>CM035807.1:72795031-73295854 GCA_020466095.1 Chlorops oryzae
CAAATTTTTTACGGTCATTCAAATCATTTTGTGAATTTTTTTGATGTTTTCGTCGGTAACCACCTTTTTCGGGCGTCCGCTGCGTTCACCGTCCTCCGTGTTCATTTCACCACGCTTTAATTTTGCATACCATCAATTATTGTTGATTTTCCTGGGGCAGAGTCCGGAAACTCATTATCAAGCCAAGTTTTTGCTTCCACTGTATTTTTTCCCTTCAGAAAACAGTATTTTATCAAAATACGAAATTCCTCTTTTTCCATTTTTTCACAATAACAAAAAATGCTTCACAAAAGACGCTCTATCTCACAAACTAATTGACTTACAGACGTCAAATTTTGACACGAATCATTTGAAGGTTGCCACTATATAAAAATAATATGCATTTAATACTAGCGACGCCACCTATGTGTCAGACCGGAGACTTATCAGCCCCCAAGTAGCAAAATGTGGTATTCATTCGGTATTTCATTTCTTTATTCAAACTTAATATGATCAGTTTTTTGTATTTGAATCCTCCCTTCTTTAATGTCACTTAAATCGGTTTTAAAGTAGAGCTGTCACTTTGGTTTTAAATTGGTATTTAATATCCTTCTTAAAGCAGTCTAAGATGGTTCTGAAATTAGTAGCCATATTCGAAGCATTAAATCGGTATGATGGGACGTATTTAATACTTCGAATATCGTACTTAAATTAGTAAAGTGTTTTTCATCAACGTGTGCTATCAAAATGGAAAAAATTATGGCCACTTCAGTCCGGTGTCGACCACCGAAGGGAATGGTGTACGCTCGGATGTTAAACTTTTCCTAATCAAATTATTATATTTGTATTCCTTCTAATTTGAAGAAATACTTACGATTGTACGAAATTTAAAATGCTTACGAGTTAATCTTTGCAAATTATTTGACTTAAGAAAAGTATATACTAAAACCCCACAATAAAAACATTTTTAAGCACAAGCGCATTGATTTCAGCGTAATTGTTTTACAAAAATATTTCATCAATTCAAACAATTATGAAGGCGCGTGAATTTTGAAGGGGGTAGCAGGTGTAATTTCACCGAAAAAGTCATTGCGTTTGTAAAATTGCTTCAATTTGGCGTAACGAATAAAAACCAAAGTCACTTATTTTAATCATAGCATTGATGAACACAAATATCTTGTCAATAAAATTTTAGACAGAACCAACACCCTTTGCGAATTATATTTTCGTTTCATTTTATCATTAGTATTTAAATCAATGGGATAAAAAGAGATAGAGAATGTTTTTATAAACTCGTAAGCTGTGCTGGAGTTAAGAAGCCTTTAAGAAGATAAAAACTAGAACTTGAAACTTCGCTCTCCTATTTAAGTGGCAATTAAGATAGAAATACGCTTCTCAATTTCTTCTATCGGACCGCCCACATGGGCCCTTTTGCACTTAATTTGGACTTTAATATGTCTTAAAGACGGAGTGCAAACCTTTTGTAGCCTTCTTCACTACTTCTTTAAGTTATGATAATAAACATTTTTGTTACTTGGGCCAACCTGTTAGAAGTGCATTTAATTCGTCAGGTTCTGTCCAAAAAATAAATTGTTAAAGACCGCCTGAAAAGGTTGTGAATTTTCACTTTGTAACTAACTTTTAATTTACTTTTTTTTTTTGACAATTGCTTTATCTATATTTATTTCCATCTTTTCCGTTTTTATCCAATTTACTTTTGCGCTTTTATTTCTCTACAGAAGAATTATTTATTCAGCTTGAAAATTAAATAAAATTCAATCGCAGTCGAATTGTTGATTTTTACAGTGAGTCTTCCAGCGCATGAGGTTTTAAATAGCAGGCAGTCATGCTGTGTCCCCGGTCTGCCGAGTCCTTGGTTTTATTTGGCTTTCTTTTTATGTTGCAGCATTTTTTTTTCGGCTTGTGCTTTCAAATATAAATGGCAAAGTAAAAACCACGCACTGAAATTATGCAAAAGCTTTAAAGGGTGTAAAATCGGAGTTTTTAATGTTGAATACGGTCTCATCATCAAATTATCCTTTTTCAATCGCCATATTTACTCTAAAAATTACCCATGAAGGGTTTTCCATAAGGTATTGCTGCGAATATTTGAGGCCGGTTGCACAAACACCTTTGACTCACTGATAACAAAATGTTATTTTTCAATGTCGCACGCTACAACGAAATAAACGATAAAGTAAAGAACAAATTTACCGTAATTGGCGATTGCATCGTTCCTTTTTGCATTTTTCTTACATTCCTCAAATATAAAACGATATTTAAAAGTGCAAATATCAAAGCATATTGGATGTTATTACGAACATTAATCAAAACAAAACGGGAAGAGAAATATTCAAAACATAACTTTTGCACTTGTGCGACTTTGCATTTGAATATTTCTAAATGTGTTATGAATATATGTGGAATATGTTTAGATTAGTAAAATTTGATCGATTCTCTATAAATATATGTTAAAACAACATACTTTTATAGGCTTTGAATTTTTTGACTGCGGTTGACATTTCTGTGGAAATGCCCATATTTTCATTTCTGTGGTTATTCTAAGCTTTTATGTCGAAAGCAAAAGGTAATACTGGTGCAGCCACACTGTGCCTCAATTTCACCTTCTTCTCAAAATATATCTTATGTTAATTTGTTTTTTCCATAACTCACAAAACCAAAATACTTCTGATTTGAATAAAAACAAGAGTGCTTTAAATGACGGTGCGATAATCGAGCATAATTCGCAAACACTCCTCTTCGCAATTTGGATAGTCTTTTCTCAGCAAAACTGAAGACCTCCGCACCTCTGAAAGGAAGCCTGAGTCAATCCTTCAATTCACATTGCTACTCTCGACTTTTTTTCCGCTCCCCGAATTTCAATATAAAAAGCGTACGTTTTTAAAAATGAATTTTCTATTTTCCTGCAGCTTCAAGCATGTTGTTCAGCTCTAAATGGCTGAGTGGACTGCACTTGCAACAAGAAACTCATCTTTACGGCAAAGCACCAATACTTACAATTTAAAATATGCAAGTGTGTGTGGCACTATGGAAAAACCGTCGGCAAATTTTTCTGCTCCTGAATTCTTTGTCATATACAGTTTAAGCTTTACGAAAGAACCAACTAAACAGATTTAAAATGAAATTCGTGAAATATAAACCTTCAACACTTTTAAACGTGCTTCCCTGGACCTGTGAGGATCCAGTTACAGTTAGGAACGCCTCCCGCATGTAATGACAATTGCATAACTCAATGGACTTATGAAAAAACAGATCGACTGTCTTGATATTCGAGTTTTAAGCATCGAAAACATTGAGGATGGTCCTAAGGGATACAATTGTACAAAAGTGTAACCACAATTTTTCCCGCCTTCAGAAAAACGTCATTAACGTTATGATGGCTAAATGTCTTCAAAAAGATTTCCTTGATATCTTTAACTGAAATTAACGATATTGTTTGGAGGTAAAGCATGTCTCACTTAAAGTTGCTCTCATGTTGACGAAATCGTTTTTTAGATTTTGATGTCACAAAGTTGAAGGACCAAAAGATAAATATGGCAATCATCGGATAAGACAGATGCTTCAAATTATTTTTTTCTTAACGTCCGCAGCGCCCTGTGCTTGGCGACATTACTGAAGGGGAAACTTCCTAAATGCTTCTTCATCCGCGTTCCCTTCATAGCCAATGAATTATGTGTTGCTGTATGGTGCCCATTTTGGCAAATATCTGTCCATATCAATCTTGCTGTAACAACAAAGCTGACCTTGTAACTTTTACAGAGGACACCGAAGTTGGAACCGAACAATGTCTCAAGAAGTATTTGAGTACATGGAACGTTTTAAAATGTGAATGTTTCGACAACAAAGATAATTTAACTCGCATGTCTCCAGAGTTTGGGACCACTCTAAGTAATTTAATCACGGAAAATAAATCGTTTAATTACAACACTAGAAAAATGCGTAATGCTTCTAACGTTTCAAATGACAAACGTCCCACATTTGCTCATGTATTCTCACATTTAAGCTTGGGGTTTGTTTGTTGACGCTAGAGAAAAGTCCAGATTGATTGGAGAATGTTTTACAACTTTGGCTGTGTAGCTGTGCCATGCATGTCTTATGTTTTTTATAGAATGAATCATTTTGTAAACCAAAAAAATTAATGTTACATAATTGTCAGGATTTCGCGACTTTGGTGCCACATTAAGTTCGTTTAAAACTGTAATTTGTTCCCGCACTTTTCCTCTGCTTTCTTTTCTGTGATTTAATTTATGCTTCACTAGCCGTTACGTTCAATATTGCACATACATACATTTGTATCTTACAGGCTGTTCCCATTGGCGGACAAAAATAAAAACGTTTTTGGCACATGAATTCTGTTGCAAAAATCTCATTAGTCTTTTTTCCAGTACTCTTAACGCAAGAGTTTCTCAAAGCACATTCTGTCATGAATTAATAGAAGCTTAGTATGAGCTGACAAAAGCCAAGCTTGGGAATTACTTGTGCTTTCCAATTTAATTTTACCACATTTCATTAACATATTTCATTGATATTAATATAGTTTCAATGGTAAATTACCAAAAGAAACATATCATTGGATTGGAGCCACGCCCAAACATGTGACCCCAAAACATGATTGATCGGCACTTACTTATAGAAAGCAGAAGGAGAATATCAAATATAGAATAAGTAAGATGTATCAGAGGTGGATGGGAAAAATACGCGTAATTCCGACCATTGCAACGCCGACAAACGTTGATTTTGTGTAACCTCCTTTCGGAAAGGCAAAACATAGTGCTGCAATTAAGGTCAGGAATCTCGGTATACCCAAGTCGGGGATTTGTCAATGTCTTTCCCTCCTTTTCCTCTAATTTCCATATTTTTTCTCTCCTTCCCTCTTTCTCCCCTTTCATTATTTCTTTCTATCTTTCTCGCCTTCTCTCCTCCACTTCTCCTCTCCTCCACCCTCCACTCCTCCACTCCTCCCTCCCCACTCCTCCACTCCTCCACTCCTCCCTCCTCCTCTCCTCCCTCCTCCTCTCCTCCTCCTCCCCCTCTCCTCCCCCTCCTCCCCTCTCCCCCCCTCTCCCCCCTCCCCCCCTCCCCCTCTCCCCCTCTCCCCCCTCCCCCTCCCCCCTCTCCCCCCTCTCTCCCCCTTCCTCCCCCCTCCACCCTTCCCCCTCTCCCCCTCTCCCCCTCTCCCCCTCTCTTCGTCTCCTTTTCCCATCCTGCATTTAACTCTTTTTGATCCTCAACTTACTTTCTTACAACAACAGTCTAGAATGCTTTTTTATAAGAACCTAGTTATTTAAGAACCTAAATGAATAAGTATTGAACTATTTTTACCCCTACTTAGGGTAATATTTTATCAAACTTTGAATGCCGTATGTATTAATTTCTGGTATAATCGAAAGTCTAAAAAGTAAGCTTAAGGCTTCCAGCTTTAAAAATGTCATTTCATTTACTTTTTCAACCCCGTACAGCCCTTTTTCGCAATAAGAAGAAACGTTTTGCTTTTCTCAGGCTCTGGACTATATCCGTACCAAATTTCAGCAGCGCACACACACAGGCAGAATTACTTTCGCATCTATAATATAAGACTTATATTATAAGTAAGGATTTTTGAAATCAGCGTTTCTTTTATGCTCTTTAACAGGTTGGCTGATAAGTCCCCGGTCTAACAAAGAAAAACACATTTTTTTGTCAAAATTCGTTTTTATTATTCAACATAGTTCCCTTCAAGAGCGATACAACGATTATAACGACCTTCCAATTTTTTGATACCATTTTGGTAGTACTCCTTCGGTTTTGCCTCAAAATAGGCCTCAGTTTCGGCGATCACCTCTTCATTGCAGCCAAATTTTTTCCCTGCGAGCATACTTTTGAGGTCTGAGAACAAGAAAAAGTCGCTGGGGGCCAGATCTGGAGAATACGGTGGGTGGGGAAGGCAATTCGAAGCCTAAATCATGAATTTTTTGCCATCGTTCTCAATGACTTGTGGCACGGTGCGTTGTCTTGGTGGAACAATACTTTTTTCTTCTTCAAATGGGGCCCCGTTTTGCCGTGATTTCGTCCTTCAAACGCTCCAATAACGACAAATAATAGTCACTGTTGATGGTTTTTTCCCTTCTCAAGATAATCGATAAAAATTTATTCCATGCCCATCCCCAAAAAACAGAGGCCATTACTTTGCCAGCGGACTTTTGAGTCCTTTCCACGCTTCGGAGACGGTTCACCGATCGCTGTCCACTCAGCCGACTGTCGATTGGACTCAGGAGTGTAGTGATAGAGCCATGTTTCATCCATTGTCACATATCGACGCAAAAACTCGGGTGTATTGCGAGTTAACAGCTGCAAACACCGCTCAGAATCATCAACACGTTGTTGTTTTTGGTCAAATGTGAGCTCGCGCGGCACCCATTTTGCACAGAGCTTTTTCATATCCAAATATTGATGAATGATATGACCAACACGTTCCTTTTATATCTTTAAAGGCCTCTGCTATCTCGATTCAACTTATTTTACGGTCATTCGAAATCATTTTGTGAATTTTTTTGATGTTTTTCGTCGGTAACCACCCTTTTTTCGGGCGTCCGCTGCGTTCACCGTCCTCCGTGTTCATTTCACCACGCTTTAATTTTGCATACCATCAATTATTGTTGATTTTCCTGGGGCAGAGTCCGGAAACTCATTATCAAGCCCCAAGTTTTTGCTTCCACTGTATTTTTTTTCCCTTCAGAAAACAGTTATTTTATCAAAATACGAAATTTCCTCTTTTTCCATTTTTTTTCACAATAACAAAAAATGCTTCACAAAAGACGCTCTATCTCACAAACTAATTGACTTACAGACGTCAAATTTTGACACGAATCATTTGAAGGTTGCCACTAATAAAAATAATATGCATTTAATACTAGCGACGCCACCTATGTGTCAGACCGGAGACTTATCAGCCCCCAAGTAGCAAAATGTGGTATTCATTCGGTTTTTTCATTTCTTTATTCAAACTTAATATGATCAGTTTTTTTATTTGAATCCTCCCTTCTTTAAATGTCACTTAAATCGGTTTTAAAGTAGAGCTGTCACTTTGTTTTTAAATTGGTATTTAATATCCTTCTTAAAGCAGTCTAAGATGGTTCTGAAATTAGTAGCCATATTCGAAGCATTAAATCGGTATGATGGGACGTATTTAATACTTCGAATATCGTACTTAAATTAGTAAAGTGTTTTTTCATCAACGTGTGCTATCAAAATGGAAAAAATTATGGCCACTTCAGTCCGTGTCGACCACCGAAGGGAATGGTGTACGCTCGGATGTTAAACTTTTTCAAATCAAATTATTATATTTGTATTCCTTCTAATTTGAAGAAATACTTACGATTGTACGAAATTTAAAATGCTTACGAGTTAATCTTTGCAAAATTATTTGACTTAAGAAAAGTATATACTAAAACCCCACAATAAAAACATTTTTAAGCACAAGCGCATTGATTTCAGCGTAATTGTTTTACAAAAATATTTCATCAATTCAAACAATTATGAAGGCGCGTGAATTTTGAAGGGGGTAGCAGGTGTAATTTCACCGAAAAAGTCATTGCGTTTGTAAAATTTGCTTCAATTTGGCGTAACGAATAAAAACCAAAGTCACTTATTTTAATCATAGCATTGATGAACACAAATATCTTGTCAATAAAATTTTAGACAGAACCAACACCCTTTGCGAAATTATAATTTTCGTTTCATTTTATCATTAGTATTTAAATCAATGGGATAAAAAGAGATAGAGAATGTTTTTATAAACTCGTAAGCTGTGCTGGAGTTAAGAAGCCTTTAAGAAGATAAAAACTAGAACTTGAAACTTCGCTCTCCTATTTAAGTGGCAATTAAGATAGAAATACGCTTCTCAATTTCTTCTATCGGACCGCCCACATGGGCCCTTTTGCACTTAATTTGGACTTTAATATGTCTTAAAGACGGAGTGCAAACCTTTTGTAGCCTTCTTCACTACTTCTTTAAGTTATGATAATAAACATTTTTGTTACTTGGGCCAACCTGTTAGAAGTGCATTTAATTCGTCAGGTTCTGTCCAAAAAATAAATTGTTAAGACCGCCTGAAAAGGTTGTGAATTTTCACTTTGTAACTAACTTTTAATTTACTTTTTTTTTTTGAACAATTGCTTTATCTATATTTATTTCCATCTTTTCCGTTTTTATTCCAATTTACTTTTGCGCTTTTATTTCTCTACAGAAGAATTAATTTATTCAGCTTGAAAATTAAATAAAATTCAATCGCAGTCGAATTGTTGAATTTTTTACAGTGAGTCTTCCAGCGCATGAGGTTTTAAATAGCAGGCAGTTCATGCTGTGTCCCCGGTCTGCCGAGTCCTTGGTTTTATTTGGCTTTCTTTTTATGTTGCAGCAATTTTTTTTTCGGCTTGTGCTTTCAAATATAAATGGCAAAGTAAAAACCACGCACTGAAATTATGCAAAAGCTTTAAAGGGTGTAAAATCGGAGTTTTTAATGTTGAATACGGTCTCATCATCAAATTATCCTTTTTCAAATCGCCATATTTACTCTAAAAATTACCCATGAAGGGTTTTCCATAAGGTAAATAATTTGTTATACTTTTGAAGTTTTTTCGTGCTAAGGCTCCCGAATAAACAACGTTTGGAAATAATTGAAAATCACAACGGAATTTCTAGGTAAGTGGACACAACTTTAAGGGCCTTTAATCCAATTTTCGTTCATATAACCGTTCATATATAACGGATAGCACTATAGTGTCATGTTGGGAGATTATTTACGTCCTGCATTGGGTTGAATTGTTATTAACGATATGTAATTGGAACAGAACGATAATATAGCCACACACGAAATCAAACGCCATTGGTTTTTTATGAGCATTTGTCAATTCCCTGGTCTATTCTAAAAAGCCAGCAACTTCAGACGAGCTGAAGACAAAAATCCAAGGCAAAATTTGCAACGTTCCGGTCGAAATGTGTACCCTGATAATAGGAAATTTGGTCCAAAGGATGCTTTTACAAAAAATAACCTTTCTATTATACGATTTGTTTCGAACGACACTTCCTTTCGGGAATAAGTAATCGAAGATCTCTCATGGGTTTCTTTTTCTTCAATGCCATTCAAAGAAACTCCATGAATTTACAGAACAAAGTGATCATAAAATTCATTAGAGGTATTCACAAAGGCGTGGTAAAAACGTTGGAAAGTCGGAAAATCGGAAAATTGTGACTTCTTAAAAAATGTTTGAACATTTTTGTATCTTGCACAACTTTTTTAGCAGATAAAATTTTCCGACTTTACTATTTTCTGACGCCCTTGTGATTACCCCTATTAAAACAAAATTTAAAAAGACGTCCATGACGAGTTGGAAATCGATCAACAGGAAAGTATATACTTAGCTATACTTGAAAGGTTGACGTCCTACATGACATACTTATCTGATATCTAGCATTTTTTGCTTTCCTTATTATGCTGTTTAACTTTTACATCTATCGTTCATCTGCGGAAGATCCGAAATTTCAATAAGATCTAGCTCAGATATTTGGCAGGATGCATAAATAGGTCTATGGATATGTTATCTTATTTCTCGCTTTCTAGAATTATCAAACATTTATCGTCCTGCTGAGCCAGTCTTCTTACTTCATAACTCTCCTTAGTTTCCCATTATATGAATTTTTTAATGAAAAAAATACTAAATTTCATAAATTAAATCTCAATAGTGTGCAGATCCTTGAATAATAATTTAATTTAGCAGTCTTCCTTATTATTTTGAAAAAGCAATATAAAGTCATGCACAGCATGAAGTGCATTCTCGTATGACTGCAATATATTGACAATCCCAAGAGCAGGTCGCTTTGTCAACGCTCACGCTGCATGCTTGGATAAAAACCCATCAAAAATGTAGTTACAAACTTAAAGCAACATTGTATATACACATCTGTGGGTGGCGTCCATAATCTCCAAGGGTATATATATTGATATTAATTGACATATATGTGAGTGCGGTTCTCGCTGCGTCTTTGTGCTGCGGATTAAGCTTACTTAACGTCGTTCGCCGAGAGCATTGTGGGCAGCACCTCTTGAGCCGTAATGAATCGATTCTAGCCAGAGTGGTTGTGACAACATTAACAAAAAACGGATTGGATCCTTAAAGATATTCTTCGGTTGAAATTAATTGTATTTGATGTAATGACGGAGCGCACAAAAATTTCAGCTTATCACGTATGACCCGGTATTTGTTAGCGTAAAGAATAAGTAAGGATTGAAATATTTTTTGCACAAAGGCCATCGAACATGACTGTCCCATTTGGAAGCTTTTACTCAGGCTTAAAATTCATTACTATTCCTATTCGAATTAACAGGTTAACATAATACTCGCAAAAATTCTTTAGTGTCATCCTACGTCTACATTTTTCTATTTCTTCTTCAACTGCCAGAATGTGAGGGCTATAGAAATAAAAAAAACAAGTAAGGGTGTTATAGTCAGGCGAGCCTGACAATAGAATACCCGACACAGACACACATTTTCAAATTATTTTTAACATCAAGAGGTGTTTAAGACCATAAGGGGCCCCATATACCGACTTTTGATAGATTTCTTTATGAAAAATGCCCCTTTGCCACGCCCACTTTTCCAATTTTTGTTTAACTATAATAGGAGGCTTAAATATACGCTCAAATTTTAAGTTTCATTAAAATATTTCGAAAAGTCCGATTTTAAGGCAGTTTTGTGATTTTTGTGACAGACCCTAGTACTGGAGGTACCCTTAAAAATGGACCGATCAAAGAAATTTTTTGGAAGGATGTTGAAGGCTTCAAAGGAAGCACAAGTTGCCAAATTTCGTTCAAGTCCCATTTGAATTTAGGGTGAAGGAGACAATTTTCGAAAACCGCCCTTCTGCCACGCCCAAATTTACGATTTTTGGAAATAATATTACTCTCCTTTAAATATGATCAAATATCAAAATTCATCAAAATATCTTGAAAAACTTCGATTTTAGAGCAGTTTTTTGTGATTTTCGTAACAGACCCTAGTACTGGAGGTACCCCTAAAAATGGTCCGATCGGGTACATTCTCGAACTTAGTCTTACTCATGTCCCCGTGAGCACGCATACCAAGTTTTGTCGAGATAGCTCAACTCCTTCGATAAGATAACTGTATATAGACAGACGGACAGACGGTCAGACGGACAGACGGACATGTCTAAATTGAATCTCCTGGTAACGCTGAGCATTTCTATATACATTTCGTATGGTCTATCTCGACTGGTTCTGGGTGTTACACATAACCACACAAACGCAATATACCCTCGACACAGAGTGTGTCGGGTATAAAAATACTTCGAAGACAAAAGGCCTTTGCAATTTGAGGAAGAACTCATGGTAAGGATTTTAGTTAAAAAGCAAATAAAAATTTAAATTCGGTCAAGCCCATCATTGATATTCCCATCTTTTCGACAGTATTGGCGCACTATTTTTCACTTTTCTGTACGGAAAATAATCAATTCAATGTTTGTGGGCGTGGCAGTGGTGTCATGGATAACGGCCACACAAGCAGACAACCCATAAATTCCACTATTAAGCAATGTCAAAATATTGACAAACATTTGGTTGCAATAAATAAGAAACCTTCGACCCAAATCTATACCACTTCAAAAATGTGCGAAACACAAGCTCAACATCGAGCATGACGCATAAATTCAAATACACTTCAAAAGGGTTCGAATTGCATAGCGAACGCACAGCGACTTAAGCGGTACGGTTAAAGCTTTCTTTGTTCCCACTCGCCGCTTCATGCAATATGACCGTCAGGTCAGAGCGGTCCCTGTTCTATTTTTAACCTCAAGCCATTTGACCGCCTGAATCAGAGTCCAACTCTATGCATGCTCAGCACATGTGTCATACAGCCCTTGTTTGTCGCCCTTATCCATTTCATATAAATATAAGCAATAGTTCTAATAGCGAACACAGTGTAAAAGATCATCTTTGAACAATCGGGCCGATACTGGCATTAAGCTGTATACGCCGAGCTGTTCAATAATAAATAAATAAATAAAAATACTAAACTGATTTTATCCTTTTTTAATAAATTTATAACGTTAATATAACAGTGGGCGGAAAAATATTCTTTTTACTAGAATTTTCTAAAAAGTTTATTTCTAGCTAGTTTCGATATAATTCGTTCAGTTACTTCGGAGCAAAGTCGATCACAGACGAAGGATCACGTTAATATGAACCTTCAGAGCATAGCTCTTCTTGTTACATGATATGTGAGAAAGTCTCAGAACCCTCTGAAACCCTCAGAACCCTCTGAAACTAACTTAAAAATGGTTTTATCGAACAAAAAATTCAGTAAAAAGGGCAATGACAGTAGTGGCAGAACAGGGTATGACAAGGGGTAGGAAAAAGAGTTCGTGGGTTAGTCAGATGACAAAAGTAGGTCAGCGAATCGGTTTAACAAATGAGGTAGTTCAAGATAGGATAGCTTGCAGGCGTATTTTAAGGTCAGCTAGAGCTAACCCCATACGCGCAGGAACTTCGGACAATGGGGTTTGTTTTCGGCACAAGTTCGTGCAAAACAAAAATAGCTCTTTAAAGGTAGTTATTTATTGAACAAAAAATTCAAATCAACATATCTGTACGTGCAAACAGAACAGATTTGCACACGCAAGAAGGAAAATTTTCTGTAAATCCCCAGGAGTCGTTCTTCATTTTTTTAAATATACAAAGACCCTAAATGTGCGGTTATTTAATAATATTAAGTGATTAAGCTGAAAAATACATTTGAATATAAGATTTGGGTACAATTGGACAGCTTGAAGACCTTAAAGCCTCAACTTTTAAATTAAGAATTCTGAAAGAACCTAAATTGAGTGAAAACATGCATTGAAAGAGAACTCAATGATTTGCACGTAGCCAAAAGCCAACTTCTAAGGATCATTTATTTACAATATAGCAATTAATTGGTTATTTCAAGTTGCAAAAAAATAAATAAATAAATAAATGAATAACGTTATTCGCAAAGGTGAATCGACCACTATTGTTTAAAATAATTGTTAACGCACCGAACTGGCTAAGGGTCTCCTGACCAGAAAATCTTTTTTGCAAAGCTTCGCTGTGGCCATCCTCATTGACCCCTTCCAAGCAAACACCTCGAGGAGTCGTGCCCACACGGTCTCAAGCTCTGTCAGACACGCATTGAAACACGTTATGAAAACAAATAAAACTCAAATTTATGCCAAATACACTCTCCAAAAATCCAACCTGTACAACCAACCTGCCACGTACATTTTTTTTGCAATAAAGTAAGAACTTTGAATCACTTTAAATATTGCTTTTACTCAAATCGGCTATTTAGTGCAAAATGCACCTTGACAGGACAACGTTTTGCAATTAAAATAAGAAATTCTAGATTTGCTTGAAATGTTTTATTTATTTTAATAAACTTGTGGTTGCAACAAATAACCTTTTCCTCTTTTATTTAATAAAATAACTTTATGAGAATATGTGAGGAGAGAGTTTTTCTCTCGCTTCTTCGCAGATGCCGATATCGCATGCGAGAAAAATGTCCTAATATGCAAGTCAGTAGCAAATTTGAATCAAACGATGAAACGGCGAACGAAAACCAAAAGAGACCAGCCAATATATGTATGTTTGTTCGTACAATTTTCCTTTGTTCTGCAGACTGCAGTTTCTTCACAACGAAAGCACCTAGAAATGCCAAATGCACAAACAACACACGCAAATGTCACCCCGCTGCCGCTCACTTTTTGGTTTCCCTTTGCCCACACTCGCGAGACAAAGAAGTTCGATACAGATCCGTTAGGCCGACAGAGAAAATACCACTCACGTTGGTGTGGCGTGATTGCTTGTTCTAGGCACTTCCAATCTACTTTACGCAATTTGTAAGGGACTGGAACTGGACGTGAACGGGAACGCGAAAGCGGACGTGGATGGGATTTTCTCTGCAAGAAGCCAGGTCTCCTGGCAGTGGATCGCCAAAAGATAACGGACCGAACTGGCTAAAGGTCACACGACCAGAATTTGCGCCAAAAGGGATACATGTACTTATAAACACGTAAAGAAGAAATGGCCACGTACCTTTTGGATGCCACCGAGATCGCTAATGCTGAGGATTCTACTGATGCTCACGCTGTTGCAGTTCAGATGATGAAGCTGACTACAATGTTAATGATGAATTTCGCGGCGAGATTGGCGTTTTATAATTAAAGTTCGGCGTTTCGCACTAGGACGCGGCGCGACAGCACTACACTGGATTTTTTGTTTTTTGTTTTTTGTTTGTTTTTGTGTTTTGAGGTGATCAATCACCGTTCCGATAAAGTTCACGGAATTCATAGGTTAGCACTTTCCGCTGCACGATGGCTTTCAAAAAGAACTGAACGCGCGGACTTGTTTTTTTTTCGAACACGCGGCGAGCAAAGAAAAGAAGAACGTACGATCGCGTTGGCTGTCTGCCTACGAATGCAATGTAATGAGTTTTTTTTTTGCCGGGAGTGCTGTGACAGCATAAACATAAACAGAATAAGGGCGTAAGCGAATATTCGCCAGGCGAATACGCCGAAGAATTCGCGCGGGTAAACACAATGACAGCGAATGGCGAACTCATGTTGTTTTCAGATTTCGAAAAACTATGATTGAAAATATAAGTCATTTCCAGCAGAAAGTACAAACCCTCATTTTCGAAACAAAATCTCAAAGATTTTATACAAATGCATATGTTTTTTGATGTGTAAATTCTGCGATTCGCCAGTCGCCGGCGCTACCATTAGAATTAGAGCTATTGCGGCGTTTTGACGCGGCGAAATTCGCTGTGTTGTGGGCAACTTCGTATAACCGTGTGTATTTTAAGCATCGACGTCGAGCGAATATTCGCTGACGCCCTTATTCTGTTTATAGCATTAGGCTGTTCGCCCGAGAAATGCAAAATTTTGACTTGTGCCGATTTAGTGATTAGTGTGCAATATATAAAATAAATGTCTCTTTGCCACCCAAAAAAAAGTCGAGAGATTTGCCACCTTTTCCGTTGTATATATCTTCGAAGTTTCCAAATTATTTCAATTCGGTGAAGAGGAAATGATGCAAATCTACCAAGTCTCACGCAAAACTACCAATCTACCAAAATTAAAATTATTTATAAATTTTTACCAAAATTGGTAGAATTCTACCAAAACGGCAACACTGGTGCTGTCAGCTCTCGTTTGGGAAAAAATACAGCAGCTGAGAGCAAAAAGTTCTGTTCTCTTTTCCCGTGTATCGCCCCTGTAAGAATTGCGTTGCGTAGCGGTAGCGGAAAAAACGGACAGTGATATTCTCATTATATTTTTCTAATTTGTTCAATTTGTACTCATGCAATGAGTTATTTCTATCATTAAAGTGAGTTAAATTAAACTTTGTTAGAAATCTCTTCTTTCGTTGTCTCGAAAATCGACCAATCGTACAACGTGTCATAAGTATTCTCTTATTTAAGAAAATACTTATTAAAAAATTTTTGTAAGCCCTGGAAAGTTCAAGGCGACTAAAGAGCATTTTAATAGCGAATTTCACACATTTGCTTCCATTTGATTCTAAAAAGATAAATTTAGTCAATTTTCGTTGACAACGTAAAGTATTTTGTGCTTTTATACATACGTGTTGTTACTTTTCAGGCTAAGATCGCAAAACTAGTTTACTTAAACTTGGTGCATTTTCTTATTTTTCTTCTTGATAGGGCAGGTAGTTTGAGAGGCGAATTTTAAAAAGATAATTCAAAAAATGCATAAAGCGAATTTGCAATTCTCATCAATGAAAAGTGAAAATATAGGTATGTACGTACATGTATATTGAAATATTAAAAGTTCTCATACAGAACTTTTTCAACATTCAGAAAGAAGAGGAAAATCAGTTTCGATTCAGCGTCCCTTAAATACACATTTCCGCTTTTCGATCTCTTCACGTGTAAGGGTAGACCCCAATTATTTTGATTTAAAAAAAGATCTTTATGTAAAAAATTCTTTTAATACCTAATTTGAATATCGAAGGTCTATAATTCTCCTTGCATATCAAACTAAGCAAGTGCAAAGACTCGAGCAAAATGTGTGATCTCATCTTTCTGCATACGTTCCTTATGTCTATCTGCTCTCATCGAATCCTGTAGAAAAATCTTGTTGGCCTTTTCGTTTATATCATGTTTAGGACCACACTTTGTTTTTCTGGAATTATTTTTCGATAATGACAAAATGCACGGCTGCCGGTGTCACTTTTCACGGTAAATACGAGCGTCTAGAGAAATATTTACTTATCTCGACATAGGAAGACTCTTAAGTCGGAATTAAGAGCTGTAGAAGTAATAACTGCTTTAATTTGAGGCCAAACTAAAGTTGATGTGACACATTCCACAAGTTTCAAGGACTTCCACAAAGAGCTTAGCCTTCGTGGAGTCGATGAAATCTAGCAAGTTCTAGCTTTTCTATGAGTAGAATTACATTGCGCATAAGAAAGATTCATCAAATATTCGAGATACAGAAAGCGTTTACCTACTCAATTCTAAAAGGGGGTCTCCTACTTCTATCATGTCGATTTTATTTCATTTCTTGAAAAAGAGGACTCAATAGACGAAGCTATACATGAGCAAGCAGTTTTATCCTTGCTTACCCATCCGTTCAAATTAATTCAGTCAAAAGGAGAAAATTCTCCCAGCAATGAAATTCGAAATCTTACTGTGACGCTGTCTTATCCGCAATTTCTACTCTCGTGCCGTTTTTCCACATTCTCCGATAAAATCTTTAAACGTTAATTTATCGCACAATGACCACAAGTGATGATAACGCAGTGATATTGATGCCATTATTTGCCCAAATCTCCAAGTGCGAACGTTCGTCATTTATTTACGTTTGAATGTGTTTTCGCCAGTCCCGACGAACAGCCAGAGGTACAAAGATTTAATCTTGAGGATTTCAGTTTAAGAGGCTACAATATTGTTTGCATACGGAATTGCAGGAATGTTTAGAAGCGTTTAAGCGTTTTGTTCTCAATATGAAGTTTGCTGTTTGCTACTGAAATCCCGACATGAAAGCCATATTTTATGATCAAGCAAAGGTCCAGTGTCCTTGCCGCGTTGCTCAAGGTTGTCTTTGAAGGAACACGGGAGACACATTCCAACTTCTCAATGAACAAAAGCACAATAATATAATAATGTAATATTAGAAGCCCTCACCAAATGAGGCAATTATTGAACAAGTCTTGTCGCGAGTTCGCGTCCTTACCCTCAGCTCGTCGCACCAACTCGAGCTACAGTGAACTTGAATGACTTTCATTCAATTATGAACCGAAAACTGATTAAAATATCGACCAGTCAGCAACGATTACAGAATCTTCAGTTCTAACTGAGATGATAAGTCTCGTTTCTCTGTCCGCTACAATTGGTTGAAAATGTTCAAAAATCTTAGAATTATAAATGTAAGGAAGAACCAGTAGCTATTGGCTTATTTTGCAAGAAAAATTTTCAACTGCTTCAAATCATCGAAGTACTTAGGTACTTTTTACATATTTGCTAAATTGCTTGAAGCTTGCCACTGTGCAGGATGTCATACCAACAGCCTGTTCCACCCAACGCATTGGCTTATGTTCAAACACCAGGAACCTTTCGGGCTACCGAAAACATTTGCTACACTCTGGGCACGAACTGGGAGCTTCCCAGCCGCAAAATAAATTAACCGCAGTTGACGCAACTCCGCAGTCACATGACAATGTGCTTGAAATTCACTACAGATGCTTATCGAATTAAAACCGCCTCAGGTGCGTTATTCGATATTTCGTTGGGGGGAAATATTTGGTTTTTGGTTTTTCTTTTCTAAAGCCGGAGAACGTGCGTTGAAATTCGAGCTCTTTATGCTCATTATTGGCCTGCATCATGCCAACTTACATTTCATCACCCAGATTTTTCGCCTATCGAGTTGCTAATGAGCTCTTTTGCAGACCCCAAAATGATCAAAGGCTGTTTTTCATCGCACCGAACATGTCTGTGCAACAAAAGCTACATGAAAATAAATCTAATTGTTGATTCTTATAAATGAAATGGAAAAGAAGACTTTATGAAGGTTTCTTGGAATGTGGCTGACAATCAACACTGATCTAATTTGAGAGAAAAATTTAATTTTCAAGAACTTCCCCAAATTATTTTTCATTAAAATTTTTTTTTTTTTTTTGTTTATTACATCGTCGGCTTAAAGTGTAAAGATGCTAACTAACAATTTAAAATCTTTACAGGGTAAACAAAAAACATATTTTTTTTTCAAGACTTAAAACATACGAAGAAAACCCAAACTATGGATGGTTTATTTTCATCCTATATGAAGTCTCTTCTAAATTCGATTCTGTACACTATAAAAATGCTACGTTGGAGTCACTTGTTGGTGTTAGCAGCGAACTTTGACCACAGTTGGATTTAGCAGTTTTACTCATCCACCAATTTCTCCGTGTTTACAATTTGAAATTAAAAAAGATTTTCCAGACGATGCTGTTTGTTTTTTTCTTTTGAATGACATCGAAAAGTCAGAATCGGTTAAAAGTGGACTTAACAGGTTTTCACTTTAAGCCGACGATATCCAATCTGTCTTAGTTAGACATTCAGACTTTGGTCTATACTTATTTAAAGTAACAGCCATGGATAATCTACATTAAGAAATTTCAAATGTTCAGAATTTTTGTTATGGTTTTAAAATACCTCAATTAAGAACCCAACTGCAGGCACATCGAACGAGGTACGTTATTCCTGTCAACTTAAACTTGGAATTCCAGTTATGCGTGAGCTTCGGAACGTTTCATTTCAATTCTTAATAAATAACTTATTTCCTTTCTTTCTTACATAGTACCTACTAAGACAGGTTAACAGATATCCTTAAAAGCTGCGTTGAAGATCTTCTTTCTCCTTGATTGAAGTTTGAACAACTTAGAGTAAGTAAATGAAGTTTGCAATCTTTATTGAGATTTACTCAGCCGATTGGAAGAACACTGAGCACGACCTTCTAATACAGATAAGCTTTGTTCACTTGTGTGCAAACGTCCATGAAGACCAAAGTCATTTGTATTTATAAGTTAGTAATTTCTTTGAAAAACATGTAAGAACTTCGGATGTTGTTTTGATTTCAAATGCTTTATTTTTGTTCATAATAATTTCATTAGATGAGAAACTTCAGCGAGTTCCACAACCTCAATCATAGCGCAGAAAATTTTTTAAATACCCGGCGCTCTCTGGGTCAAGGGTATATTGCATTTGTGCGTACGTGTGTAATACACAGAACCAGTCGAGATAGACCATACAAAATATATGTAGAAATGATCAGCGGTACCAGGGGATTCAATTTATCCATGTCCGTCTTTAGTTGAAGGAGGTGAGTTATCTTAACAAAATTGTGCTCACGGCAACATGAGTAAGAACAAGTTCGAGAATGGGACCCGATCGGACCATTTTTAAGGGTTCCTGCAGTACTAAGGTCTGTCACAAAAATCCTAAAAACTGCCCCCAAAAAATCGACTTTTTCGAAATATTTGAATGAAATTTCAAATTTTGAGCGTATATTTTTGACTCCGATTGAAAACTGGGCTTGGTAATGGGTCGGTTTTTATGAAGAAATTGAACAAAAGAAGGTATATGGAGCCCTTGGGTATTTAGAATCTCTAGAATATTCTTTCTTAATGGTACTGTTTATTGGGCGTTTTTTAAAAGTTATTTCAACATGTGTCTGTGACAGGTATTTTATTTTTAGACTCACCTGACTGTAACACCTTATTTGCTTTTGTGCAACTTCTCGGTTTTGATTGTTAAAATCAAAACAATTCATACGATTCTCTAAAGACGAAAACAAAATCTCTCTACATTTGGGTACTGGGCGTAAGAAAGTTGAATTGTATAGAAATTACAATCACGAATTGCTTAAGAAAACATAAAAAGTTCTTAAGTGTGGTTTGCGGAAGATGGAGGAGGTTGTCACAGTAACAGCACTGTATTGTTCAGCTTTTATGCCGATTTCTTCAAACTCTTAAAGGAAAATTTAAGAAAGACTTTCATATAAACTGTTTTCAAACAAGAAACGTAAGAGCCTTAATAGACAGTTTTCTTAACATGGATGCGAAAAGATAGTCAATTTTGTTCATTTTGTAAACAATCTGCTTATTTAAAATAGCTACAAAAACACGCAAAATTTTGAATATGGAAACGAGACATTCTTCATGGACATCGCAGTTTCATGCCCAAGATTTAAGATTAGGACTTATGGACTCAAGTATTAGTGATGTTGCGAATATTCGCATTCGCATTCGCAAAATTTTGTGCGAATATTAACGTCCGAAAAATATACAAATCCTATGGATGTTATAGTTTTCTTTTATGTAGATTAACTTGATATGTATATTGATTTGTAGATTTCAAAATAATATTTAAAAGTTGTTCCAAAAAGGCTTGGAGAAGAACTTTAAATTCATTTTCTTTACGAAAACAGATTAATTAAATAACTTCTTTTTTTGGATCATTGGACAGCACTCTAACAAAAAATATGTGGGGCTTACACGGCACTTCAGCTCTCCATAACAAATCATAGATAAGTGGCGCTTAATTTAAAACTGAACATTCGCATTCGCATTCGTATTCGCGAATATCGGCGACAGATATTCGCATTTGCATTCGCATTCGCGAATGTTTAAAAAACCACATTCGTAACATCACTATTAAGTATTACTGACAATGGGCAATGGAGTTAGCCTATATTAATTAGGTTTTAAGCAATTTGGTTATTGATGTAATTTGTGCGTCTGAAATACGTGGCTTAAAACAGAAGTTTGCGATGAGATAAGGGTTTCCAAATTACACTGCGACACATATTTGAGGTCATTGAAAGTGCCCTAAGATTGGTCTGCAGACTCTGAAAGTACGCGGTGAATATAGCAAACCCATACTTTGTTTAGTCAAATTGTTTTTGGTTTTTTTTAATAAAATTTTTTTGATAAAAAAACCAGCAAAGCAAATTTTGTTGGTCATTGTTAAAAAAAAATTTAACTTTTAAAATAAAAAATGTAATGCCTATTTTATTTCGTTATACATTTTCATCATCAATGCCACGATGGTCCCAATTGTATGGGAACTAGTTTTTGCCGGTGAATAGTGCCATATGTAACAAATAAGGCTGGGGCTCCTCAAAAATTTTTATGTCTTTCAAGGGAACCCCTGGAATTCTCTATTGTCTTTGGTATTACCCTTTTTTTAATGAACCAAATGATGTAAGTATATATGTATGTATATATGTACCCTGTAGTAAACGAGCGGTCAGTTTGCAAAATAGGACCCACCTTAGGTGAGACTGTTAGCAACTAGACCATAAAAACTATGGAGCACGTCTAACCTAAGGTCGACCTCTATAGGTCTCACCGCTGACTGTTCCGTAAGAGATCGAGGGGCGGTGAGTTCATTTTTTTGTGTACTCTTGCTGTGCGCTTGTTGTTGTCTGCTTTAAGTTCGCATTCTGATCGGCGTACCGTCAAGAGTTGATTAGCGTAAAGGGTAAGACTCTCGCTCAGCAACCACGCAGGTCGAGGTTCGACCCTGGCTCGTTGGACATTTTTTTTTCTTCTCTATTGCCTAGAGTTTTTTTTTTATGTTCATTTTTAATTAATTTTTTTATTAGTTAATTTTGAAAAATACAAAATTTTTTCTTTAATATGTAAGTTTTTTTTTCATAATTAATTTTTTTTAAAGTATTTATTTTTCAATGAAAAATTTTTGCTATGAAAAATTCAATTTTATTTCACAATAACTTGAGCAACCAAAAACTCAAGTCAGCATTTTGATCAACATATTAAATTTCCTTGTTTAGCGTAATGGTTTAAGACGCAGACTTCCAACCCAGAGATCAGCGGTTCGAGTTCGTTCGAGACGAGAAAATTAAAAAAACATAACTAATGTTTAAACAAAAAAAAGATTAAAAACATAAAAACAAAAAATAAACAAAGTAAAAAAACAAGAAGAAAAAAATAAAACAAATATTAAAAAAATTTTTTTTCCATAAATAAACAAAATCGTCAATTGACCTCCAACCAAAAACGTCTCACCATGGGTGAGTCTTACATGCACTACTCTCTTTTTAATGTAGGCCCCATGTTAAAGAGGTGAGTTGAATGCATGTAAGAGTAAATTATGTGGGGACTAGTTGTAGTCTTTTTGAGGTGCACCATAGGTGAGTAGGGGGGTGAGTCTCAATTCTGCAGGGTATGTTTGGGAAAAGCTCTCCTAAATATTATTGTAGATTGTAGGTATTCTGATTGGAACAAAGTTCCTACCATCTACAAATGGTAAAGATATAGAATTACGAGAAATCAAATCCCTGTTAACTAGACAAACTAAATTCTGATTTTGGCGAACATGTATATCAAGTTAAAGATTGTTGAAGGTAAAGAAACTAATAATTTGAGGAAAAAGTCTTTTCAAACAACATTGCCAACAGTTCAAAATACAACAACAACAACATTAACAACAAAATAGATATTTAACAAATATTTCCTGAAGACGCGCTTGAATATACATATGAATGTAAGCAGACGGAAGAGTTTCAGGAGAAGGATTGAGGTTGACAATGCCGTGGTGTAAAAGAAGTTGTAATGCTTATTCAGGAAGGAATGTTTGTTTTCCACGATTTTGGAACCGATTGATTTAAATTAGCCTACAGTAATACATATCGCCCATTTACTTCAAAAATTTCATATCTCAAAAAAAATCGATTTTGAGAAAACCGATATTAAATTTTCAACTCACTTGCATTTTGATAAAAAGGAAGACATTATTTTCCTCCCATAAAGACACTTTACTAAGTATAAATACGAAATTTTTACACAATGTGATCGTGTAATTTTGAGATATGACATTCTTGTATATGTGCGATATATAAACGTTTGCTTTTGATGACAATCGAAGGAGTCGATTGAGACGCATTCGTCTTCGAGGATTTGTAATCCTCATCCAAAATGAAATTTTTCCTCTATATGTAGCAGTTTTCCGTAAATTACTGCAAAAAGGAAATTTGGAAAGTTGACTACGGCGGCTTGTGGCTTGAATTCACAAATCGGTCATACTGCATTCGAGCACGACCGAATGCAGTTTTCTTACTTGCACTTTTATTTTTTATTACAGCCACGATGATAACTAACAATTCGGAAGCAGCGCAATTCCGTTAACGAAACTGCAAAATGCAAGATGAAACCGGAAGGAAGAAAATGTAAAGAGCAAAAGCGTGCAAAGAGCTTCTAGGATATGACAGCGAAACTTGTGTTTTGGGACACTGATATACAGATAAATTCCCAAGAAAGCACTGTAATATATTTTATGTAATTTTAATTTTTTGTTTTTTTCAATAAGAGAAGAAATGCTTTTAGATTGCCTGACTCAAAACCTCTGTACAAAACGAGTGGAAGTATATTGTGATATGAAATCAGGATGGTCAAACGAATTCTATACCAATTTAGATTTAGATGTGAAGACGTCATTCTCAAGATAATCTACAGAAAATCAGAAAAAAAACAAAAAATTTGGATTAAGTAACAGCCCTATTCAAAATGAATAATCCCCGGGAGCTTTTACCAAAATTTCTCTCCGCGGAAAAAGGAAGGTTTCTAAGCACAATTAAAAAAAAACTGTGATGACCTTTTCTTAAAAATGTTCATAGTAATTGATTCCTTAGGCCCGATATTACAGTGCATACTTAAGGTCTCTTAGCACTTAAGTAAAGCTTAAGTCCTTAAAGCATTTTAACAGTACAAATTTTAAGTGCTCCTTAAATAAGTTTTCAAATTAATTTGATGAAGGAATTTCACAAATTTTACGAAATTTAAAAAATTATAGACAAAAAATAAGGGTTTTTTCAAATGTTGCCTGCCGAAAACAATTTTCGTGAGTTTTGGGTAAAAATTGACTGTTAAACCGCTTGACACTTAAGGTGTTCTTAAGTCTTCAAGCTTCCTTAACTTAAGTATGCACTGTAATATCGGGCCTTAGTATTCACTTTTCCTGTGTGCTAAGAAATCAGAAGTTTTTAAGTTCCGCACGGAAAACCTCCCGTAAACTATTCAGAATCGAGTTGTAAGTATTTGTAAACGGATTAAAAAAATATTTAATCTTTTCTTCTGAAAAAAAAAATCCCATTCTGTCAAGCAATGTGGATCTCATTGGCAGTAGGAAAGATGTTCGGCTAGATCTATAAGTGGCGTTGCTCTTAAACCATTTTCCCGGCAATGCGTTACCAAAGCATTAAATTTATCTTTCATCGAAGGCCACTGGATAATACGAACTTAAATATATTTTTTTCCTCTTTCCTTTTTTTTAAAGCACTCAATGACAATAGGCGAGTGGTTGGCGTCTTACCTGGAGCGCCCGGTAACCCACTTACCCCTCCATGGCAATTGATGCGTTCATGAAGTTGGTTGGCAGATAAGCACTAAGTCAGGATAATGGATAACAATTACGGTTCAGCGGTTCAGAAAGCTGTTAAGTGGCAATGGAAATAAGCTAGCACTTGATGCTTAAATCATTTAGGTACTTGTTGATTTGTTTCCATTTTTTATAATCCCCTTTTTTATAAATATGGAATAACAGTTTAAATACTCTCTGTGCGTCTTTGCGTCCATTGCGCATCAGCCGGAGGGTTCATGGAGTCTGAAATCCATTAATCTTTCTTAAATATAGATAAATATAACTTGTTGCTTTAACAAAACCCAAAACTTAAACTGATTAAAGTTAGTTGGAGAACTTGAAAATGAAAATAGTCATTTAATCTCTCGCAGCTGGAGGCGTCTTTAATGTCTCATCAATTCCCGGTGTCCAAGGGGTATGTCAAAACTGAAGAAACTATGCAGTCTGGAGCCCACAGCTTTAAGGGGGTTCGCCAACATTTAACAATGGAGTGCAGGTTCGGGCAACCCTTTCTACTTTCGATTCTGTTTTTTGATCGATTACAGGCCTAAAACTCTCCAGTTCAGAAATTTAGGATTTTTATTTAGTTGCCTGGTATAGTCAAGAAAAGAAAGCTACGAGAGATTCCAGAAGCAGATTCCGAAAAGATTTTTGTGTTTTGGTTTGTGAGGTGCGAAAAAAATAGAAAGTCCTCAAATTTAAAATGATTGACCACATATAGCCATATAGTACATACAAGTATCATAGGTTTTGCGTGGGACGTCTCGCGCCAATAAAAAAGAGATGGTACTCGGCAGGCAAAAAAAAAGAGCGGGGGAGAATTATTTTTGGTGGTACCTAAGTGAAAAATGAACATTTTTGGTGGGTACTAAAACGTGGTGTAAAAAGCCAAATTGGAAAGGCTCCTGAGCGACATATATCGTTATATATGGATCTGTATTATTTACTCTCGCTCTACTGCTCTGACACTTCCCGACAGTGTTGCTTTGTACATTTTTAGGAGGGAATTATCATACGAAAGGAGCTCCATAATCTTAAGATGACGTTACACGGTAGGTCAAAGAAGCAGTTTTGAATTTAGTAGGTGGGCAAAAGCGCATTTGTCCACTGGGAACCACGACGAAAGGCTTTCCCTTTGCTGAACGCATAAAACGAGAATTTCTTGAGTTTATAGTGGAACGTTTTACCGATAGTTTTTTGACGCAAATAAGCGGGGAACATACATATAACCAGAAACCACTGCAAAAATCTTAACTTTTTGATACCGACTCTGACTATCGAAGAGATACACAAGATGAACAGTGTGCTGTGCCACTAAAAAATATCGAATGCGAAGGGCTGCCACAGAAACAAAGACTCCACATGAAAGGCTTGAGTGATGCTCGTTGGTCTGCAGGGCTGAAAGCAGTAGAAGCAATTATCCAAAATCTTGACTGTGCTGTCAAATTGACAGTGTCAACTGTTTAGAACGAGAAATATCGAGAGAAAATGCTACTGGAGAAGAAATAATTGACGAAAATTCTCTACTTTCGGCTATCAGTTGGCTATTTTTACTAAACCTGACATGGTGGCATTCAGTACTATAATTCATTGACATTGCTGAAGAGCATTACAGAAAAAATAAGTTGATCTAATTATGGCCCAAAATTGTCTCGATTATGTAATGAAGAACTTGCAAAACTTGCGTGGGGAGAGCAAGTATGATTCTTTCGTTTCGAAAACTAAACCTCAATGGGAGAAGATGGGATGGAAGAATCCAGATTTTTCGATCATTAGACAACGACGAACGAAAAAAAATGCCAGGCGAGAAAGCAGAGGACAGTTTCCTGGATATTTTTTTTTTTTATATATCTCAATTTATTTACATACAATCTGTCTTCTTGACATTCAGTAGTAATTTAATAATAAAAAAATAAAAAATAATATGAAAAAAAATAGAGCATGTTGAAGTATATCCATTGATATACTTCATATTAAAGCAAATAACATTATTGTATTTGGAGAAGGTATTGCAAAAACAAAAAAATTGGGGAGAAAAAAAAGAAGAAGGAATATGAGAGGATACTGCAGTAGTATTTAGAACCTCGTTAGAAGATCCATTGGTTGATATCGTTTCAGTCTCTGTGTGTTGTATTCTGCATTAAGCAATTCATGAGCAAGAACATTTTTATGACCAACTAGACGCGCTGTGTAGCTAGAGCTGAAGCGTTTAATCTCTTCAGTGATTTTTGAAATTTTGAGATCGTTGTGGATTCTGTTGCTGGTGACGTACCAAGGTGCATTTGTGATAATGCGCAGCACCTTCGATTGAAATCTTTGCAGTATTTCGATGTTTGATGTGGCTGCTGATCCCCATAGTTGAATTCCATAGCACCAGATGGGTTTCAGTATTGCTTTGTAGACCAGGATCTTGTTTTCTAGTGACAGCCTCGAACTCTTGTCAATTAGCCAGTACAGATTTCGAAGTTTCAGCCCCAGCGCTTTCTTTTCAAGAAGTGTGTGAGCGCCAATTTAGCCTACTATCCAGAAGAATACCGAGGTATTTAAACTTCTTTTGATTGCGGCAAGATGCACCCGTTCAGTGAAACAGGGGGACACACACCCTTCCTTAGGGTGAACGTTACTTGGGTGGATTTAGTTTCATTGGCTTTTATTCGCCAGGTTTGCAGCCATTTTTGTATTTTGTTCAGGTTATCTTGTAGACGATCAGATGCTATATTGGTTCCGTGCTTTTTGCCATAATGACTGTGTCGTCAGCATATGTTGCGATATATGTTGCTTCCCCTAGAGGAAGGTCTGCAGTAAAAATTGTGTAGAGAACTGGTCCTAGGACACTGCCTTGGGGAACTCCAGCGTTAATGGAATGAAGACTCGTTACTTCTTCATTAACTCTGACCATAAAGCATCTCCCCTTCAGGTACGACCTTAAAAGGAGGTAGATGCCGATAGGGAGTGTTTTCAGTTTATACAGCAGACCTGTGTGCCACACTTTGTCAAATGCTTGACTAACATCTAGGAATGCGGCGGTGCAGTATTGTTTCTCTTCCAATGCCTCCCTGGCAATGTTGTATACTCTGTTTACCTGTTGAATGGTTGAGTGTTGTTGCCTAAAGCCAAATTGGTGATCGGGAATAAGCTGGTGGTTGTCTATTATAGGAAGCAATTTTTTCAGTATAATCTTTTCAAGAACTTTAGAAAGCACAGGTAATAAGCTTATGGGTCTGTATGATGCTGGCTGATGCGGCGGTTTTCCAGGCTTTGGTATAAGGATGATTTGGGCAACCTGGATATGGCAACGAAACATCGTACTGGGAACTTTGAAGTTCTGGAGAGAATTACAAGAAAGGGCCAAAGGTTTTAATGAGATAAACTCACTTTTAGGATTTCTCAAACCTGAATCCTTAAGAGACATGGAAGAGAAAGAATTTGCAAAAAATTTGTGCAATTTGATGGAGAAATATTCAACTTTTTTTACAACTCCCCTGAAGTATGAGGTTGGTTTGAGGGAGCCTGATTATGTTTTGACCGTTGGGCCTTTTACTTTGAATCGGCCACTGCAAGGAAGCAAACTTTCTTACAACTGATGGTGAAAGAAAAAACCCACCGTTACCAGGTTCTTTTAAGGGGCTGTCCAGATCTGTCAGAAATGAAAAACTTCATAAAAAACCTTTCAGAAATGAATAAGAAATTTTCTGAAGTGTTTTTTAATTTGAAGTTTTTCATTTCTTACAGAACTGGAGAAAGCACTAAGTTTAAATATTTTTTTTTTATTTTACGTTCACATTAAACGATAGCCAACCATCGATGAAAATAGCTTTAATTTGCAAACAGCAGTGTTTTATTTGTCAGCAGGAGAAAAAGGCATACCCGTCAATGTGTGAAATGCCAATAATAATAATTTTTGGCGGAGGCCATTGAAGCTATTTAATTATTGCGTTAATTTATTAAAATCCCTATGCGTTGGATTTATTTAAATATTTATTTATAAGCCATAAAAATGGTAAAAGTAGATTTAAAAGTTAAATATGAAAGAGGTTGCCATAAATTGCGGCTTCCCAACTTCAGGGGCCGCACAGTCTCCGATTTCGCGTCAATAAAACCATTTTTTTGGAATTCTTAAAATATTTTGATTCCAAACGAAGTGTTATTGTGGCATATAAAACGTTTTAAATGTTCTTTCATTAAATTGGCATACTATTTTGTAGTTAGGGCAATCGAAAATAAGAAATTTTCAATAATTATAGCATTATATCAATTCCACTCTACTGGGGTTGGTTGCTCAGGGGTCTTAAGGGAAAAGTAAGATTCGATTTCTTTCATATTGGAAAGGTTTTGCCTTTTTGGGTCATTTGATAAGGGATGCGGAGGGGCGTTGAGGAAAAATTAAGGGTTGTAGCTTAATGTCGACTTCAAATTCTTTTTCAGGACACCGAAAATTTTAAGTTGGGTTATTTAATTTTTAATTTTATGGCTCTAAAAATTTAGCCCTTTGGGGGTTTCCGGGGGCGCTGGGGCGAAAACTGGGATGATGGGAGAAATCTGACTCCGGATTCATGATCAGCCCCCCAAAAAACATAGGGAGGGTATGTTATCCTACTGTAACAGGACTTTTCTTTTGTACCGGTGTTATTTATGATATCTTACCGTAAGCTTAGATCTAACAATACTTAAAGGATTTTCTTCACCAGAAAAATAATCAATTTAAAAGCTTCTATTAGATTTAGAAGATCATGCACATCACTTTTCCTACGGCATATAGAACTATAGCTGCATCATCGGCCAAAAGGTGTTACGTGATACACCACAATTCTATTACGTGGTTTACCACACTATAGTGTGAGCTATGGCGTGGTTCACCACAGTTGAACTTTTTCACCAAAACATGGTGGCTCGCGCCAAAATTTGGCCGAATTGGCAGCTAAAGTTCTACGTTTATGGTTACGGTTACGGGGGAATGAAAAATGGCCCCAATGAAAAAATGGCCCAAACTGAAAATGAAAAAAGGCCCCAAATTTTGGGGCAATTTTGCATTTTGAAAAATGACCCCAAAATCAAAAATGAAATTTGGCCCCAAAATAAAATGAAAAAAGGCCCCAAAATCAAAAAGAGGTGTTTTTAATTAAATGAGAAATGACCCCAAACTAGAAAATAAAAATTGTCCTATGAAATTTGAAAAACTAGAAATGAAAAATGGCCCCAATTTTGGGCATATTTTTTCATTATGCAAAATGGCCCCACTTTAAAAAATGAAATTTGGCCCCAAAACAAATGATAAGTCAAGAATATAAAACAGGGCTGGAACGCGAAATGGATTCATAACCAAATAAAAGAGGCCCGACTTTTTGGGGTCATTTTGCATTATGAATTATAGCCCCAACATGAAATGAAAAACCGCCCCAAGAATCAGGATTCGTTTTGAATACAAATGAAAAATGGCCCCAAAATTGGGGTTATTTTGCATTATGAAAAATCACCCCAATTCAAGAAAGGAAAAAAGGCCCCAAACTTGGGGTAATTTTGCATTATGAAAAAAGACCCCCAATCCAAAAAAGGAAAAATTAACCCAAACTTGGAAAAATCTAGGTATAAACAAATTACAGAAAATAGGAAAAATTTATGACTGCTGTTAAAACTAGTAAACGACATTTTTTCTGATGGAACCGCCTGCGGCGCAAGAACTTCACACTTGCTTATTATAAATTATTTACCTCATCCAAATGTTCTATATATATAATAAGGACTTGCTTATAACATCCGCGAGGAACTATTTTAAATGTCGCGTCCATTAGGTATTTTCGGTCTTGTATATTTTCCTTTATTAAATCGATGGATTTTAAAGAGGAAAATTATACAATACGAAATCCCATCTTCAATTATACATGCGGTATAAAATGGTCTGGGATTTTGCTCATCTTTCGTCAAACCGAAATTTGTCCCACTCGCTCTAATTGAAATGATTCGATAACCTCTATCGAAGATTTGGGGCTAGTAACGAAAATAAAGGAAAAATGGCCCCAAAATTGGGGTAAATTTGCATTATGAAAAAAGACCCCAAATCAAAAAACGAAAAAAAAAGGCCCAAATTTGGGTAATTTTGCATTATGAAAAATAACCCCCATTTAGAATAATATTTTGGGGCCTTTTTTCATTTTCAGTTGGCGATAGTTTTGAATTAGGACCAGTTTTTTTTTGGAGCCCCAATTTTGTACGAAGGAAAACGGGCCCGGAAATATATAAAGCTTTGGGGTAATTTTGCATTATGAAAAAATACCCCAATTCAAAAAAGGAAAAATGGTCCCAAAATTGGGGTAATTTTGCATTATGAAAAAAGACCCCAAATCAAAAAAGGAAAAATGGCCCCAAAATTGGGGTATTTTTGCATTATGAAAAAAGACCCCAAATCAAAAAAGGAAAAGTGGCCCCAAACTCAATGTAATTTTTGAAAAATGCAAAATGACCCCAAGGTAGGTAGGTAGGTTGAAGTGGCTGCCACTTAGGCCGTTAATCGGCCCATTGTGATACCGAGGAGGTTTTCTTGTGTTTGTGTGAGTGTATGTCTTTTTTATGTAGTGTGCCCCTAACATGCGATTTTTGAAAAACCAGTGCTAGGCTTGGAACATTACATTCCGTTTCGCCTGTGCCGGGAATCGAACCTCGGACCCTGGGATCAAGAGCATAGCACACATCCCCTACGCTATCCCAGAGCCACAAAATGACCCCAAACAAAAAGGAAAAAAGACCCCAAAAAAAATTAAAAATCGCCCCAAAATTCGTGTTGTTGTTTTCAATATTAAGTTTTGGGGTCATTTTTCATTTTGAGTTTGGGGCCATTTTTCAGGGAGCCTACGGTTACCACATATAACCATATATATCACTCTTATTGATATTGCGCGGGACGTTCCGCGCCAGTTAGAAAGAGATGTTACTCGGCAGGCAAAAAAAGAGCGAGAGAGAAATACTTTTGCTAACTACCTATGTTAAAAATGATCATTTTTGTGGGTACCCAAGGCCGTGATGAAAAGAGCAAAAGAGGTCCTGAGTGACATATATAATTATATATGAAGGTTACCAATCGAATGGAATACAAGTTTTTTGTCGTCGAGAGTCTTGTCAGCTCTCGTTTTGGGAAAAAATGGGGCAGATGCGTACCGAGAGTGGCCGAGAGTTATTCAAAATATAGTGCACAGTTTGTAAAAAAAAATTATGGTTTCCATGCAAGACAAGACAAAAGCATGGACCGTAAGCTTCAAATTTTTTGATATCTAAGACCTTAACTTTGTAAAGAAATATAACAAGGGAAAGACGTGCTTCCCAGTTTTTCTAACCGAACTTGTAGTTCGGTGTTTGCTTTCTTAAACTATTACTCCAAAAGAAAAAAGAATAGAAGCGATTTCTGCTTTCTGTATAAATTTTTGGATTAAGCTAATTTTTTTTTTTCAATATTCTCATCATTTCACTTCATTTCAACCGGAACCTAGAGTCAATTTCAAGAGTCAGTTGACTTACCCAACGATGGTAACTGTTAATTAACCCAAATTTAACGCTGACCAACTGTAACATTAAAGCAGCGCCCATCGTTCCAAACGAAGCCGGATAAGCCGTAAGACGGACGCATTGACAAATGGAAGTTGAGATGAGTAAGTGCCGGATGTGATGCAGCATTCAAAAGGAAGCGGATGAAAATGAATAACCAGCTCGACATGCAGGACTAGGTGTGTGCTTCTGTGCGGATCAGAGTGCTCTAGTGTAAAGTTGTGTAACGATTCGTTTGATTCTGCAAGACAGTCCCACAACTTCTTTTGAAAACGAATCATCCGCAAACGGTGTAATCTGTCCGCGACGATTAACAATGTGTCTCGGTAGTGGAGGAAACCGTGTCTTTCAACAAGACGGTCAAAAGAAGCCGTTGAACGATTTTTTGTTTGTTTGATTATATATTTATGACTGACCCTTGTGCTGCAGGAAGGGCTTTTTATGGATGCACAAGCCAGATAAAGAAAAGTGGACGTAGAAAGGGAAATTATGTGTATGAAATTACATATGATTGTACAAAATGCTTATCGACTATTAGAATAGTTCTTATTTTAAGGATTTATAAATAATTTCAGCTCAGGCATTGAAGATCTAATTTCTTGAATTGAGTTTTATTGCTCAGAATTTGCAGTTGAAAGGGGAGAGAAATCCATCAGCTGACGGATTGCGAAAAGAATTTCCGCTCAGAGGTCGTTCATACGTACCGCAAGGGGGTAATTCGTTTGCCTCAAGCAGAAATTTTGAGTCCTAGGCGGTTTTACATATCGCACACCCTCTTCTAAGGTGACACAACTCAAAATTTCTCATTTTTCAGAAAACGCAAGAAACAAAATGCGTCGCAGTGTCAATAAAAGTGAGAAGAAAGGCATTGACGAGATATTTCGGCTTTTTATAATAACCAAAACGGAATTGAATTTTTCGTGCAGCTAGAGAGGTGAACTATGAACATGTTCAATATGTTAACTCGAAATTGACGATTTTTGAGTTGTGTCACTTTAGAAGAGGGTGTGCGATATATGGACATTAGGGATTCCAAAAATTTCCCAAAAATCCAATCCCGGGATTACAAAAATTTCAATCGCGGGATTGGTCCCGGTAAATTGGTATTTTTCAAAAATTTAACTTGCTTAACTTAACTAATTTAAATTCACATCTGGTAGACCTTCTTTACAAAAAAAGTGTATATATAAAACCATCGCCAAAATTGAAAAAATGAGAAAAAATCATAACTTTTTGTTTAATCGAAAAAAAGACAGAGTTTTTTTAACTTTCCCTCAACATAATATACATCAATGGAAAGGCCGACCTTTTTATACCCAACGCAAGCGGGGTATATTAGTTTTATGCAAATCTTGTAACAGCCAGAACTAAGTTCCGTAGATATAGACATATAAGTGTATATATTCTTGATCAGGATCAAAAACTGAATCGATTTAGACATGTCCGTCTGTCCGTCCATTCGTCTGTCCGTCCGTCCGTGGTCGGATCTCCTCCGAAACGGCTGGACCAATCAAGTCGAAATTTGGCACATAGGTATATCAGGATCCGAGTATGATCTTAGGTAAAAATGGGAGACATCCGCCCACTGCCACGCCCACAAATGAATTTAATGTGTTTTCAGTAAAATGTTTGTAACTTGCGAACCACTCAACACATTCCATTGATATTTGGTGTACTGGTAAACTACGAAAAGGGACATATCCTGGAAAAAATGGACGCCGTCTTTCTCGATCCACGCCCACAGATAAGCCCACAAATAATGCTTTATCGTAACTTGTGAAGTAAAAGGCTTAGAAGCTTTAAATTCGCAACATAGGTTGACCAAGGCAAATGAAAGGTGTAGGAAAAATATTTATGCGGCCCGCCCACTGCCACGCCTACAAATGGAGGCAAAAAAAAGTGCGCCAATAATGTCGGGACGCTGGGTATTTCAAAGTCGGGCTTGACCGACTTTAGCTTTCTTACTTGTTACTTTCTATATCCGGTGAGCCAGTGTCAAATCAGTTGATAATTACGTAAGTTATAGCCTAAAACTTACTCAAAGGTATGTTCGTAAAATCGGGTTTTTAACCGTTACTTAAGATTAGACGGTTTTGACACAAGAAAACATCTAACTAAGTGTTGAAAAATAACTTTGTAAAACTAACTTTTTTATAGCAAAAATTTTAAATTGACATTAAAAAATTAATGAATTTTGTAATTAAGAGAATTAAGATTAAAAAAAAGTTGGACTACATCCGCTTTTAAAAAAGTTTACATCTCATCAAATTGACCCTTCTTCATCTGCTCTTTCGCCTTCTCCCTTTTAAAGTTTTCGTTAATTAACTTTTTCTGAAGCCACTCTGTTTTCACATTGCTCCAACCACAGCATTGAGTTCACGGCACGCTTTCGTCCGCTAAAATCGAGTTCAGTATCTGACCGCAATGTCTTTTTTTTTCTCCATTTCTGTGGCTGCTATATATTAATGCAATCTAACCTTGTGAACTGTTAATGCTAGTCACCAGCATTGAGCCACCTAGTGTAGTGGCTATAACCCACTAAGCTTGCTGGTCGTGACGGCGAGAGCAGTGCAACTTTATTAAAATTGATTTCATTTTGAAGCTTTCTTTCTGTTTTCAGCTCTACATACATAAGTTCTCGTCCCTTCCGTATTACAATCGAGCAAGAGGAGAAACAAAAACCTAACGAGACCAGAACAAATAAGGGTGTTATAGTGAGGCGAGTCGGACAGTACAATTCCCAAAATAGATTAACAGTCAGCTATATACACACATATCTATCGATTGACCGGCAAAACGACTTAAGTCCTTTTGTTTTTAAAAATTGCGTTTTATAACGGAATTTTGCTATTTAAGTGGTCTACTTTCATTAAAAACAATATTTTTTTTTTAATTTAAGCGCTTATTAACGACGCTATGGACGGAGTTTTGTCAATATTACGAAAAGGTGGTTTGAAAAAAGCGTTGTCTACGAAAGGTTTATATGGAGATTTAATAAAAGATGCTACGATCTGCACTCCTGTTTTTGAACCAGGATCGTTTTTTCATTATGGGCCGAAGAAATGTATTGAATCCGTAAGTTCTTCGTTGTTAAAAGACGTCAACCATGTAATAGAGATTGATTTGAATATTTATGGACTGCCTTTATACAAAAGTTCTCAACATTGTTGTGGCCCATTGTAAGGATTATTTTAAACTGTATTCAAATAAAACCGTTTTTGATTGGACCTAAAAGCCCAGACAATATAGATTAATTTCTCGAGGATTTCGCTTCAGAGTTTATGAAAATTGAGCGTGATGGACTCTTAATAAATGATAGAAACGTGTGCCTTAAGATACGAACAATGATATGCGATGATCCAGCTCGAGTCTTTGTGACAGGGACAGTACGACACACTTCTGGAAATAGATGCATCAAATATTCTCAGAAAGCCAGTCGAACAAATAAAACATTAACTTACTCAACAAAGTTTTCTGATTTCAAAACAGGCAGCGATTATGTAAAAAGGAAGCACAAAGCACTCAAGACATTCGTAACGCCTTTGAGAACAATGAATATTCTGCAATTTTTCTTGATATCGCCATATTATTAAAATAAATTCCCTTCTTCCCCAAAAGTTGCACGAAAAACTCGTATCATATCTTCAGAATAGATTCTTTAGAGTAAAATTTAAGGAATTTCCTTCAGATAAATTTGAAATAAAAGCGGGTGTCCCTCAAGGCAGTGTATTAGGACCTCATTGAAGCATCAAGAATTCTGCAAGAGCATATGAAATTAGTTGAATCTTGGCCATATTCAAATTAAACGGTCTTTTTTCGAACTGTCAAAAATCGGTGGCGCTTTCGTTTTGAATTTGGTTTGCATCTATCTAGCACGTGTCGCTTGTACGCTACATCACATCAAACGAAATTTCAAAAAATTATGCATTCAAGGGTTAAAGCACCTTTCTTGCTTTACCGACAAGGCTATCTAACTAATGGGTAAATATTGTTTTTTGCAAAACAGAAGTTGAAGCGAACCTCTAAATGCCGAGATATTGAAAGTGCACATTCAGACCCCGTAATGCGGTTTTTATGGCTGATAGGCAATTAAGTTGCACTTAAAATGGCAATCGTTCTGGCTTCACTGCAATTTGGTCAATAAGTGCTTGAAAAAGTTCTCAGGGAGCATCAATTGAGTTTTTTTTTTTTTTAAACTTTCCCCATAGGTGCGACTTACAAAAGGCTTAAAACGCAGCATTCGTGCTCCACTTGCTGTATACGGGCAAAGAATCAACCCCAATCATGTTTGAATGTGTATATCCCTTTGGGTTCAAACATGCGAGTCTAGACGTGACTGAGGATGTGGATGTACTCTATGATTCCAGGCTCTTATCTAAAGGTTTTAATATTTCTAAGGCAAAACGTAGTTTTGGGAACTATTCACATCGATATAAGTACATTGTCCTCTTGTGAGATTTATTAAGGAATATAAGTACTTCAATCAGTTAGGATTCCCTTTATTTCAAAGAAATCAATCGCATTGAAAACGTGCAGAGACGTTTTACTTGATTTTCATACAAGACTTTAAATCCAAGACATGATTTGGACCGAGGATATCTTCTATTGTAAAATTCATTCCCTGAGCTGACTGCTTTTATTTGTAGATTTTTATTGCACCCCCGAAATATTTTCATTAGCGACCATTTTAGAAAAATTAGGCTTGGCAGCCTAAACCACAGGAAATAATTAACTGAAACAGCCAAAAGTAAGCGTTTGGATACACATATGGTCATATTCGCGAGAAAGTAAACCAAAGGATTTTTTAAAATATTGCGTGAAATATTTTTAAATACAAAAGATTATTTCGTATAGCTTCGGGTAATGCGAAAATTAAAAGGAGTTAAAATTAATTTTTGGGTGACATTTATATACAGTCGTACTGTACCTTGGTCGCGAAAGGATGGCAAAAATAAAAACCGGATCGCAGAATAAGGTAAAAAAAAATAATATTTTTGGGCTCTAATTTCGTGCCTATTAAATTTATAGTATAAAATATGATATATTGTACCTGAATCTTATGAAGTTTAACTAAATATTGGGTTCGTTATGCATTTTTACCTGCAATGATTTGGGTCGTAAATTTTGTGTAGCGTGGCAGTGCAGAAAAAACAAAAAGTTTTTTTCGATAAATTTGACCTGTTTTAATAACGCACTTTTTCAATTGCTTCGACAATTTTAAACTTATTTTTAGGATCAATGAAAAAAATATTAAAATATAACATATTTCATGTATTAACAAGTAAGAAAGCTAAAGTCGGTCAAGCCCGACTTTGAAATACCCAGCGTCCCAACATTATGAGCGCACTATGTTTTGCTTCTCTATTTGTGGGCGTGGCAGTGGGTGGGCCACATAAAATATTTTCCTACACCTTTTATTCCCCTTGATGAACCTATGTTGCGAATTTGAAGCTTCTACGCCTTTTACTTCGGAAGTTACAAAAAATCTTTATTTGTGGGCGTGGCAGTGAGCGGGCCACATACAATTTTTTCCTACACCTTTCATTCGCCTTGGTGAACCTATGTTGCGAATTCGAAGCTCTAAGCCTTTTACTTCGGAAGTTACGAAAATTCTCTATTTGTGGGCGTGGCAGTTGGGCGGGCTACATAAATTTTTGTTCCTACACCTTTTATTTGCCTTGGTCAACCTATGCTGCGAATTTGAAGCTTCTACGAATTTTACTTCACAAGTTACGATAAGCCCTTATTTTTGGGCGTATTTGTGGGCGTGGCTCGAGGAGGGCGGCGTCCATTTTTTGCCAGGAAATGTTACTTTTCGTAGCTTACCAGCACACCAAATATCAATGAAAAGCATTTTACTGAAAACTTAATAAATTATTTTGTGGGCGTGGCAGTGGGCGGATGTCTCCCATTTTTACTTAGGATCATACTCGGACCCCGATATACATGTGTGCCAAATTTCGACTTGATTGGTCCAGCCGTTTCGGAGGAGATCCGACCACGGACGGACGGCCAGACGGACGGACGGACGGACGGACGGACGGACAGACGGACAGACGGACATGTCTAAATCGATTCAGTTTTTGATCCTGATCATTTCTATTTATATTTTTCTATATCTCCGGAGCTTAATTCTCCCTGTTACACGATTTGCACAAAACTAATATACCCCGCTTACGCTGGGTATAAAAAGCGACCAAACAAGTGTAGCGTGGCAATGGTTTAAAAAATTCGACGTATACGTAATGTTACTCCTTACTCAACTCCCCAGTTGGAAAATCAAGCATGCATGCCCGTAGTATTCATGATTCATGCGTTCCTTTGCTGCAAAAAATCATGCATGCCCGTAGCATTCATGATTCATGCATTGATAATCATGCATGATGCGTGGATTTCATGTTCACATTCTGATCGCTGCACCGCCCAAGGGAAGCTAGGCTAGTGCTTAAATGCTAGGTCTTCCAGCCGACTGAGCCGGGTTCAACCCCTGGCTCTGTTGAGAATTTTTTTTTGAATTATCTAAGTTTTTTTTTTTATTTTTACATTTTAATTAAATTTTTTTAATAGAAAATCTTGCAACAAAATTTTTTTTTCTTTTTTATAGCATTTTTCCCATATTAAATTTTTTTTTTTAATATTTACTGAAAATAAATTTTTTTTTAAATTCTATGCGCGCGTTTCAAAGCAAACTTGATCAACAAAAAACTCAAGTAAGCGTTTTGATAAGAAAATTCAATGTGCCTATACAGTGTAATGGTAAAGATACCGACTTACCAACCGAGCGGTCAGTGGTTCGATTCTCGGACGAGACGAAAAAAATAAAAAAAGTTAGAAAAGTAAAAAGTTTATAAATAAAGAAAAAAAGCAAAATAAGAAAAAAAAAAAAACAAAACATTAAAATAAAATTTTTTTTTTAATTTTATTTCATTTTTAAAAAACAAAAAAACATTGTTGAACCATTCGTAGGAACACATGTTTCATGTGTTCTCAAGCATTGTTGAATCATGCATAGTAGTGAACACATATTTCATGGGTTCCCAAGCATTGATAAAACATTTTTTGTCTATGCATGATTTCCTATGACAAGCCTTAAGAAAAAGAAATGAATAGGCATGGAAGTTTGGCATGCATGCAAAGCACCCTTAAGAGGCATGATTCATGCATCTTTCATGAATATTTTTACAACTGGGTCTATACAATTCACGTTGCTCATACGTCAGGTACTCATTCTAAATGTAGATTTTGATTGTTACTTTTAAAGTGCCCTTATCATATGTATAATACAGGGTGTCCCGATGGAAGTGCTTTTTTTAGGGATGGTAAAGGAGGCTAAGATGAACAAAAAATCGTACGGGATGGGGGTGTCGCAAATGCACCCTGAGGAGTTACAGGGTCTTTCAGTTTTTAGGCAGTAAGTGTAGAAAAAAAATTCTCCCGCGAGAATGGTTTATCGTAAAAAACTAATCTGTAATGAAGTTCGAAAGTTAATTGTATGGACTTTTAGCGAAAAATACACTGTTGGTTAAATTTTGATACATTGAGGGAAAAAATAAACGGTCAAATTTAAAACTTCTGAAAGAAGATTCAAATTTGTTACTTTTGCAGCCATTTTGGTATGAAAAAGGGCCTATTAACACATGATTCTCTAATTTTTTTCGGAATTTGCTGTAAAGTTTCTTTAAAACAGTATCGCAATTGTCATATATATATTTATATATATCATTAAGCTGTGATTTTTTTATACTCTAGTAGATTAAAAAGTTCCTATGTGTTCAGAATGAATTCTTTATATATTTTTTCTTTTTTTCCGGAACGTTAGTCTTAACGTTTCAACGACCAAATTATGTATTCATATTTTTCTCATTTTTGAAATATTTTTAGTTTTAATTTGCCTGTTTAAATGATTTTTGGTCATCACTTATTTTGCATTTCGTACGTGTAGCGTGGCAGTGATCTTCATGTGGCGTGGCAGTGATCAGACTTATGGTCATATGTATGTCCTAGTAAAACGATTTTTTATCCACACCAAAGGGTTGTGCCTTTGACTTGATCCTTTGTCTATAATATATATAAGGGAAAACGATATGGTTTGCCTCTGAACACACTTCCAAAATCTTGTAGCGTGGCAGTGCAATGAAATCGGTCATAACTTTAAAATTATAAAACTTACAAAGAATTTTCAATAAACGAAATGAAGCCTCATAATATAATATATGCTAAAATATTTCCATTTTTTAATAAACAGTTTCAAAGATATGAGCTGAAACATCGTACGAATGTAGCATGGCAGTGAGAAAATTTGACCATATAAAGAAAAAATATATAAGTTGAAACTTTTCCAAACGGAACTTAATTGCAACTTCCACAAAATCAACACCGCAATATTCGCTCAAATTTTAAGTATAATTGAAATATTTCAAAAAAGTCCGATTTTGCCCCAGTTTTGGGTTTTGTGACAGACCCTTGTTGGGTGTCACAACCGCACAAACGGTTCTTATACCCTATTGCGATAAAAAGTACAACAACAGAAGCACCGGCGTTCAGAATCAAGTAAACATTAAAGCTGGCGTAAACAACCAAAACCAATGATCGCAAGTGTTAAGAATATCAGACGATTGTCTTAGGGGAGTAAGCGGCAAGACAAGAGTGCAGGAAACAGCGATTCAGCGATTCCAATAATTACAACAACAACAGCCGCGAGTGCGACGGGGAAATAACCGAAAGACTCTTCGCAAGCATAAGCTGGGCACAAGAACGCGTATAAAGACTGACCAATATGAACCATAAACTATATCAACAATAATGACAACGACAGCTGCCAGCACAGCAAGAACAAAATAAATGCAACACGCAACAACAACAACAACAAACAGGCGAGCTGTGGCTAGAGGTATTAAGCAACAGCAGTATACAAAAACAACTACTAAGCTGACCTGATGGGCAATATATTGGAAATGCAACAACAACAATCAACCAGCAATATCGCTCTATTTAAACCAAGCATCGTTCACTGAAAGAGACTACGATCAGAACCGTGAACCTAAAGTATTCAGTAGATCTCAACCTTAGCGCACTCACGAGGCAGGACGTTGAAGTGTGGATCTCCGCGTTAGCTAGCGATTAGCTCAGATAAATTAGTTAGCTTAAAGATGTTATGTCTAAAAAGAATTAAATAAAAGTTATATTGAACACCAAATGAACGGTTTCGATTATCCTTTCGTTAAGCTGCTTAGACGCGCTCCCTAGAGAACACAACACCCTAGTACAGGAGGTATACCCTTGATAACACTAGCTTACAGAATTTAAAACTTTCGCGAGAGCAGAGACGAAATGATGGTTTTAAGACTAAATTTGGGTCGCTGATCACGAATATGGTATCCGTTTTCCCCCCCAAAGAATAGTTTTTGAGATATGGGCAAAAAACGTGTTTTTTTGATACTTTATGAGATTTTGCCAAATAACTCCAAAACGGCTCGTCTAAATAAATTAAAATTTTATCAGCATAAAGCAGAAAACTTTTCCCTTTGCAACGATATATCATTTGTTACAATCGGTGTCTTAGTTTTTGAGCTATAGACATTTGAACTTGAAAAAAGTTGACTTTTTTAGGTTTTTTTGAATTTGTTTCTTGTTTCTATATATCTATGATATCTATGATATATGATTGACATTGACAATAACCTCCGCTCCTTCTATGCGCCTCCTTCACAACATTAATTTTTACAAACCGCATCATGCTTCAAGAGAGCTTTATTATGTATAAATATATAATTTTTAAATTATAATTAGTCCAGCCGTCTTTAAAATTGACTCTCATATAATATATTCATAACAAACAACACATACAAAAAAGTGGTCAAGCTAAGGCTAAGAGTTCCTATTACGTTTAAGCACATGGATAGAGTGAAAAGGTAAAACAAACGCCAGTAAGTTTTGGCTATCTAGTTTAGGCAGAGCACGTTCCAGGAAAGCTGATTAGTGAAACTGCCGGAGCGGCAGCTATTAAAGCCCAAACAAATCCCTTCGAATGGAGTGCGTTCAAAGGAGGAAATGGATATATTTCTGGAGAAAGCAACCGGAAATTGAGCATATTAGTTTAATGTAAAACAGGATTCGCCAAAGAAAAAGGGCCGTTGAAGCATTCACATAACGCGCCAACAAGTTGTTTCGGACACATTCACATTTTGTATGAGATTCAACATTTCGCTTTTGACTCGCAGTCCAGCCAGTGTAACGCAAGTTATTGCTTTCATGGAAAAAAAAAAAAGTTGAGTTGTGTCATAGGACACCAGATAAGAACGAAGTTCATTATGGTATTTATAAATGTTAGTAAATATAATATAATTCGCAGCAAGGTTTTTCGCAAAAACTCAATTGTTTTTATTAATCGAAAAATATATGTATACAAGACGGCTGTTTGTTGTTTTCAACTGTTTTTAACAAGCGAAAATGCGATACGTATATTCTTAGCTGCATTCAATTATTTTCCAGACAATTTTATGCACTTACGCGAAAAACGCACCTACCCGAAATTTTTTGCTGTATTTTTTGAGTAACATATCAGAATGTCTTTAACAACACTTGAATTCTTAAAAAACGCCGTCCAATATTAATTTTATTAACAAACAAGTAAGAAAGCTAAAGTCGGTCAAGCCCGACTTTGAAATACCCAGCGTCCCGACGTTATGAGCGCACTATGTTTTGCTTCCTATTTATGGGCGTGGCAGTGGGAGGGCCACATAAATTATTTCCCTACACCTTTCATTCGCCTTGGTGAACCTATGTTGCGAATTTTAAGCTTCTACGCCTTTTACTTCGAAAGTTACGAAAAATCTTCATTTGTGGGCGTGGCAGTGGGCGGGCCAAATAAAATTTTTGCCTACATCTTTCATTCGCCTTGGTGAACCTATGTTGCGAATTTGAAGCTTCTATGCCTTTTACTTCGGATGTTACGAAAATTCTCCATTTGTGGGCGTGGCAGTGGGCGGGCTACATAAATTTTTGTTCCTACACCTTTCATTCGCCTTGGTGAACCTATGTTGCGAATTTGAAGCTTCTACGCCTTTTACCGCGGAAGTTACGAAAAATCTTCATTTGTGGGCGTGGCAGTGGGCGAGCCACATAAAATTTTTTCCTACACCTTTCATTCGCCTTGGTCAACCTATGTTGCGAATTTGAAGCTTCTACGCCTTTTACTTCACAAGTTACGATAAGCCCTTATTTGTGGGCGTGGCTCACGGAGGGCGGCGTCCATTTTTTTTCAGGATATGTCCCTTTTCGTAGTTTACCAGTATACCAAATATCAATGAAATGTGTTGAGTGGTTCGCAAGTTACAAGCATTTTACTGAAAACACATTAAATTCATTTGTGGGCGTGGCAGTGAGCGGATGTCTTCCATTTTTAGTTAGGATCATACTCGGACCCCGATATACCTGTGTGCCACATTTCGACTTGATTGGTCCAGCCGTTTCGGAGGAGATCCGGACACGGACGGACGGACAGACGGACATGTCTAAATCGAATTTATGATCCTGATCAAGAATATATTATTTATATATATATGTCTATATCTACGGAGCGTAATTCTGGCTGTTACAAGATACCCTAATATACCCTGCTTACGCTGGGTATAAAAACAAATAAGTACTTTGACTTACTTTCGCTACTTGAACGCATACGCTTATTACAAGTAATCGGACTCACAGGGTTGCATTTAAGTCACACATTTCTGTCAACCTGTCATCGAAATTTCAACTCTGATTTCCTTTCTTCAAAGTAGTGAGCTCGTTACTTCCTTTCAATTTACTTTAACAGCGTTGAGCCCTCAAAGTGCTAAGTTAGATAAGCAGAATATAGTGGAAGTGAAAAAGCATACGTGTAAAGGGTTTTCCATCGCAAATGAGATAGTCTCGAAAATGCGAATTTTCATACATAAAGATGTTTTAATGTATCGATATTTTTCACACCGATATTACATCCGCAGCCCCCGGAGTACAGACGATGATTTTAAATATGTTTAAATTATGTACGAATTGACGTATACTTTGATAGCGCAAAAAAATTATAAGCTACCTAAAATGCCCTTATATATTTGCAAAAACCTACTAATCGGAGTTATTCTGAAAACGTTCAGTCTGGCAGCACCACATATTGTTTTGTTTTGTTTGAATGCATTTATGCTTGTATGTGTCTGTGTAGTTTCTGAATTTCATAATTAATTGTTTTTTCGGGATATCGTCGGAAATAAGTGTCGCCTAAAAAAGAATAATATCTCGGCCGCATCAGGAAGTCATTTTACGTAAATATATGTATATTTCTTTCTTTTTGCAAAGGTTATTATACCCTTTTTTGCGAACTTCAATTTAGGTAACGCGGATTTTATAGCGGTTTTTCACTTTTTCTCGACTAGGTCCCCTGTCGCTATCGTTTCATAAAGAACTTCGTTCTAAAAAAAACATATCCTGATATTTACACATAATTCCTTTGACTTCAGAGCTTTCTAATAGCGTTAAAAGAACTACACTTGCCTATACAATTATTTCTAATTGACATACAGACCGTTAAAGCAATAAAGTCAATCAATAGAAGAAGCTAACAACACTTGCGCTTGACTCGCTCTTTCTCATCGCTTCAAAACAATGTACAATATACATAGGTGTATGTACACACAAAGCTATTCCATAATAAGAATCCATCATATTTAATTTTCTAATTCAGTCTTATTATGAAATAGTTGCTGTGGACTTTGAGCCACCCAGGCATTCGAGAACCGCCCACTCGTTGAGCCATAGTGGCACGTTTTGCACAAAGCCCGTCAAAGATAATTGAAGGACAAACAGCTATAAATAAGTTTTCAATTTAAATTTTCCAAGAAAAAATCGTCAGAACCGACGCAATTTATAATGAATCGTTATTGCTTACGCCTTGAGCAATGCTTTCTGCCCGAAAGCGTATAGTAGAGAAGTGGACTTTGGTTGGTTGTTATTTTTTATAAAAATGGAGGGGTGAAGTCTTCTGCAGTTACAGGTAGACAGGTAGATTATGTTTGTTCACTTTGGCTTTACATATCTCAAAGATTAGTCGTCTTGGAATTTTAGTTTAGGTTAGATTTTTCACGGGAGTTGGGGATAATTTGGAGTGTGGTTAGATTTTTCTGCTGGATTAGGCAAGTTTTCAATCTTGTTTGTTGTTTGTTGCATAAATGCATTTGGTGTGACTATACGGAAAAGTCGTATTGATGCATAGCAATCAAAGGTACGCCCGAGAAGTATGCAACATTTTTTTATTTCTGTGACTTTCAAAAAAAAATCTATTTTCGTAAATTTTGGTATTAAAGCACGACTTTTGGAGCAAAAAAAAAATGTCATGAAAAATATCCTTCCACAGGAGTATATATTGGTTTTGGCAAAATTGATCGAAAAATTATTTTGTAATTATTTTTTTTTTTTTTGAGAAATTTTCCATGTTTGAATTTTAGAGTCGTCTTAATAGTAGGGGAGCCCAAGAGGGGATTTTTGCAGTTACTCGAGCGTGTCAGAAAATAAGATTGGGAGAATGCTTGCACCCTGTTATATGGCCCCACCATATATGAGCGCTCAATATTGGGGTGTACGTTAAGGGCAGCCCGTCAGATTAGTAAAAAAAAATCGATCCTCTGAAAAACTCGAGCGCGTCAGATTAAGAGAAGGTAGGTTAAATAGATTTAAGAAAGTGTATAGTTCGATTCTTTGACAATTTGAGCGTGGCATAAGGAAAGAGGTGAGTACCAAAGTTGCAAAAAAAAAACCTCAACTTGAAGCGTTTTTCGTGGGGCAAAGTAGGACAAAATGGCACATTTAGTCGCAACAGCTTTGGGTAGGTTGTAGTGTATTCAAATGATTTTGTGATTTTAAAAATAAGCATTCCGTGTCAATAAAGAGCTTTTTAAACTGAAAAACTGTGAATCGCGAATCCTTTTCGTTTCCTTTTTTCTCTCTCTTTCTCTCTCTCCTTATAAATAAATATATATAGATTGTTTTTGTTACATCTAATTATAAAAAGAAACGAAAGAATAATTTGGTCTCTTAAATTGTCAGATTAACAATACGCCTCGTTATAATTGTCAGATTATCCTTCAGGGCGACTAAGACATCTGGTTGATCCCTCTACATTAAAATCTGACGCGCTCGAGTATCTCAAGGTTACCGTTTTTTTTTTTTTACATTTTCAAAAAGCATTTCTGAGCTTTGGCCACATCCACAACGTCAGTCATTGAAATAGGACAATTTTAAAAGTCCACTTAACATTCACTGTGAATATCTGACACGCTCGAGTAACTGTTTTTCTTCTTTTTTTCCACCTCTATTTATGGCCAACCACTTCCAATTAAACGTCAGATTAATATATATTGGTTATCAGGAACATAAATCGCGTTTACTGTATCAATGTCTGACGCGCTCGAGTATTGCAGTGTGTCCATTTTTTTTTTACATTTTTTAACATTCTTACACGCTCTCATCCCCATTAAAATGGAAAGCTTGACATAGACTTTTTTTGTTTAAGAACGTAAACTTCACAACCCAATAAGTTTCGATGACGCTATAGTAACTGCAAATATAGCATCTCGGGCTCCCCTACTATAATTCATGGCTGAGATATGATTGTTTGAAAATTTCAAGGACTATGGGAGATAGAGAACCAAAAGTCGGCGCAAATCAAATGTAATGCATTGCCCTAAACAGCAAAACAACTTTTGTCGAAATTGGCTTTGGCGGCCAAATCACTATGCTTATAGTTCTATACCCTTTATGATACGTATAACCCCAAATGTGCCCGCTGAGCTATCCGCAGTTTAGGGTCATTTTTTCGATGAACTACGATGATAGCTATCATTATAATTAGAACTGATCTTTGCTATTTTTTAAAACAACCAAATCCAATTTGACAACAAAACTGAATTTGGGAAAATTTCGATTTCTGATCTTTTTAGATATTCTAGTTCGGAAATTTTCGAATTTCGTCCACAAAGAGTTCCCTCTGAATCTTGAACATTAAATGGCCTTGAAATACAACAGGCTCACTCATAGGAAATGGAAATTGTCTTAAAATTATCTTTATTGCAGAGTCCTACAACAATCAGGCTATTCCCTTAGAAGTGCAAGGATTAAAGGAAGCGAAAAAGCTTAAAATTTTTCATACAAATTTTATTAGGGGCCTGCCCTTAAACGTGAAAAGATGGAAAAAGCGAACAAAATTTAAAATTTTTCATTCAAAACTTTGTTCATTATTTTCGAAGCCATCGTGATTTTCGAGTTTTCGAAGTTTTTGGGTCAAATGCACGTTGAAGGGAAGACCCCTTTTATTGTCAAAAAAATGTTTCACAGTTTTAATAACTTTAAAGCAATTCTTCGGCTCCACAATTTATAAAGATGGATAGCGACTCGTGTAACGCAAATTTTTACATCAAACTCACACGTCTCAAAATTCGGTTTTTAGCTTTCTCTGTTCAAGTGGCATATTTAACGAATTGTTTTAGCGGAGCTGTTAGCCTTGACACTTCGAAGGGGAATGTGGTTCCAATGTGACCGTGAAATATTCACAGATCTAAGCACTTCACAGCAACAGCTCATTCATCAACGCTTGCCGTATGTTGTGTAAAGACACAACAAGGTTGATTTGCAGTAGTAATTCTCAACTCAAATAAAATTTACAAATTCTAGGGCACAAATTTATATTGGCAACCAAGAGACACTTTTACCCAAAGTGCAAGCTGGCTGCAAGGGTGTGGGATTTGCTTGAAAATTTTGTGCAAAAAAAAAAAAACAAAAAAACAACCAAAGTTAACACATCAGGATTTTCAGTTTGTTTAGTGGTTCAGTAGTGAAGCGGATTGCAGTGAAGTGAAGTAGCATTCCAGAGCCGTGCTTTTTTGTTTTTCCAGCCGCTTTATGTTGTTTTATTCAAAAGCTTTTGTGGCGAGTCAACAGATTAAGTTAGACTAACAAGCTGCGGATTTCTGAAGGCGAAAAAATTGTACAAAAGTTATCGTAGCAGTCATCGCCTTGTAGGTTTTGTAGGCACTTAGATACACTGCTCCTCCCAGATTGAAAATGCAACATAATGGTTTTTTTTTTCGAACCTTTTAATAGCCATGTCTATGCTCAGAAGGTATGGATATTTCTGTTTGTTCGTATGTGTTCGAATATTTGACGAAGAAAAACACAAGTTTTTTTAGAAGTTTCTATTTACAATGGAACACAGTCACCATTATACGGAGAAAGGTCGGGAAACAACAGCTGGGCTATATTTCATTTTCTCAGGCCTGAAGACTGGGTGTTCTGGATATTTGATTTTCGAGACATTCCAAAGGTTAAAAGTTGCGAGCTTTAAGTTCTGGTCGAATGGAACATTTAGAGCAATAGTTATTTCAATTTACATGAGTTAAATTAAGGATAACCTTAAAATCACAAGCGAAGGTCTCATCTGCTTTCATTAAAAATTTACGTTAAAATTAACATTTAACGTTAATTAACATTGTATTCATTAGTGTTGGCAAATTCATAAAATTTACCTGTGTACAGAAAAATGAAGTCCCTGACCGAATGCCACACATTGCCACAAGGTGTGTTTTTCTTCCACATTTAAATTTTAATTTAAAATTCTCTTGCAAAAGGTCATCACAGCCCGTATTAAGTTTTCTCTTAAAAATAGAAATTGGAAAGCAAATCCCACGGGTGTATGGTTAATAAAGGCAACTTTCAATCCAAATGAATATTATTTCTGAAGATATTTTGAGGAAACTCACATACATAGATCTTATCGAGTCGATGAATAGCATTTTTAAGTATGCTTTTCATATAACTTAAAAGTCCAATCACCATCGTTTTTGGACAGCAGTAAAATGAACAAAGATAACCCTTAATAAGGCGCATCAAAAAAAAAATCACACAATTAGGCACATGGGGTCTTGAGTGTATTTTAAATTAATTAATAAAGTTTAATTATTTTGATGTTCTGGACGGGACTAATTTGCGTACCCAGCAGGAAGTGAGGAAGCTAGAAAGAGCGTGAGCGTGCTCTAAACACTGTAAAACAATTTTTTTTTTTCGTCAATTTCAAAGTGACCCTGCCCCTACCTAATTTAGGGTTAATCATGAATTTTAGCAAAAATTATCTTTATGTACATATGGTGACAAAACACTTACGGGTGAAACCTAATATACTATGTATGCTTAAGACCGAATTGTGCTCTTGTTTTTCTTTTGATTTTCAATAAAAAGATGGCTGCCTCTCTGCTCATCACATCCGAGTCTGAGACAAGCTATTCCAAAAATTCTTTTATTGGAATATCACTTATATTACACATTTAATTAATTATGTAGGTACATACAGATAAATAGGAAATCAAGAGGATAAAAAACCACTTGGTATCAAAAAAGTCTGTTTGCAATTGCTCAAGATAAGCCTAATAATATACATACATACATATGTAGGTACTTTTCTATAGCTATGATCAGCGCAGGGATGGGTAGTGGGTATCGACATTCGATTACTTTCGAATTTCGAAAATTTTCGAGCCATTCAACTATTCGAATAAAAAACTGATGCCACGATTCGATTTTATTCGATTTTTTCCGGATTTTTCAAAACATTTTTTTGCCTTTTCTGCATGATATGTGTATGAAATAAGCGAAAATTTTTTTCGTATTTAATGATTTTACCCTTCTTTGCATAAAATATTGAATAATAGAAATAATAGAATAATAATAAATAATAATAAATAATAAATAGAATAATAGAATAATAATAATAATAATAGAATAATAGAAAATTTTTCGCTATAAAGGTTTTATTAACCCATAATTGGATGATACACCAAAAAAGCTGCAATATATTTTTTCGCGCACTACATTGTTTTATTATGGCTTGAAAAATTGTTATAAATAGTTTTCGATCAATTTTAATTTTTCTTATTAAAACCCATATATGAGCAATTCAATGGATACTGTCCCACCCGTGAGACTTATTTTTTAGGTTTTAGCTCATTTCAATGAAGAAAAATGACGTGATTTCAAAACATTTAAGTTTTTGAAACCTTTTAAAAATAGTTAGGCACTAAAATTACGCATTTCTTGCTTGGAATGACTGTCACGGATGTCACGGGTGGGACAGTTTCTCTCGGAATTGCCCATATGGCATAGACGGTTATATGAATTGGAATGAACAATGATGAAAAACAAAAAAAATATAGAGAAAAGCAGTGGACATTTTAAATGAACTGAGAAATCTCTAAATATTTAATTGCGATATATGTATGTACGTCTGTCTACGGTGTAAGGAAAATTAATTTTCACTATTTGACGTGTTTTTCGGCAAAATAATCAAGCCAAAAAAATCGATTAAAATGGGAAAAAATCCCTCAATTTGGCATCACTGTGCGACAACCAACAACCGTGATAAATTTTCAGCGCTGCCCGTTTTTTAAGTAAATGTAGAATTCGATTATTTTTGGTGGAAACTTCGATTCTACCGAATTTTAGCACCTCAAGGTTCGATTTCAAAAAATTCGTCATATCGGGGAATAAATTCGATTTTTATTCGAATTTCGAATATTCGAATATCGAATTTACTCATCCCTAGATTAGCGTCATTCAATTCTACCACATCCATTGCTCTGGATCACCTGGTTATAACATCCCTTCATGTTGGAGTTTTTTCAAGCTCTGATGCAGCGGAAAACTTAAATTTTGTTGGCTCCCAAAATAATCTTATCCCCACTTTAAAAGGGTCATTCAAAGGTCAGTGCTTATCTGATATGATCAGTGCCGGCCACCACTACATTTACTAATTGCGTTTGTGTGCGTGCACATTACACAGAGAGAAACAGCTGCGGATTTTTTCATACAAATTTGCATAAATTTTCTTTAGAGCCGAAAAATTTTGTTCTTTAGAACTGGGTATGTCTCTAGATCGATATGCGCAAAAACTCGACGCCTCGTTCAAGAGGTAGGGATGGGTCATTTTGGAGCTTTTTCAGCTCATCTTGAGCCCTTTTATTTTGAAAATTTACAGTGCAGAGCAGAGAATTATTGTACAAATCAATGATGTGCTGAATTTATATATATAATATTATATAATAAAAATAACTGAATGTTAAGAACACGATGTAAAAAATTTATGAAGTATAAGAAATTCATTTTCTTCAAAGTGTATCAAGGCTGAAAAAAATTTACGTTCTCATTTAGCTTCATCCGACGCAGCTCCGCCTCGCTTGACGTTTTCCACTCAACTGAACGAATTTTTGGCTCTCAGCTTTGCTTCTCATTTAGATGCAATTTTGTGCACATACGTAGGCTTACGCTCTTTTTGCTTCTAGCATGCTTCCGTGGCCGGCACTGGATATGATTGAAATAAATCTTTCCTGTAAGTTCTTGACAATTTGGTCTTTGCAACGTGGCCATGAAAACTCATCGCATACCATTCAAGATCGTGTAGACAAAAATGAACTGGCCGAAAAGCAATTTTGAAGAACTCATTAAAAAGAGCCCAACTATTAAGTTTATTAAATATGTTTTTAACTTCTCTGGTGGCTCTAAGCAAATTAACTCTTCTCTTATTTGTATGCCGGAGCTTAACCTTGAAGGATACTTTTAAATTTTAAATAGTCTCTTTCTTAATTATAATTTCAAAGTAGTCCTTTTTGTTCTCAAGAGGATTTGGAGATTTGACCGCCTTCTATTTACATATTTGATGCTCGATTTTAACTAATTTAAAAGCCATCAAGCTTTTCGTCCTTTATAACAAACCTACAAACCTAGTTTGCTTTATTTATTCATACATTTGCCCATGTTTAAGTAACATACCTTACGATTCATACTGTTGATATATGAAACCCAATCGCCAAAAGGTTATTTTGCTTTATTAGCTCAATGTCCGCAATTTTATTGCAAACAAGGTGGCCACAAATGTTGCTACATTTAAATTGGCTATCTCTTTAGATTACAATTTTGTAAAAGGTTTTTCAATTATATTCAACTGAAATACATATGTGCAAGAAGAAGGAGAAGTTAGTTATGGATACATATTCTCACACAGCAAATACATACTGTACAACTGTTTGATTGGAAGCGAAAAGTAAATATTATCCCACAGGTTATTAGTCACTCGTCTTGAGGGAAAAGCTCGAACGCATGTTAATTTCGTATGACAACATACATACATGCTTAAATCTTATCTTAATTAAGTCCCACATTCGAAATTCTGTAATGGCATTTCGGTATTCAATCCAAAAAAGGCATATGAGTCGTAAAAAATAAGCATATTTAATCTTTAAATGGGAAATTACAATTACACTAGAATATTAAATTTGTTATTAACTAATCTTAGCGCAAAAAAGTTTTAAGTTATGAGCAGAGCGAAAAACAATTTCGAAAAGTAACTAGTAACGGTACTGTTGTCAGTTGAACCTGACCCGATACCCCACACAAGTATTCGATCGTATCCTGGCGCAAGTGACAGTCAAAAAAATTTTGTTGGTAGTAACAAAACGTAAGCGTCTTATTTTTAAAATCAATGACAAGCTGAAATTTTATAAAAGGGAAATTGTAAAAGGTGTACAAACATTTTACTCGAGGACAAAGGTAAAAAGAATTTAATTTTTGCAGTTTCACGGTAAAGGTAAACCTTTCTTTCAGCGGCCAACGGTCCCTACCGCCTACAAAGTAAACGAGACTGTAAGCGACCTGAATATTAATAGCGACAATGTATACGAGATCGTAGGCGAACTGCCCACCAACAGCTTACTTTATGTGGTGGTGGTATGCGTTCGCTCTACAAAACGGCCACGCTCGAACAAAAGTATACTAGGATGGTATATGAGGTCATATGCATTATCGCCTACGGCCTACATAATGTGTTATGGTTCATTACTTCTGTAGGCAGCATTATTGGTTTATGCAAAACTTGCAAATCATTTCATTCTTAACAGAAAGGTTCTAAGCTTCTTTCATAGGAACCGCCAGTTTGGTGATATCGCGATTCAAAAATTTTAAAAGTGGCTCTTGTAATAGGGACGGTGGTCCATCCTACATAATTGCAAAGACTCTGAGGCTGGGCACGTTAGGTCGCCCACCCAGCGCGCCCAGGGTGCCAGAAAACTTTCCTATAGGATAGGTGGGGATAGCAGTAAAGCTTTTTCGTAAAGGTCTCTTCCAGGGTGTTGGGAATTCCTTTATTGTGAGAAAGCAGGGATAAATAGTTTCTATAGTAGGTATAGAAACGTTAAAATAATTTCAGTTTCAAAGGCCTTATACCGAAAATTGCACCTGTAGTTCGTAGAAAGAAGGATATCCTGTTTTATTTTTGACCAAGTTCATAGAGGTTGAAATTAACTTAAAACATATCGCGGTTATGCTTTGTTTCTCACAAAATTTTGCCTTTAAGAGCATTTTCTTTCGGAGAAGCTTTGATATTTAAACAATTTTAACGATTCTATACCATAAAAATAGTAATTTATGACTTTTCTCTACGACCTCTAGGACCCAAGACCGCCTCTAGACGGCCTAACTTCTCTTCACAATTGCTCACTTCCTCAAAAACAGTTGAACTTCCTTTCTTGCTTCGTTGCATAAGACAAATTTTTGAAGTTCGAAAAATTAAACGAAATAAAAAATTAACGTTAAGATGTTTTAAGGACTTTTTTGTCGATTAAAATGAACGGCGACTATGTTGAAAGCACATTTAATACGACCGAATTTCGCCGTTGTCAGAAGATGCTAGGAAGGTTTTGCTATCATCGATTTAATAAACGTTATTACGTCAAAAGCGAAAATAAAACTCGCTATTCATACCTGAGCTAAGGACATTTTATTGTCAGAATGGCCTGACTTTGTACCTATAACACATTTACTTATATAAAGTTTTTCGTTACAGATAATAGTTATTAGATAATAGATTTCAAGTGTTTTGCTTGTTTCCTTTTCATGACAAATAATGAAATATCTTTCATTCTGTAAGTACTTAGCACAACAGTTTTTGTGATTCAAACAAAAAAATCATTAATCCCTTGAAGAAAGCAATATTAAGCTGAAATAATAAAAAAAAAGTTAGTTCCACTGCAGCCTGCAAAACAAAGAATATATCCAACTTGACATTCATTCGTCAAAATCATGGAACCTAGCTGCTTAGCTGAATTATTACTTTTTTTCTCTCTACACAACAGCGCATACTTAGAGGCAACGTGGAAATAAAAGAACAAGGGCGTTTGAAATTCCACACACATCGGCAAAAATAATTTATATTGCGTTCTGGTTCTGCGACTCGACAAAGTTCTTACTTTGAAATGTGCTGATGTTTTCATTTCCATCAACGTTACGCGTTAAGCTGCAGCAGCACTAGTCCGCATGTTGATGGAAAAATCACAAATGAGAGCAAAGAACAACGAAAGTCATTCGAACAAAGAAAAAAAAATTAAGAAAATTGCAGATAAGCATCAAAAGTATTAAACAACGGCCCTTGGAAGGGAATGCACGTCAAGTCAACTGCACTTTTCGTTTCCGTTTGGTCAAATGATGTTCTGTGCTTTCCGCACTTGAACTGACTCATTGATGAACCATGATCCCTGGCCATTGAAATATTGGATGTCAAAATTGCTATTTTCGTTTTAGTCTACATAGCTGACGCAAACTCTCGCCCTCTGAAGCTGGGCGTGGAAAGAACGAACCCGAGAAATTGAAAGAAACCGAAAAACACATAAAAGGAAATGAGCGAAATTAAATGAAATCGTGCAAATCTCAAAGGAAAAATAATAGCAAATGGATGGAATCAGAAAGGAAAAACTCCAACGAAATAATGCATAATGCCTAATGGTATTTGTTCCACGTTATATTCCCAAACGGCGATGGTTAAAGCCAATTTTCCGCCAAAAATAATAAAACTTCTTTATCCTCTGACCCATTTTCGGGGGTCGTTCTAGAGAAACGTGATTTCGAATTACAACGACCACAACCAAACGTGACTACTTCGGCTGATGGAACTAATAAAAAGGACACAACGAAGTCTGTTAGCAGAAACCACAGGCCCACACTGCCACCTTTTAGCTAGGCTACCTTTTTATGTAAGAAAGACAGTAAAAGTGCTTCGATATAATGTAGAGCCACATTTTGTGACTAACGTTTCCTAATTCTTTTCTTATTTCAAAGCTAAAATCATAAAGGGTTGTGAAGTGAATGATTACTCGCTAAGGGAAGCTATGTTTCTAAGTAAAGTTGTTTTTGTGGTTAGAAGTTCCATATATGTATACCGTGATATGTTGCAGAGTATGTATCAAAGTTATTATTTTGGTGGAATTAATTAATAGGTTAAAACAAAATGTTCCCATTTCCACTGTAATGCCTGAAATCCACTAAAGAGTTTTTTACGTAGAGAAAAGAGTGTAGAGAATCATCTTTTTTGTGTACACTGAAGACCGTCTCTACAATTCTACCGCTCTACGTAGAGCTGCCGTTAACTTATTTAGAGGAGAGCTCTCCTATGAACTCCACGACGGTTTACACTGCAGAAAAATGTTTTCTCTATGACTCTACAGTAGAGTTCAAGTTCGTTTTTAAACCACAAATGAGGTATATCATATGTATAGTGGTTTTAAAGTAAATCGACTGCAGATTCGGGGAATAATTAGAAAGCATGTGTAAATAGGACCTTTTTCATACCAAAAAGGTTCCCAAAGTAAAAAAAATTGAAAGATTTTTCAAAAGTTTTACTTTGACCGCTTGTTTTTCCCTCAATGGCTAAAATTTTAACCATCAATTTAATTTTTCCTAAAACCTTATCCAATTGGCTACCATCCTTATAAAAAAGCACTTCCGCAAGGGACACCCTGTATAAAGTCGTGGCGCACATTCCCTTTAGGAATTTCAACTAATTTTAAACTAATGGAATAACTAATTGATTTAAAGTGACTATTAATATAAACTCTGACTTTTTCCCATGGAGAAAACTGCCTTTTTTAGCATGGCGATGTCCTAAGGCAAAGCCAATTATCTGAATCTGCATATCTTTTAAATTAGTTAAAAATCAGTTTATTGTAAATTGATATTATTTTAGTTTTTCTTTGAATGATTTAAAAGTTGTTTCATTCACGTTAATTGAGAACTACACACAGCCAAAAGACCACATAAAATACGCTATAAATCAGAACAAAGCTTAGATGGTTTTCCATCGTGTTTCTGCAAGAAAAGGTCCGCCTTAAGGGGGAATTCCATTTCAATAAAATTACGACGATTCCTCGTCGAAGTAAGAAGGAATTCTTCAAAAAAAAATAAGATAGATTGTCTAACAATCCGATGTCGGTGAGTTCAAATCCCCGTTCAGACAAGAGTTATTTTTTAGATAGTAAAATATTTGTCATTTAAATGATAATTAACAAACTTCGAGGAATATGCTTTCAACCAAACTTTTTATTGAAAATAATAAAAAAGAAAGGTTTCAGTGGAACTTATAGGAGTTTTTCAAAGAGCTTGTGCATGACGTTTTCGAAAAATGGATGGAAACTTCATGGTACGCTTGCTTGCTTTTCTCCTCCCTGGGTGAATCACATTTTCCCTTAATATGTAAAGTTTACCTGGCTCTTTCAATTCCCAATTTCTCCACATCTTATTTCTACCGGCGACAGGATTCAAACACCAGTCTTCGGATTGCTAAGCGCAATCGCTATGCGCTACGCCACGGAGATATCGAATATATGCAGATTTAATAGATTATATTAAAGATCATGAATGTTATCTCAATTAATTGATTTTCATCTAATTGTAGAACGTTTTTTCTATTTTATTGCCTAAATTCAGATAAGGTAGTAGCTTTCAGATACGTATGTAAACAAAACGCAACAACGGACATCAAACGAAAATTCATTATGTACTGAGTTTATGTAGAAGCTTTCCCACTCGGCGAGAAATGGCACCCTGGAAACAAAAATTGCACATACATTTTTCCATTGAAAATTTACAACAGGACGCGATTATGTTCTGGTGCCTTTTGATGTGGTTGCATTGTGAAGCCGCAACAATTTATGAAAGTCTTTTTGTAGAAGATAAGCTGACGCAATCGTCATAGTGACGGTAAAGTTGGACGTTTATATACGTATATATGTACTGGTTGCGGAAACTTACAAGGAAGAAGGCAATTAAGACTGAAAGTAACTATTTGCTTCCATAGAAATATTCCTTTCTGCAAATTAACAAAGCGCAATCGATGAAAGCTGCCTTAACATATTTATTTGGAGTTGAAAGAGTAGCTTAATCTTGAGAGGATTACACAACGTGCTTTCCGGTTGCATGCAAGTTTATTATCCACAGGCAATTGAACTGTAATTGGGAAAAATTATGATTGGACTTAACGAATCTATTCAAGCTCCTTGCAAATAGAATGAAAAATTCAAAATTTTTGCCGGCCACCTGAGCTACCGTGTTCAAATTACACCAAAGAAGAAACAAATTACTTCTCTTTTATTATTTAACTTACAGGGCCGGTAAATGATTTACAGTTCAAACTGAAGTTTTCCTAAACTTAAACAAAAATTTTATCTAGGGCCGCTAAATGAGTAACAGTTTAAGCTTAAGTTTCCAGTTTAAACTGCTCCAAATGAAAAAACATTTTTTCTCAGTTGTCGTGCGTCTGACGCATAATTGGAAATGGTACTTGACGTTAAGTCAAATGCGTGAAAAATGAAATTTCCAACAGTGCGTGTGCGTGAATATACGGGTTCCCTTGGGACGTTTGAAAATATATTAACCAAAATTTGATTTTGAACGATAGAATAATGACATTAATTACTCAACTATGCACTTATAAATAAAAGCAAAGAGATATAAGAACAAATTCTTCATATTTCAATCAAATGTGTTCCCACAAGTATGAAGTATTCAAAAGTAGGTACTCAATAGTGTCTACAACACTGTTATATTCCTTATTTCAATTGTTATACGCAGCTGCAAAGAGCTCTTTGCACAGAAGCTCTTTGCACAATTTCACGCTGCGTGACACTTATATTCAACTTTTCGGAAACTTTACGCTTAAAGTTTTAAACTTAAGTTTAAACTGTAACTCATTTATCGGCCCATAACGTCTTCTAAATTACATTCGAATGGAGCACATGAAAGTTTTCACTTTAAATTCCCCAACCTACAGAATGCAAAATTCAAATTTAATCTTCTTCCTCTTTTTATAGCGTGTTCTTTCCCGGCTTATACCGCGGTCCGCATGTTTTGAACTTTTTCTCTTTTCTTCTATCCACTGCATCCTCGATTCTTAGATCAGTTGCTTGGAGGTCTCTTTTCAACAAAATTTAATAATTACACGTTGCTAGTTCAAACAAGTAAGAAAGCTAAAGTCGGTCAAGCCCGACTTTGAAATACCCAGCGTCCCGACATTATGAGCGCACTATCATTTGCTTCTCTATTTGTGGGCGTGGCAGTGGGCGGGCCACATAAAAATTTTTCCTACACCTTTCATTCGCCTTGGTGAACCTTTGTTGCGAATTTGAAGCTTCTACGCCTTTTACTTCGGAAGTTACGAAAAATCTTCATTTGTGGGCGTGGCAGTGGGCGGGCCACAAACAATTTTTTCCTACACCTTTCATTCGCCTTGGTGAACCTTTGTTGCGAATTTGAAGCTTCTACGCCTTTTACTTCGGAAGTTACGAAAATTCTCTATTTGTGGGCGTGGCAGTGGGCGGGCCATATTAATTTTTTTTCCTACACCTTTCATTCGCCTTGGTGAACTTTTGTTGCGAATTTGAAGCTTCTACGCCTTTTACTTCGGAAGTTACGAAAATTCTCTATTTGTGGGCGTGGCAGTGGGCGGGCCATATTAATTTTTTTTTCCTACACCTTTCATTCGCCTTGGTCAACCTTTGTTGCGAATTTGAAGCTTCTACGCCTTTTACTTCACAAGTTACGATAAGCCCTTATTTGTGGGCTTATTTGTGGGCGTGCCTCACGGAGGGAAGAAGGGTCAATTTGATGAGATGTAAACTTTTTTAAAAGCGGATGTAGTCCAACTTTTTTATCTTAATTCTCTTAATTACAAAATTCATTAATTTTTTAATGTCAATTTAAAATTTTTGCTATAAAAAAGTTAGATGTTTTCTTGTGTCAAAACCGTCTAATCTTAAGTAACGGTTAAAAAGCCGATTTTACGAACATACCTTTGAGTAAGTTTTAGGCTATAACTTACGTAATTATCAACTGATTTGACACTGGCTCACCGGATATAGAAAGTAACAAGTAAGAAAGCTAAAGTCGGTCAAGCCCGACTTTGAAATACCCAGCGTCCCGACATTATTGGCGCACTTTGTTTTGCCTCTCCATTTGTAGGCGTAGCAGTGGGCGGGCCTCATAAATTTTTTCCTACACCTTTCATTTGCCTTGGACAACCTATGTTGCAAATTTGAAGCTTCTACGACTTTTACTTCACAAGTTACGATAAACCCTTATTTGTGGGCTTATTTGTGGGCGTGGCTCGAGGAGGACGGCGTCCATTTTTTTCCAGGATATGTCCCTTTTCGTAGTTTACCAGTACACCAAATATCAATGGAATGTGTTGAGTGGTTCGCAAGTTACAAGCATTTTACTGAAAACACATTATATTCATTTGTGGGCGTGGCAGTGGGCGGATGTCTCCCGTTTTTACTTAGGATCATACTTCGATCCCGATATACCTGTGTGCCAAATTTAGACTTGATTGGTCCAGCCGTTTCGGAGGAGATCCGACCACGGACGGACGGACAGACGGACAGACGGACGGACGGACGGACAGACGGACATGTCTAAATCGATTCAGTTTTTGATCCTGATCATTTCTATATATATATGTCTATATCTCCGGAGCTTAGTTCTCCCTGTTACAAGATTCGCACAAAACTAATATACCCCGCTTACGCTGGGTATAAAAACCGACAGACGGCTTTCATATCTAGAAATATTAAGTCAAATGCGCTGAATACAATAGTGATATTGATTTTTTGGGATTGGCTCAGTTAACGGAGAATTTCGCGTTTAAAGGTGAATCCTTAAAGTATGCAAGCATAATTTTGTTTTTTACTTAAAAATTTTACTTGCTCCAAAAGTTAATTTCGATTTTGGGACCCGTTTTTATATTACTAGGAACCGAGAGTTCTGAAGTTCAAAGCCCAAAAAAGTATAGTAGAAATAAATTTTTTTTTTTCGGATGAACTCCACACCACCCGAAACTTAAGAAAAAATCCGAAATAAAAAATAAAAAAATTATTTCGATTAAAATTTTTTGGACCTTGAACTTCAGAACTCTCGCTTCTTAGTCATATGCTTTCCCATTAAGACGTTTTGTTAAATAATCTTGAAGTTCTTTTTGAGAACTGATTCTTTAAATTTGAAAAAAAATATATTAAAAAAAAAATCGAATGTCAACAGTTTCACTTCCCCTAAAAGTATGCTTCAATTTTTTTAAATAAATGTGAATAAAATTGAAAGAAGCACTTATAAAATACCAACTACCGTTGAGATTGCAGCGAAGTTTTGGACAGGAATTCTGGTAAATACAAGTAATTACCGTTATCGTCATTATTCTGTCATAAATATAAAGCAACATGAGCGAAATATATATAATTTTTAATGAAGTTAGTCACAATTTTTAAACCGAGATATCTCAAAAACTAGAGCCAATCTAGAAAAACGGTTGATGGGACTGAATTCAGCGCCCTCCAATTATGTTTACCAGATATGTCTCCATTTTGTCGGTAAAAAAAAAGTACCAAGTTCGAGTACAGTGTTATTAGTTATATTATTAATTATATATTAATCAATTATAATTGAACAAGTTTAAATCTTAAATTTTTGACTTTCTTGTACAAATTGAATTGATATGTGAAATTTGAGTATTTTTACCAGTGTTACCAGGTTTAATTTCTGTAAAATCTAACAAGGCAAAAACATTATTTTCAATGAAGAAATAACTTTGAAAGGATTGTTTTTTATTGTTGTTTTTGTCAGATCATATTCACAGTGGGATCGCTCTATACATCTTGCAGAAAACAAGTTGAGTTGTGTCATAGGACACCAGATAAGAACGAAGTTCATTATGGTATTTATAAATGTTAGTAAATATATTTCGCAGCAAGGTTTTTCGCAAAACTCAATTGTTTTTATTAATCGAAAAATATATGTATACAAGACGGCTGTTTGTTGTTTTCAACTGTTTTTAACAAGCGAAAATGCGATACACAGTATATTCTGCTTAGCTGCATTCAATTATTTTCCAGACAATTTTATGCACTTACGTGAAAAACGCACCTACCCGAAATTTTTTGCTGTATTTTTGAGTAACATATCAGAATGTCTTTAACAACACTTGAATTCTTAAAATAACGCCGTCCAAATATTAATTTTATTAACAAACAAGTAAGAAAGCTAAAGTCGGTCAAGCCCGACTTTGAAATACCCAGCGTCCCGACGTTATGAGCGCACTATGTTTTGCTTCTCTATTTATGGGCGTGGCAGTGGGCGGGCCACATAAAATTTTTTCCTACACCTTTCATTCGCCTTGGTGAACCTATGTTGCGAATTTGAAGCTTCTACGCCTTTTACTTCGGAAGTTACGAAAAATCTTCATTTGTGGGCGTGGCAGTGGGCGGGCCTTATACATTTTTTTCCTACACCTTTCATTCGCCTTGCTGAACCTATGTTGCGAATTTGAAGCTTCTACGCCTTTTACTTCGGAAGTTACGAAAAATCTTCATTTGTGGGCGTGGCAGTGGGCGGGCCAAATAAAATTTTTTCCTACACCTTTCATTCGCCTTGGTGAACCTATGTTGCGAGTTTGAAGCTTCTATGCTTTTTACTTCGGAAGTTACGAAAAATGTTCATTTGTGGGCGTGGCAGTGGGCGGGCCACATACATTTTTTTTCTACACTTTTCATTCGCCTTGCTGAACCTATGTTGCGAATTTGAAGCTTATACGCCCTTTACTTCGGAAGTTACGAAAAATCTTCATTTGTGGGCGTGGCAGTGGGCGGGCCAAATAAAATTTTTTCCTACACCTTTCATTCGCCTTGGTGAACCTATGTTGCGAATTTGAAGCTTCTACGCCTTTTACTTCGGAAGTTACGAAACATCATTTGTGGGCGTGGCAGTGGGCGGGCCACATACATTTTTTTCCTACACCTTTCATTCGCCTTGCTGAACCTATGTTGCGAATTTGAAGCTTCTACGCCTTTTACTTCGGAAGTTCGAAAAATCTTCATTTGTGGGCGTGGCAGTGGGCGGGCCAAATAAAATTTTTTCCTACACCTTTCATTCGCCTTGGTGAACCTATGTTGCGAATTTGAAGCTTCTACGCCTTTTACTTCGGAAGTTACGAAACATCTTCATTTGTGGGCGTGGCAGTGGGCGGGCCACTTACATTTTTTTCCTACACCTTTCATTCGCCTTGCTGAACCTATGTTGCGAATTTGAAGCTTCTACGCCTTTTACTTCGGAAGTTACGAAAAATCTTCATTTGTGGGCGTGGCAGTGGGCGGGCCAAATAAAATTTTTCCCTACACCTTTCATTCGCCTTGGTGAACCTATGTTGCGAATTTGAAGCTTCTACGCCTTTTACTTCGGAAGTTACGAAAAATCTTCATTTGTGGGCGTGGCAGTGGGCGGGCCACTTACATTTTTTTCCTACACCTTTCATTCGCCTTGCTGAACCTATGTTGCGAATTTGAAGCTTCTACGCCTTTTACTTCGGAAGTTACGAAAAATCTTCATTTGTGGGCGTGGCAGTGGGCGGGCCAAATAAAATTTTTTTCTACACCTTTCATTCGCCTTGGTGAACCTATGTTGCGAATTTGAAGCTTCTATGCCTTTTACTTCGGAAGTTACGAAAATTCTCCATTTGTGGGCGTGGCAGTTGGCGGGCTACATAAATTTTTGTTCCTACACCTTTCATTTGCCTTTTTCAACCTTTGTTGCGATTTTGAAGCTTCTACGCTTTTTACTTCGGAAGTTACGAAAAATCTCCATTTGTGGGCGTGGCAGTGGGCGGGCCCCATAAAATTTTTTCCTACACCTTTCATTCGCCTTTGTGAACCTATGTTGCGAATTTGAAGCTTCTACGCCTTTTACTTCACAAGTTACGATAAGCCCTTATTTGTGGGCGTGGCTCACGGAGGGCGGCGTCCATTTTTTTCCAGGATATGTCCTTTTTCGTAGTTTACCAGTACACCAAATATCAATGAAATGTGTTGAGTGGTTCGCAAGTTACAAGCATTTTACTGAAAACACATTAAATTCGTTTGTGGGCGTGGCAGTGAGCGGATGTCTTCCATTTTTAGTTAGGATCATACTCGGACCCCGATATACCTGTGTGCCACATTTCGACTTGATTGGTCCAGCCGTTTCGGAGGAGATCCAGACACGGACGGACGGACAGACGGACATGTCTAAATCGAATTTTTGATCCTGATCAAGAATATATATATATATATATGTCTATATCTACGGAGCGTTATTCTGGCTGTTACAAGATACCGTAATATACGTTGCTTACGCTGGGTATAAAAACAAATAAGTACTTTAAATTACTTTCGCTACTTGAACGCATACGCTTATTACAAGTAATCGGACTCACAGGGTTGCATTTAAGTCACACATTTCGTATATTTCTGTCAACCTGTCATCGAAATTTCAACTCTGATTTCCTTTCTTCAAAGTAGAGAGTTCGTTACTTCCTTTTAATTTACTTTAACAGCGTTGAGCCCTCAAAGTGCTAATTTAGATAAGCAGAATATACTGGAACTGAAAAAGCATACGTTTAAAGGGTTTTCCATCGCAAATGAGATAGTCTCGAAAATGCGAATTTTCATACATAAAGATGTTTTAAAGTATCGATATTTTTCACACCGATATTACATCCGCAGCCCCCGGAGTACAGACGATGATTTTAAATATGTTTTAATTATGTACGAATTGACGTATGCTTTGATAGCGCAAAAAAATTATAAGCTACCTAAAATGCCCTTATGTATTTGCAAAAACCTACTAATCGGAGTTATTCTGAAAACGTTCAGTCTGGCAGCACCACATATTGTTTTGTTTTGTTTGAATGCATTTATGCTTGTATGTGTCTGTGTAGTTTCTGAATTTCATAATTAATTGTTTTTTCGGGATATCGTCGGAAATAAGTGTCGCCTAAAAAAGTAAAATATCTCGGCCCCATCAGCAAGTCATTTTACGTAAATATATGTATATTTCTTTCTTTTTGCAAAGATTAGTATACCCTTTTTTGCGAACTTCAATTTAGGTAACGCGGATTTTATAGCGGTTTTTCACTTTTTCTCGACTAGGTCCCCTGTCGCTATCGTTTCATAAAGAACTTCGTTCTAAAATAGACGGAGTGGTACAGTCCTGATGACAATTTTTAGACATGGTTCAGATATTTAAGATATAAATCAAAATTCATCCAAATTGGTCCACTCTTCATATACCCTCACTTGTAGTTTTGTATGGTAGCTAAATCTAAAACCCAACCGATTTAAATTATACTTAGTCAGAATGTTTTCTATGCTAAAAAAAAACAAGGGTTTGCAAAAACTTTTTCAAATCTTCCAGTCCCTAGAGGTACTTAGGGTCTGCCAGAAGCAATTTGTTTCTGATTGGTGCCTAATGATTCTCAAATGAGAAACCAAGAGAAATCTATAGTCTAATATTAAAAAGAAAAATCTTTTTTCTGGTGGTTCTGGAGTCCGGATGTTTTCGTTACTGTTGTAAGATAACATATGGTAAAACATTAGTTTAGACTGCACAAACATTTCAACCTAGCAGTGTCGGGCTCTTCCACTTTTTTCTTTTACGTTTTTCTTTTGCCAACACATGCAATGCAGATTTTCGGCCAATGCACTTAGAAGCAACTGTCTCGGTCATAAATGCCTCGAACAATTGCTTAGACGCAGAAAACGCACCAGCTGCAATATTAACACGCTTATGACGACAAGCGATGCCAATAAAAAAAAAGGTACAAGTAAGCATGCTTTACACGAAACAATTCAATGACATTAAATTGTTTATAATTGATTTTTCCAACGCAGCTTAAATTTCCCAAAATAAAACAACGAGTCCGTATCGCACACTAATCACTACATCGGCACAACTCAAAATTTTGCATTTCTCGGGCAAACAGCAAATAACTCTCGACGCCTGTAAAAACAATTTCTTTTCTAAATTTATATTATTCTTAATTAACTGGAGAATCAATAAATATCAATGTTAAATTTCATAGTGTTCGTTTTCCTGCAGAAAAGTGTTCACGAACATGAAAAAATTGTTTGAAAAAATTTTGAATTGTGCCGGTTTAGTGATTAGTGTGCGATATGTTTCTTCAGCACTTTCGCGCAGTAAAAATTAGTATATAAGCTATGATATTTTGTACTTAAAGGCAGACTAAGATTTCTCTTCATTAAAATAAGAAGTTGGATGACGGATACTAGCTAACGCCGTATACCGGTCCTCTTCTCGTACAACAAAAAAAACTTAGTCTTTTTACTTTCAAAAGTTAATTCAAAAGAATTAACTTGGGATTTATCTGGGCAATTTGACAGTCGACAAAATACCGACCGTTACATTACCACGTTATCACAAACTCGTAGGTATACTTATTACTAATTCTATTTTTTTTGTGTTACTAACTGCTGAAAACGTTTTTTTGTAATTCAGTGATATTTTAATTTATAGCCGCACAGGTTTAAGGTTTCAATTAATTTAAATGAAGCCACCTAATCTTTGATCGTGCTTTTTGGAACATATTTTGCACAAAAAACTGGTTTACTTAAATATTTAAGAATCTGAATACCGACGTTAATTGCAACTTGTACTATTATCAAATCTTTTTCTGGCTTTCGAAAACACAGGGCAACAGTGCTTTTGGTGCCGCGATTTTGTTAAGAATTTTTGATTAGGGTGGTAAGATGAAAACATTTTTTAAATATTTTTTCCCGAGTTGTAGTCTTAGAGCTTTATTTACATACTTATTATGGTTGATATCGTATCAAAATCAATAGGGATCTTCCCTTAAGGTGCTCGCTCTAGTTCAGTCAGAAATGAATAACTTTATATAACACAAGTAAGGGTGTTATAGTCAGGCGAGCCTGACAATAGAATACCCGACACAGACACACATGTTCAAATAATTTTTAATATCAGGAGTTGTTTAAGGCCATAGGGGCCCCATATACCGACTTTTGTTTAATTTCTTTATTAAAACCGCCCATTTGCCACGCTCACTTTTCCAATTTTTCGGAATTCTAATTGGAGGCTTAAATATACGCGCAAAATCCAAGTTTCATTAAAATATTTGGAAAAGGTCAGATTTTCGGGCAGTTTTGAGATTTTTGTGACAGACCCTAGTACTGGAGGTACCCTTAATAACAGACCGATCAAGGAAATTTTTGGGCAGGATGTTTATGGCTACAAAGGAAGCATAAGTGCCAATTTTCGTTCAAGTTCCATAGGCATTTCGGGAGTAGGAGACAATTTTCGAAAAACGCCCTTCTGCCACGCCCATTTTTCTAATTTTTGTAAATCACATTTATTGGCCTAAAATATGTTCAAATGCCAAATTTCATTAAAATATCTTGTAAAACATCGGTTTTGTAGCAGTTTTTGTGAATTTCATAACAGACCCTAGTACTGGAGGTACCCCTAAAAATGGTCCGATCGGGTCCATTCTCGAACTTGTTCTTACTCATGTCGCAGTGAGCACGCATACCAAATTTTGTCAAGATAGCTCAACTCCTTCGATAAGAAAACTGTATACAAACAGACGGACAGACGGACAGACAGACAGACGGACGGACATGGCTAAATCGAATCTCCTGGTGACGCTTTTCATTTCTTTATATATTTTGTATGGTCTATCTCGACTGGTTCTAGGTGTTACAAACAACCACACAAACGCAATATACCCTCGACACAGAGTGTGTCGGGTATAAAAACGTTTCAGAAATGAATCAGAAATTTTCTGAAGTGTTTCTTTATATGAAGTTTTTCATTTCTGATTCATTTCTGACAGAACTGAAGCGAGGCCCTAAACATGAAAAGATCTAAAAAGCGGAAAAATGTACAGTTTTATGTTAATTAATTTCTAAGCCTTCTTGATTTACGATTTTTCCAAATTAACGAGACAAAAGCACATTTAAGGGAAGACCCCTAATATCACTTTTTACGAAATTCCACTTTTTTCGAAAAATTACAGCTTGTAGTCTTAAGACACGAGCTTCTAAGTTCTGAAAAATATTTAATATATTAAATATTATATTTAATTTGTTGAGCTGTGTAATAATTTAAATACTTTTCTGTATAAAAGTATAAATTCATGGACCATTGAAAACAGTTGCTATAAGGACTTAATCTTAATCTGACCTATTAGAAATGTGTGGAAGTGTTAGAAGCAAATTTTTGTGCATTGTCTTCATCACAATAAACGCTCTACTGTGCTCTTCAAGCAATGTTCCAGATCCAACTCGTAAAGTTATTCTAAAGGCGTTTTCGTTACGCACTCCCATTTCGCGTCCGAAAGCTGGAAGTCTTGGTGAAGAACCAATTACCTCATCAAGCCAGAAAACGATATTTTTAGATTCATTTCTAAAGTACCTCGAAAAGCATGGCCTAGCCGAGAGTCAGAGAAGTTATTTAGAGTGAGTTAATGCTACGTGTCTTATGATCTTAATTTCACAGTTTTTGTTATTCCATTTCTAGCGTCGACGTTAATGAGCTCCTGTTAAACGGTCTAAGTATTACCTTCGAGAAGAGCTACGCACACAATAACTTAAACTCTTCCGTTGATGTCTTGGCGAATGCGTTAATCTTTGTTTTCCAAGAAGCCGAGAGAGTGAATTATAATCCACATTTTAGTTGCTCAGTTTCTTTGCATGAGGAAATTAAACCTTATTTAAGTACGATCGTCCTTAAATCCTCCGCTGGGTAATTCAAGTTCATCGTCCCAGCTCGACCAAACAGAAAGCTTTATCTATGTACATTAGGATGATGACTTTTAGGGTTTTTTCCCAAAAACAATATCCTTTATTATAATTCAATTAACTTTTATTAAAGATTTCATAAAACACTACTTTTAAGGTTATTCGATAAAAAAAAAAAAGTGTCTCGCGTAGTCATTCGAAAAATGTTATTTTTGATTTTTACCCCAAATTTTGAAGCTACTGTAAGCACGGTGTCTCCTAGAGGGGTAAAATGTGAGACCAACATCCATTTCATGGGGACATGAATAAGAACAAGTTCGAGAATGGACCCGATCGGACCATTTTTAGGGGTACCTCCAGTACTAGGGTCTGTTACGAACATCACAGAAACTGCTCTAAAATCGAAGTTTTTCAAGATATTTTGATTGAATTTTAAATTTGAACATATCTTAGGGCAATTAATGTGATATCTAAAAGTTGAAAAAGTGGGTATGTCACAAAAATCCCAAAACTGCCCCATAATTGAACTTTTGCGAAATATTTGAATGAAGTTTAGAATTTGAGCGTATATTTAAGCCTCCGATTAGAATTCCAAAAAAAAAATTGGAAAAGTGGACGTGTCAAAGGGGCGGTTTTCATAAAGAAATTAAACAAAAGTCGGTATATGGGACCCCTGATGGCCTTAAAAACCTATTCAATATTCCTTGTTAGTGGTCCTGTTTTGGGCATGGTTTGAAAATTATTTAAGCATGTGAGTCTGTGCCGGGTATTTTATTGTCAGGCTCGCCTGATTATAACACTCTTACTTGTTTTTACTTGTTTTTATATATAAAGATGGATTTTTATTCCAATAAGCATGTGATATATTTTTACCCGCGCGTTGCCGGGTATTGCAGACAGTGCAATAAAAATTGTAATTAAAATATATGGAGCGGGTTGTTTTGTAAATCACAATAATTTATGCATTTCTTGCAAATAAAACAAAGCTAGTCCATTCACGAGGTTTTTGAATAAACACAAGTGTTCGCATGCAGAATCAAGCTACCATTTCAGTCCAAAATCTAAATTTTGTCGAAATTTTACTTACGAGTTATTTGAATAAATTGGTCGAAAGGATACTACCATATAAATAAAATATCTGATCAAATGCAAGAAAATGACGTCAATACTTTCTATAATTCTATCTACAGTGTTGCCGAAACTTTGGCATTTAAATACGCGCCTAGACATATGTAAGAAGGACTTTCTCTTAGTATAACAGTTTAAACCGCGATAACAGACACAGATTTATATTTAACAATTTGACAGAAACCTTTGTTGTACACTGCAACAACAATTTTAATTAATTTTGTTGTGCGTGTTTTTAAGTACAATTGAAGTAATGTACTTTTTTTAAATTGTGTGATTAGTTGAATATATCTACAAAACCTTTTCCATTTCTTGTATAAAAATAGATAAACAAAATCCAAATTAAAAATGCGATTATTTTTAATGATCACTTTTTGTGTATTCTAATTTTGATTGCCAATATAGTTGGCATAAGGGCAAATTTTTGGCGCTAAAACAAGATTTTAAGATAAATTTTTTGTTTGCCTACTGATCACAAGATTTCTTAAATGTATTGGATTCAGTATTTTGGACTGGCCACCTCGAAGTCCAGACCTTAATGTCATCGAGAAGGTCTGGGCGTATATAAAACGAAAGAGAACCACATAGTTACATAAACTGTGTTGGAAATGTCTGCCATTTGGAACGAGGTGTCCATAGAAATTCTTGAATCTTTAGTGGATTCAGTACCAGAACGCCTTCGGAAAATCATTGAAGCCAAAGGGTTTTTTTTTTTATTAGTATTTAAGCGATTTAATTTTTTTTTCACGCATTGAATTTGAATTAAAACCAACATTTTTTGTTACAATAATTATGCAAACGAATAAATTCATGAAAGCTCTACATATCTTAAGTTTCTCCAACAAATTATTTCGTTTCATTATATACACCTATGTTTGTATGTTAGCGTGTCGACTCGGTCGAACTCTCGCGCCAGTAAAATTGATTCAAAGCAAAAAGGAATGACCACGTACCTTGGTTGTTTGTTAGCGGGTCCGGAGAGGTTGAGTTCAAAGCTAGATGGCGATGGGTATGGAGAAGGTGATCTTGAGGATGTCGATGGATGGATGGATGACTGGTGCAGCGAGGTGTAGTGAATTTCTTTGCGCGGCGCAGTGGTTGGATTTAAACTCAAGCGAGAAGAGCACAGTCTGGATTTGAACGCGACGATCGAACCGTCACTAGGCCCACACTAGAAGGGCAATGAAATAACACGACGTTATGCGTTCTCGGTTTCGCGACAATAAAAACAAAAGGATGTGACCGTGGTTGCGCACTAAAACACTGTACGACTTGACGATTGCAATTGGAACTTTCGGAACAATTCTAGTTGCTGGCCGTTTCTGGGATCTTTTTTTTTTGGTCCCAATCTATGGGAAATGACTTCCTGAATTCCAATAGCGCAGGAGTTGGGTAAAGCTGGAACAGTCGCCGTGTATCATATCGTAACGTGGCGTTGCTGAAAGGCAGCAGTTAGTGGAACGCGACAACGTATAAGCTGTTTTTAAATAAAGAAGAAGCGCGCGATTTGGTTTGTTTTGTGAGGTTGGCTCCTCATGGCTCCTCATGCCAAACGTATCAGCTGACACGTCAAAATCTAAATTCAATTGTTCGCCGGTCACACGTCAAAGAGTATAGATATAGAAGAGGCGGCATTTCGCGTTACGCGCTCTACGCTTTTCACTCATTCGTTTTTCACGCATATCGAAAGAATATGAACTTTTTTCGCAACAGAACATAAACAAAACAAAGATGAGAAAGGAAAGAGAATATGCGAAAAATGGCTTTGCAACCAAAACCAGTTCTGGCTTTCCTTTCTCTTTCACTCATTAGCATTTCGCGAGTTGCCGTCGCTCACGTTGTGTGTTCATTTTTTTGTCGTTTCGATTGAACGGAATATGAGAACGGGAGAGTGTGCGTTCACGTACACTTTACGTTCGCTTACACTTAGCCTACGTTTGTACTTGGACGTTGTGTGCTTCGAACATTTTTGGCTTCTTGAAAATGAAAAAATCATTTTTCGAATCTGCTGCTTATGTTGTTTATCTGTTGCTACCCGTGCAACGCAGCGAAGCCGCCGTTCGGTTTTGTAGAGTGCCTTCCATCAAGCGATTTACGGAAAAGTGGAGGTCTTGTCGGCTGTAAGATGCTTGTTTGAAAATATATGTTCTTGTGAAAGTTGTTATAAAAGTAATTGGTTAGCTCTGAATTTTATTTTTAACGTGTAGGGCCGTTAAAAAACGTAGTTAAAACAATATTTTTACGCGTTTTTGCCATCAGTCTTTACATTCCCTAGAAAATAATAATATTTTCTGTAATGAAACTTAACCATTATCCATAATTCTCACATGTAAAAACGTAAAGGGCTAACCCTTTTTTTAACCCTTTTCTGCCGAACGGCAGAAAAAATACATTTTATAAAAACAAATTTTTAGAAACATAAATAAATAAATTAATTCGGAAACATAAATATATAAATTCCCTCGGCGAACTAGCAAAGAGAATTTATCCTAACACGACTCACTGGAATTAAACACATGAGAGTGGTAGAGACGGATGACATTACATCTCCGTCCCTCTTATGAGTTTCTTTCAGTGAGACTTGTTTTGCCTCTTAATGTAGAACCGCACATAGCAACAACAACTTTCTACCTTTCACAGTGATCAAAATTCAAAATTTTACTCGTAAGTTTTGGAGAAAAGTATTTTCAAGTCTTACAGGCTTTACGCTCAAATAACTAATAAAATCCCATGTCCAATTTTACTTCAAACATAAATTCAGATATATTTCTGTGTGAATTTTAATTGAACATCTTGGTAAATTTGTAAAGTGTAAAAAAAATTATTTTGCCCAAAAAATTATCTGTACGAATTCATATTTTACACATTGTCCTTCACATGCATGACAACGAAAATCCTTCTAACACACACGCACACATATGAAAAGTTGTTATTATGATTTGTGTCCAAAGGCATGCGAAAGTAATTCGCCAACGCAGGCGTGCATAAAGTCAGCAATAGCGCAGCCGAAGGAGTAACCCCTGAAATAAACATAAGGCTCTCTAAAAAGTTTTTATATAGGAATATGTTTTGAAAAATTTAACTTTTATTGAATAAATAAACAAGGCTACCTCATATTTGGTATTGAAATCAAACTCAAGTAAATATGTATTATATGACTTTCATATGAACTTTTTACGCAGACCCTTGAAAAAAAATTTTAACTCCGCGCCTGAAAGACATTGGTTGTTTACGATTTCATTTGCCTTCTGTATTTCTTTCCATTTCTTTGTTTTGGTTATTTTCTACTATCGCACGTGGTATATTCTCTTATGATATGCATGAAACTCAGAAAGAGGGAAGTGAGAAAATTGCGAAATGCCGCCTCTTCTATATCTATACTCTTTGCACACGTATGAAAGCATATTTTGAAATAATTTCTAAGTCGTCGTTCATACTATGAGACAAGACAAGCGAGAGACACGGTGAATTCTCTTTTGGTGTCTTATTCGTGTTCATACTAGTAAAAATTGTCTCTGCGACATTTGAAATAGAAGAAGAAACTGGTTTTATACAGTGCTGCCAGAAAAAATATTTTGAAATACCTACAATCTGAATTAAAAATCCCCTACGCTCTTGAAATAAGATAAATAAATTATTATCACGGTTTTCGACAAAATAAGTTGGTCCAAAGATCTTTTTTAGAAAAAGTGTAAGCTATTCTCCACAATTTTTCGTATTTAATACTTCAAAGCTAGCTTTTTAAATTATTTCCGAAATCTGTAGATATGCTTCTTCATAAGAAGAGAATATTTACCCAAATATGGCAGCACTAGCTTCACTAGCGAACTGTCAATAATCGACCGCCATATTGAAACAGCAGAAAAGAGAAGGACAAGCACAAAGCGTGTCGCCGAGTACGTCAGACACGTACCCCTCTCTCTACCCCGAACGTCCCTTGCCTACAACCACCTTGTCTCTCGCTTATCTTGTCTCATAGTATGAACGACGACTAAGTAGAGAATGACGTGCGAAGTAAAGAGATGGTTGTTTGTTGAATAATCGGAAACAATCTTTGTTTCTCTTTCTTTCTCATGCATTCTAATGGGATGTTTTCGAAACATGTTTCATAAGTGTGACCGGTGCGTAAGTTCGTCCGTCAAGTTACGTTACGATTAGTGTGCCAAAATTGGTACTTTCGTAGAAAAACAGGTACGTTCGAGCTTTATTAATAAAAACTCGAAAAATGGAAAAATGGAAAAAAAAAGACCTGAACGAAACATTAGGCATGGTTTTATTTGTTGAGATGTCAGAGATTGTGGCAAATTAAGGGGGTCTTCTCATTGAAAACCCGTTTTTTGGATCCTTTTTAAAAAATTCTTATTTGAAAACGCAAAGAATAATTGAAAACTTTTTTTATTTATTGTATTACAAAAGGTTCAAAGTAAATAAAAAAAATTTTTTGCCTCGATACGTGGGCTGTTCAAAAAGTAATGAGACTTCAAAGTTGGTGGTGTAAAACAAAGGTGCCGTCACGGCGGCCACGATTCCGGGTCTCCGGAGCGTCCGAAATGGAAAAAAACGGGGTTATAATCAGTATAGATGTATTTCTCTGAGGTTCTCAAGCTTAATTTTGTGATTTGTTTTGACAAAATGGCGGCCATTCAAAAAAAAATTTCAATTTCGGGCTTTCTTTTGTAGTTTAGTGTAAAAAAAAAAATAGTAAAAAAATTTTTAAAATTATGGTCGAGGTTCACCCGAGAATGGTGACAATTCTGCGTCGATTCCACTTTGTTTCATGAAAATCGGTTCAGTTGAACTGGAGATATCATGGCCGCCAGTTCGAAAAACGTGGTTTCGAGATAAACGCGTTTAAAGTTTGAAGCAACGCAAAAATTACTCGTTTTAGCGCAGATCTTGCTCGACAAAAAAGGCTATATCTTCTAAACTATTTCGAATTTCAAAAGATCCTTTTAGGGGCATATTCACAACTACCCAAGCTATAAATAAATGCAAAAAAAAAAAAGTGGAAAAAAAAGTCAATGAGAATTACAGCTTTTACAACTTTTTGGATCGTTATATCTCAAAAACGGTAGTTCGTAGGAAAAAAGACATCAAGACATATTTTGTAGATAATCGTATGATCTACAATTTTCATCTAAGTTAATTTTATGATAAAACTTACCGTTTTGCTGAAAATCGCGAAAAACTGATTTTTTTGACCTTTGACCTTGAATAAAATTTTTTCCGTACAGGGGAATGATGGGGAACTTTCCAAATCTATTTTTTATTATATTTTAAACAATCATGCCGATTTTCAGCTTGGTGGGAATTTATGTAACCTTGAATGTCTAATTTGACCGGACTAGCCCTTTATTTGAATTTTCGCTAATATGAGGCAAAATTTTTGATTATGTGTGACGATAATAAGTACTGCTTGAAATCGGAGTCAATGTCATCTGAATAAAAAACGGGGAAGATTGTGATATTTTTCCTTAAGACTTAAGACCGTATAAAATATTTTCAATTTATTTTAAAATCAAAAGCGTCCTTGTGTTAGGGCTTAATATAAAATATTGTTAATTAATTTCAAAAGCGAAATATATTTTTGTTACGGCCCAAAATACCCTCACAACTGCCCTTGTGCATTCTATTCCACTCATCAATTTCAACCTTGTTCTAATTTTTAAGAACAAAAATTAAGAATAACGTCAATAATTGATGTAAGAATGCAATTATGCTATCTATTTATAACTTCTATCCCGATAAGGACCTTTTTAACATCAGAAATTCTGCGATGAACAGATTAAGCTTCGGAAAAGGATAAATTGGAACTCATAAAATAAAAGAATGAAATGATGGCGGAAACTTTCCAAGCGAAAAGAAATTATTTCCTCCAAATTACATTTTTCTTAGCCAACATTGTTTTAATCGACGACGATAATGGGAGTCCTTCCTTCCACTTGTGCAATTAACGTTACTTTTAAAGACATTGTCCTACTTTTTGGCATAGCTTGAAAGTCGTGACAGCGAATCGGAACCATCGGTGGGCTGCCAACATTCTTCTACGTGAGTCCTACAGGTGCTCATTCTCATAAAATCATGGCACTCCAAAACACAAACTAATTGCTGCTGTTCTCTGTAAAGCCTTTCTTTACTTTTCGCTAGAGTGGCCAAAAAAAGTAGATAATCATTTTCTTTTATTGTCTTCTTTTGGTTTTGTGGTGTTTTTCCTTGGAGCAGGTCTGAAGTTTTGTTAAAAGAAATTGATCGTTAAAGCATAAAATGAAACCCTTTGTAAGTTATTTAAGACTTATGTGATTTTACTCATTGCCTCATATGTACTTATTTATTAATTATTCTTAATTTTTAATATTTAAACATATCTCGATCAATAGTTTCACAACATAAACAACATAAATAGCTTATATTGTCAGAATACTCCGAAGTATAGTGTCTAATCCACACTTGAGAATGCTCATGCGAGCTGCTCGGCTCGATGATATGTTCGATCGTAATTGGTGATGTTGGCGAGCCAATTCGTCAACTAACATTACCACTTACGATCGAGCATTGCATCGCATTTTAGAAATGAGTAGGTAAACGCTTTCTGTATCTCGAATATTTGATGAATCTTTCTTACACGCAATGTAATTCTTCTTCATAGAAAAGCTAGAAGTTGCTAGATTTCATGGACTGCACGAGCGCTAAGCTCTTTGTGGAAGTCCTTGAAACTTGTGGAATGTGTCACATCAACTTTAGTTTGGCCTCAAATTAAAGCAGTTATTACTTCTACAGCTCTAAATTCCGACCTAAGAGTCTTCTTATGTCGAGATAAGTAAAAATATCTCTAGACGCTCGTATTTACCGTGAAAAGTGACACTGGCAGCCGTGCATTTTGTCATTAACGAAAAATAATTCGAGAAAAACAAAGTGTGGTCCTTAACATGATATAAACGAAAAGGCCAACAAGATTTTTCTACAGGATTCGATGAGAGCAGATAGACATAAGGAACGTATGCAGAAAGATGAGATCACACATTTTGCTCGAGTCTTTGCTCTTGCTTAGTTTGATATGCAAGGAGAATTATAGACCTGTGATATTCAAATTAGGTATTAAAAGAGTTTTTTACATAAAGATCTTTTTTTAAATCAAAATAATAGGGGTCTTTCCTTACACGTGAAAAGATCGAAAAGCGGAAATGTGTATTTAAGGGACGCTGAATCGAAACTGATTTTCCTCTTCTTTCTGAATGTTGAAAAAGTTCTATATGAGAACTTTTAATATTTCAATATACATGTACGTACATACCTATATTTTCACTTTTCGTTGATGAGAATTGCAAATTCGCTTTATGCATTTTTTGATTTCTCTTTTTCAAATTCGGCTCTCAAACTACCTGCCCTATCAAGACGAAAAATAAGAAAATGCACCAAGTTTCAGTAAACTAGTTTTGCGATCTTAGCCTGAAAAGTAACAACACGTATGTATAAAAGCACAAAAGGCTTTACGTTGTCAACGAAAATTTATTAAACTTATATTTTTAGAAGCAAATGGAAGCAAATGTGTGAAATTCGCTATTAAAATGCTCTTTAGTCGCCTTGAACTTTCCAGGGCTGACAAAAAATGTTTAATAAGTATTTTCTTAAATAAGAGAATACTTATAACACGTTGTACGATTGGTCGATTTTCGAGACAACGAAAGAAGATATTTCTAACAAAGTTTAATGTAACTCACTTTAATGATAGAAATAACTCATTGCATGAATACAAATTGAACGGATTAGAAAAATATAATGAGAATATCACTGTCCGTTTTTTCCGCTACCGCTACGCAACGCAATTCTTACAGTGGCGATCATGTAGGACTGTAGCATATAGGACTATAGGTCTAACTCTTCTTCTTCCTAATCCCTGCAATGTGTTAGAGCTACGCTGCTTCAACATAGGCATATAGCATGAGGAAAAGAGAAGCACGCTATGGCAGCGAAATCTTTAGCTCTGCTGTGGTGAAATGCATTGCCACTTTTATTTTTAATTTTGGGAGATTTCCGAGTTCATTACATATAAAATATCTACCAAACGCATAAAATGCCATGAAAAGCTTGAAAAACATAAAACTAATCAAAGAAACTCAATGTCAAGGAGAAATAGATATTTTTTTTTAGTCCTACCCTGTCTACAAATCTTTTTGATCACACTATTTCAGCAAAAATACTAAATTCTATGTACAATCAAATTCGTAGCCGTAGTCAAAAATGTATGTTAATTTATTACAAAATGAAAACATTCGCGCACATTAAGCAAAAACATATCGTAATATATTTATTAAAGTTTCAATTATGAACTTTTCAAGCAATATAAAAACCGAGCCGACGCCGTGTTTCTTTTATAATTTTCTTGCAAGTGGCATCATAGTGCCACTTTTTGTCTGCCCGTATTGTTGTTGGTAGCTTTCTGGTGAATTTCTCGAAAGAGTTGAATTTCCTATTCCTGCTTAAGGTTTTTGTTGGTAGCTTTTTGGTGAATTTCTCGAAAGAGTTGAGTTTCCTATCCCTGCCTAATGGGGAGTTTCTTATTAGCGGCAGAGGCTTTTCGACGTCGACAGTTAGACCTACAGTCCTACATGGACTGTAGGTCTAACTGTCGACGTCGAAAAGCCTCTGCCGCGATGGGGATATACACCATTAGGCAGGCATAGGAAATTCAACAAATTGGGGATATTCACCAAAAAGCTACCAACAAAAACGTTAGGCAGGAATAGGAAATTCAACAAATTCGAGAAATTCACCAGAAAGCTACCAACAACAATACGGGTAGACGCAAAGTGGCACTATGATGCCACTTGCAAGAAAATTATCAAAGAAACACGGCGTCAGCTCGGTTTTTTATATAGCTTTAAAAGTTATAATTGAAGCTTTAATAAATATATTACGATATACTTTTGCTTAATGTGCACGAATGTTTTCATTTTGTAATAAATTGACACACATTTTTGACTACTGCTACGAATTTGATTGTATATAGAATTTAGTATTTTTGCTGAAAAAGTGTGATCAAAAAGTTATGTGGACGGGGTAGGACAAAAAAAACCATTTCTATTTCTCCTTAATATTGAGTTTCCTTGATTATTTTTATGTTTTCCAAGCTTTTCATGGCGTTTTATGAGTTTGGTAGATATTTTATATGTAATGTACTCGAAAATCTCCCAAAATTAAAATTAAAAGTGGCAATGCATTTCACCACAGCAGAGCTAAAGCCTTCGCTGCCATAGCGTGCTTTTCTTTTCCTCATGCTATATGCATATGTTGAAGCAGCGTAGCTCTAACACATTGCAGGGATTAGGAAGAAGAAGAGTTAGACCTATAGTCCTATATGGTGGCGATACACGGGAAAAGAGAACAGAACTTTTTGCTCTCAGCTGCTGCATTTTTTCCCAAACGAGAGCTGACAGCACTCCCAGCAAAAAAAACTCATTCCATTGCATTCGTAGCATGTAGGACTGTAGGTCTAACTGTCGACGTCGAAAAGCCTCTGCCGCGATGGGGATATACACCATTAGGCAGGCATAGGAAATTCAACAAATTGGGGATATTCACCAAAAAGCTACCAACAAAAACGTTAGGCAGGAATAGGAAATTCAACAAATTCGAGAAATTCACCAGAAAGCTACCAACAACAATACGGGTAGACGCAAAGTGGCACTATGATGCCACTTGCAAGAAAATTATCAAAGAAACACGGCGTCAGCTCGGTTTTTTATATAGCTTTAAAAGTTATAATTGAAGCTTTAATAAATATATTACGATATACTTTTGCTTAATGTGCACGAATGTTTTCATTTTGTAATAAATTGACACACATTTTTGACTACTGCTACGAATTTGATTGTATATAGAATTTAGTATTTTTGCTGAAAAAGTGTGATCAAAAAGTTATGTGGACGGGGTAGGACAAAAAAAACCATTTCTATTTCTCCTTAATATTGAGTTTCCTTGATTATTTTTATGTTTTCCAAGCTTTTCATGGCGTTTTATGAGTTTGGTAGATATTTTATATGTAATGTACTCGAAAATCTCCCAAAATTAAAATTAAAAGTGGCAATGCATTTCACCACAGCAGAGCTAAAGCCTTCGCTGCCATAGCGTGCTTTTCTTTTCCTCATGCTATATGCATATGTTGAAGCAGCGTAGCTCTAACACATTGCAGGGATTAGGAAGAAGAAGAGTTAGACCTATAGTCCTATATGATTGCGTAGGCATGGAACCAACGCGATCGTACGTTTTTCTTTCTGCTTTTTCTCGACTCGCTGTCGAAAAAAAAACAAGTCCTGCCGTACATTCAGTTCTTATTTGAAAAGCCATCGTCCAGCGAAAAGTGCTATACCATATGAAATTCCGTGAACTTTATCGGAAACGGTGATATTCATCATCCTCAAAAAACTAGAAAATAAAATCAACAAATCGAAAAACCAGTGTAGTGCTGTCAGCGCACGCGTCCTAGTGCGAAAAACACGCAGAACTTTAATTATTTAAAACGCCGATCTCGCCGCGTCAATTTCATTCATTAACAGTTGTAGTACAGCTTCATCATCTAAATAGCATCAGCGTGGGCATCAGTACATCCTCAGCATTGCGATCTCGGTGGCATTTTAAGTATGACCATTTCTTTCTCTTACGAAATGTTTATAAGTACATATGTATATCCCTCAAGTTGTCGCAAAATTCTGGTCGTGTAGACAACCTTAGCCAGTTCGGTCCGTTATCTTTTGGTTTCCTGATCCAGTCTTGTCCAGGAGACTCTGGCGTTCTATGCAGTGAAAATCCCATCCACGTCCGCTTTCGCGTATCGTTCACGGCCAGTTCCAGTCCCATTACAAATTGCGTAAGGTAGATTGGAAGTGCTTCTAGAACAGAGCTAATCACGCTCACATCCATAGCGTGAATGGTATTTTCTCTGTCGGCCTAAGGATCTGTATCGAAACTTGCTTTGTCATGCAGAGATGTCGGGCAAAGGTGATATAGCCAAAAAGTGAGCGAGCAGCGGTAGTGTCGACTCTTTGCGTGTGTTGTTTGCTGCATTTGGCATTTGCTAGAGTGCTTTAGTTCATGCACATGAAAGTGCAGTCTGCAAGAACATAAGGAATTAGATTTGTACGAACATACATAAGTAGATATATTGAGCATCGATACATCTTTTGGTTTTCAGGTAGCCGAAATTCATCGTTTGAATTCACAATAGCTACTGACTTTGCCAATTAGGACATTTTTCATCAAATGAGAAATACCGAAATCTGCGAAAGAAACGAGCAGAAAAAGTCTCTCCTACATATTCTCAATAAAGTTATTTTATTCAAATAAACACGAGCGAAAAAGTCTATTTGTTGGAACGACAAGCCTATTAAAATTAAATAATAACATTTCAAAAATCTAGAATTTCTTATTTTAATGTGCAAAACGTTGTCTCTGTACAAGGTGAACTATTTTGCACTAAATAGCTCGATTTGACTGTATAAAGCAAACTACTTCGAAAGTGTATTCAAATGTTCTTACTTGTATTGCGAGAAAAATGTACGTGCAGGTTGGTTCTACAGGTTGGATTTTAATGGAGAGTGTATCCTTGGCATAAATTTGAGTTTCATTTGTTTTCATAACGTGTTTCAATGCGTGTCTGACTGAGCTTTGAGAACTTCTAGGGAACGACTCTAAAGCGATCTCATAGAGACTTTTATTAGTTGGGAATCATAACGCGACTACTTTACCTGTCATCTGTGCCTTTCGATTTGATCAAAATGCATTTAACAGTACATTTATTCACCGATTCCAGAGAAGGTTTGTAAAATGTGAGTCTTAGAATAAAGTTCTGCCTATGGTTCGATATTAGAACAACCATATAATTTTAAACTTGGTTTCACTATTGTCCGCGTTTTGATACATCAATTTTCCGATAGTCTTGAGATCCGTATAGTGATCGAGGTTTGTGACCTTTACTCGTGCTTAGTGTCGAGGCAGAGTGTTTTTAAATATCTTAAACCGAATAATATCCCAAATTTTTGGAACGAGGTTTAGTTTTCGCAATTCTTTGTGGATCAAGGTAATGTTTATTAATGATTGCCATGCTGCGCTTTAGAGATTTGTAAGGTTTTGTAAGTCCGCTATCAAAACAGCTTAACGTGATAATGCTTAAATTATTACAACATCGCGGTCCTCGGGTTGATCTTTGGCCAGCAATACTAGAACATTATAAGCTGTTATTAGTTGTTTTATGGTTGTACATATGGACAACATTCTCATATTCTGGTGTATATACCAGCATGTTTAGTCATGCAGCTTTGACATACATACAGAAATGCAAAAGGCTTTGAGTTAAATCATCATCGTATTGTTCATAATCGGAATACTAGGTCTAAATCGCTGGAAAAAGTATCCCAAATACAAACAAGGAATAAGCTAAGAAAGTAGGAACATGTCATTTTGCTACAAATGCATACGAAGAAGTTAACCGTCGTCTTATTTCAACACATCTACATTGCCTGCATCTAAGTAATAGGAGAAAAGCCTTAAATCTAAATAGTAATTGCTGAAAGACTTTCTGAAGGCAGTTTCCACTTTAAGCTGTTGACAGTGAAAACAAGAAACCTTAAGTCAACACTAGCCGAAATGGCTGTTATGTCCACACAGCCTTTGCATAGTGACTCTCGAAAACGTAAATAATTCTAAAAGATTATTGGAGGATTTTATAAAATATTTATGTGTCTGACTTCAATCTACTGAAGCTTTCTGAAGCTTAAAACTCTTTGCCATTCTCCGTACATGCCTTATATAAACAGAAATCCTGTGAACGCAGCTGTTCTCATTGAATTCGTTTAGCTCGCTCAACAGTAGTGCTATCGAAAAATTTAAAGCTCCAAGAATTTCTATCTACTTGAAAGTTAATGTTCGAATCGCCTCGCAAAAAATACTCGTACGATTTGCAAACTATTAGATTCAAACGATTTTTCTTTCCTCTCTATACATGCCTTTGTTCTCACAGTTTTTAAGGAAATCATTTAAGGGCATTTAAGAACCATTTTGAGAAGGGCAATCGCTGACCATTAACAACGATATCTGATGAATTCAATGCACTCAATGTTGAATCAAAAATCGTGACACTTACTTACACTTTAGCACGCCATTCACCCCATTAAATGCTTTAACAACATTTCAAAATCTTCCTTCGCATAAATACGTCGCGTTATGAAAATGTTTATGGTTCTAAGTATTTATGTACTCGACAACATAAGATAACATTGTTGAACGTGTGGTCAGTATTATGTTAGATGCACTTATCTACATTCAAATCGTTTTCAAATAACTGTAACGCTAAGCATCTCTAAATCGAACGCCCGATATGAAAATGTTACGGAGCCTGGTTTGCCCTCTTGCCTCTTGTATGTTACAGGCAAAGATTGCTAAAAGAGCTCAACACATTCCTCCTGTTTATCCTTTTTTCTACGCTTTTTGACCTAGAAAATCGACCTTGCATATAAAAACTAAGACTTCAACCCCGAGAAAACATGTGCTGTAGAATCTTTAAATGAATTTTAAATAAGATTACGTGATGAGTCTAAAATTTTCACGTTTAAAGCAGGCTTGAAATGTTTAAAAATTTTAGAAATGAAAACTTTAAAGGCAGCCATTTGAAGGATGTAAATATTTTCAATGATAAGATAGTATCTTTTGAATGAACACTCAAAATTAAAGCAAAATTTTATCCTACTATTTTCACATTGTGAACACAAGGACCGATAAAATAAACTATTTATGACGATATACATACATACATATATAAAAACCTTAAAAAATCGTCGAGTTCAAGCGTACGCAATACGCTGCATGAAAAGAACCTTAATAAACGTGCTGATGGATTAAACAAATCGCGGGATATGCTGAAACTCTGCTTTTAAGATCCTTTGAGTTCTTAAAAGATTAAGCCTCATATGAGTTTTTACAGTGAAGAGCACTTGTTCTTGACAAGCTTTAGCGAATTGAAACCCACTGCAAAGATGATTTACTAGATAATGGTATTCAGTCGGGTGATTTGAGTTATGTTAAGATTTAATACTTAAGTTTAAGTTTCTGGGGCAAATATGGTGCACATTATGTCAATCACCACTTTGCTCGTTGGTGTCTCATCTTACGCTCTCATTAAATGTTCCAAATTAGATACATATATAGTATTTAACAACTTAATCCCTACATACTTTGATAAACTTTTAAGCTCAAAGAGGAAGATTCGCACTTAGCTCCCTTCTGCCAATAGAGCTTATCGGCTTGATTATTGTACAAAATATTCTAAGTCCAATACGTCAGTTCCATTCGAGAATTTGAAATTCGTCGTTATTTTCAATCCACAATATTTATTGTGTTTTGTCAGAATAAATAATATCTAGTTTTTAATATGAAAGCTTAATGAGCCGTTGAAGTATTTTTGATAATATTTGAATTTGCCTTTGGGTAAGAGGCTTGGAGATTGCAAAGCTGCGCGAATTCTCTTCAAATATCCTACTTTTCCGGCATATGTTGAGTTTTTAATGGGACTCGTTCATAAAAAATAGTTTTTCAACCCGATTTAGAGGCTCAATTTGAAAGCATTTAAATAATCTAAGCATGGTTTTCGTTAAGCACATAAATCAAAAATTCTAAATAATTTATGTTGATCATTTGAGGCGTCATTAATAACGCTTTTCATCGAAAAGAATTGTGAAGTCTGCGAAATGGAGGCCTCATAACTTAAAAAATTTTCTTTTTTATTGAAAATTACAGAAATGAATGATGTCTATTCAAAGAAAGTGAAATCCTTATTAAATTGCAATTAAAATAAGCATTTCACTTTTGGTGTTCAAAAGCTGAAGGTCCCATTATGTTGTCAACAACCTACCATTAAATACGTTGCATACCTTAAGGCTTAAATTAGTATTGTTCATTGCTTACATGATGGAACGCCTTTTCCGGCATTTGAATAGATTTAAGAGACCTGAAAGCTTATCCTTAAATAAACCAGCTATCAATTTCAAATACTCACCTTCTTCACTTTGATTGAACTATCGAATCAACACAGACTATGAAAGTATCGAATTCGATGATATTTAAAAGCTAAATTCCATGCCATCCAACAATTCTGAGCAGTGATTTCAATTGATAAATCAATATCCATAAATCTCTTTAATTATGTTAAAATATTTCTCATCCTGTAATTGATTTATTATTTGATTACATTAGATCTCATCTCAAAGAAAAGGAGTTTTCTTTATGAGATTTGGAAGTCATGAAGATAAATAAAGTGATTTAATAATTTTGAAAATTTCACTTTATTTGGCAGGTATTATATTTCTCTTGCATAAACTTTAATTTACTCGGAGATTTAAGTCTTCATCATGTCAATAGAATGACGCGCTTTGTAAAAGTTTAAGTCAAGGGTAATGTTGACAAAACTACTTTCCTTATGAAACTTTAGCCCAAAGTTTTGAGTTTCCAATGTTCAAAATACACTTGAATAGCTTTGCAATGTTGATACTAAATGAAAAATGATGGCGATTAACAAAGAGCTATGAGAAAAATATCCGGGAACAATGAAGGGTTAATTTACAAAAATCGTGTCAAAGCATTCTCTTAATTTTCATATCAAGGGCGTAGATAATATAATGTTGACAAAAGCTTGCTTAATTGGGCTAAATCTTGATTCTCAAGATCCGACTCAATTACACGCACTTTTGTTATTGTTTCACTTCTTCTATTTTGACGATGGTTTGTTTTGAAATATTGTTTCACCACTAACTAAGCTTTTAAGCCAGTCATCGGCCAAATTAAAGTGAAAGTGTATGTGTGAGGGAGGCGAGGAAATGCACTAAAAGAAAAAATTGATTTTTTTGTTGTGTGTTCCCTGAAATTTGAATACGATGCGCAGGCGATGTTGCTTCAACAAAAGTTCAAGGGTGACTGACAAAACACCCAGCAGGACAAAAACATTTTACTGGGTCATACTGGTGACAATGTCATGCATGCCACCTTGGGGAACGGATGATGTTCATATTTGATTCACATTCCGGGGGACCGTGGGCGATTCCTGGATGAGGCAAACAAAAATTGTTAAAATTAGATTTTTAAAAATTTGCGAAATATTTAAAGAGAAGACAAAGAAGTGAGTTTTCAAACCGGTTTCTATAAACCCAGTGGGATATTTGTTCTTTCATTACCTTATTCTTCAAAGAATTCATCGATGGAATGAGCAACGAAGCAGCTTTGACGAAAAAGGTAATGCCATACAGACCGAAAAATGTCACGTAAACTAAGGAAGATATACCTCGAAACAAGCTTGGTGAATTGTGTAGATCTCTCTGTCGCGTAGTGGACAACGTATGTGCTTAGCCAACCTAAAAAGGGCTCGGGATCGATTCCTGTCGCAGGCTAAAAAAAAGGTATCGAAAAATGGGGTCTTGAAAAAGGCAAGTAAATTTTAAGGGAAAAAGTTCTAATATTCCAGCCATAAAGTAAAGTTTCCATTCAAAAACTTCATGCACAAGCTCTTTCAAAAATTCGTTTTTTTAAATTAAAAGTTTGGTTGAAAACTTAGAACAATGTCCTGCTGGGCGTCCTAGTGATTTTTTTTTTAATCTCACGCAGACAAAATCCTGGAATTGCCTGTCAGTTCGTGTACAAATGTCATACAAAATTTCCTACAAATTGTCATGCATACCGGCTCCAAAGTCACCCTCACATCACTGATTTTGTCAGGGAGACTTTTCCTGCTGGGAAGCAAAGCATAAAACGAAGAGCGCAAGCAATACGTGCGAGTGGCTATCGTAAAATTGTTTCTAGCTCGCCGATGCCTGTTTTAAGTTGATTAGTCAGAAGAAGTAGAAAGAATTCATTTAAGCCTAGTTTGGCAGAAAAGTTCCTACTTTGAACCTATGATCGAAACAATGAAAACGCTTTTAAGTTTAGTTTGACTTAAATGTACAATTTATTTATCTCGGGGGTTTTGGTTAACATTTTTCTTTTAAGAAATGGTTCACAAAACTCTGTATATAACTTCTTTTGTGTATGTGTGTTTGTTTGTATTTTGTAAATTTGTGTTCCGCAATTACAAAAATCATAAAATTTTAATTAGACACGCACGCTTCGTATTGACTTCATCGATTTTCCTTCTAAGTTACGAACAAGACAAGTGCTGAAAATTTTATAACTATATCTATATATGTACCCGTACTTAAACACCTTTTAAGACTTTAAGATCGTGTTTGTATACCTAATTACATAGTCGTATTTAATTAATTAATAATTCCGAATTGTACAAAACTCTTTTGGAATCTTGCTTTAAGTTTATGATCACATGTATGTGCTTGAGTCAGACCTTAATCAGGATGACAGACATGTTCATCTATTACATAGTTAATTCAAATTTATTGGGTAGCTTGTAATTTCAATTAGCGCTCCATTTTTAGCGACATAAGAGTGCAATTTCTATTTTATTAAACAAATTTAATTCATTTTTTTATTTAAATTTTCTTCGCTTCTCATTTGATTTCACTCGTTTTTGAATAGCTTTGACATATCGTTCTGGATAGCTTAAAAAAATCTTGGTTGCGTACAATTAACTATATCAACTTTTGGAGATATTTGAAGAATAACGAACAAAAAGTCATTTTGTGGATTGGCTTTTAATCACTGAAATGTGGAGTACATTCTTTTCGATTATTTCAGCGAAATATATCGTCAAGTAATAAGCCCTTTCCAGCTAAATCCTCACCACCTTTTCCAGATAAACCAAGCCCCAGTTAAATTTACAATAGGGGTATTCACAAGGGGGTCGGAAAATAGTAAAGTCGGAAAATCGGAAAATATTATCTGCTTATAAAGTTGTGCAAGATACAAAAAAAGCTTTAAAATTTTTTAACAAGTCGCAATTTTCCGATTTTCTGGCTTTCCATCGTATTTAACACGCCTTTGTGAATACCCCTAATATTTTAAATAGGCCATATGCAAAAAAAAAATTTTAATTTAGCTCCAGATGGCTTATTTGTATTGATGTTGATAATCAGGACTCGGATTTTGTTGCTTTTACAAATTTAAAGCATACTTTATGGAGTGCAAATTTTGTTCAACTCGCATAAAGCTAAGACTCAAATCGAGTTTGAACTTCAATATGAGTTTTTTTGAAGTTAGAAAAGCGGTTCTAAGTTCAACTTCGCTAAACTTATTCGCAAAATGTTGGTAAGAAAAAATTTGCCCCATAAAGTATGCTCTAAATTAATAAAAGCAACAAAATCCGAGCCCTGACTGACTCCATTGACATTTTCTAACTACTTTCGTCTCTGAACATGTGAGGCTTTAAGAATTCCAGCCTATGCCTATGCTATATTCTTATCTACTTTTTTACTAGGTTGTCAATTCCAATAATCTTAACTCTTGCCTCGTCAGCAAAGCTCTCTTAAGCTAACAGAGAAAAGATATTTTTGCCATGAACAAAAAAAAAAACCCAAAAAAAAACTTTCTTCTTTTCATTTCAAATATTTCATAAAGCTTTTTCCATAACTGATTTAAGCACATGTGGTGGCAACAGATATTTTTTCTACCAGTTGAAATCAAAAGCCGTTCAAACAATGTATCCGCAACTTTTAATTTTTCTGCTATCTCATCCTATGGCTGGTGTGTCGATGACACCGCTCATTCTTCTCTAATATAAAAACGTTTTTATAAGAAAAAAAAAATTTTAGTTTTATAAAACGTGAACTTTAGCGATAAGCCCGAAAACAGCACATGGCACGGTCAGGGAGTAAAGTTTTTTTTCGTTTATTTTCTTTTTCGAATGTGCTGTTTTCCTTTTTTTTTGTGGTCTTTTGTTTGATATTTCCAAAGGTTTGTTTTGTATCGACTTTTAAAGTTTTTCAAGATTTGAGTATCTAAGACACTGGTGTTCCAAACGAATAGCTGCGTCAGTTTAAAAATCCGTTTTTTAAATTCCACTGGCACCATATGTCTGAAAGTAATCCTTTAAAGTCATGACCGCTTTAACGTAAGTTGTAACAGTAAATTCCGTTAGTATATTTTAAGAGTTTCCTTATATATTTGATTATAGGTTCGAATGTGTTTCCCTTTTCCTTTTTTTTTTTTTTTTTTTTTTTTTTTGGATGCCTCTTCATCGGTTGTAGAAGCTTTTCAGAATAAACTTAAGACTAATATGTTAATACTATGATCACGTTATTGGTCCTTGGAACCGACAATAGGATCTACCCATTATATCTTCGGGTGGAATTGACTGATCAGCGGGTGGAATTCGTAAGAGCTCCATTTGTGCACGAACCTAAAATAAAGATGAACGACAATCTTTTTGAAACGCTTGAAATAAATGTACAGTGGCAGTCATATAATTAAGATCACTTAACAAAAATTGTATTTTTTTAAGAGCTGAGTCATTTTATAGAAAGTATGCGACAACAATTTTTGGCTTCCGATAGAAAGTACTTTGGAGTGATGAGTCCAAGTTTCATTTATCTGGTTCATTTGGCAAAAAGTATGTGCGATAAAGAAATCGATTCCCGCTATACTTTGAAGACTGGAAAGCATAGTGGAAGAAGCATTATGGTTTATGCGGGCTTTTCGTGGAATGGTTTTGGGCCTATGAATAGTATTCATAAACAAACCCAGCGAATGTAGCAACATATAAAACTATTTGCTGAAAAAAATGTTCCCGTTTCGTGCATATTTCAGCAGGACAACGACACCCTTAAGAGTGTGAAAAGTGTAAAAACGTGGTTTGCTTTCAAAAATATTAAGGACTTGCAATAACCTGCGTAAGACCTTCCTTCTCTTAATAAATTCGATTCCTCTCCATTTTTGCTCAACTAAAGTTATGGCGCAACTAATATGGGAGTGGCTGCTTTTCTTAAAAATTTATACCTAGCGCAGTTAAAAAAGAAAACTCAAAATCTAAATTATGTAAAGTGTGCCCATAATTATGTGACTGTCACTGTATGAAATAGTAATGGTGCACATTTTCACAAATAGAATAAATATCTGTATTCAAATATATGTTATTTTTAACACTCAAAAAAGATGAATAGCTTGCGAAGGAGGCCAACTGTAAGATTTTATATGTCAATGAATAATTCGTATATAACTTTTAAGAAAAGTTTCATCATTAATTGTGAATTTTCATTAAAATATTCTCATAAAGAACCTTCAAGCGAAGGTATGCCTCTTTATAGACGCTTATCAACTCTTTAGGAGAACATTGAGGTCGTTAAAGTGTAATAAAATTTTGCAAATCACGTTTTAATATTCCCATTAACATTTTGATGGTCCAACTTACCGCTTCAACTTCTCTAAAAACTCGTATTAGATTTCTTCCCGCTAGTTTCGCAATATCATCTTCTGACCACTTTTCCGATTCAAGTAAGCCGGCAAAAAGGTGTGGGTACTTCGAAACGTCTTCGAGCCCTTTTGGCACACTAAAATAATATTTGATATAAAAAAAAAACATTTTAATTAATTTTACAAATTAGAATAATGAAGCCAGAGGATATTCTTTCCCTGCTCAGCTTTGATTCGATAATTAACGGATTCCCTTGAATATTTCTTGAGTTGAACTATTACCCGTGTCTCAAGACATCTGCGTACAGGAAAGCAGCTTAAGTCGACATAAGCCATTATTCACTTCAGTGCTTAGGGTAGATTGGGAGCAGGGGTAATTTCGAAAGAGTTAGAACTATCCAAATCTATAAGGCTTCCGGTTGTGGCCAGCGTTTAGCAGGCAGAAATTATGACCAGTGCCGGCCACGGAAGCAAGCTAGAAGCAAAAAGAGCGTAAGCACTCGTATGTGCACAAAATTGCTCTCAAATGAGAAGCAAAGCTGAGAGCCAAAAATTCGTTCAGTTGAGTGGAAAACGTCAAGCGAGATGGAGCTGCGTCGGATGAAGCTAGATGAGAACGTAAATTTTTTCAGCCTTGATACACTTCGAAGAAAATGAATTTTTTATAAGTACTTCAGGAATTTTTTCATCGTGCTTTTAACATTCAGTTATTTTATTATATAATATATATAAATTCAGCACATCATTTGATTTGTACAATAATTATCTGCTCTACACTGTAAATTTTCAAGATAAAAGAGCTCAAGATGAGCTGAAAAAGCTCCAAAATGACCCATCCCCACTTGTTCGACGAGGCGTCGAGTTTTTGTGACATATCGATCCAGGGACATAAAGAACAAAATTTTTCGGATCTAAGAAAAATGTATGCAATTTTGCATGAAAACATCCACAACTGTTTCTCGCTGTGTAATGTGCACGCATACAAACGCAATTAGTAAATGTAGTGGTGGCCGGCTCTGATTATGACAATCAGGGAAGCCTGCAAGGCTGTGGACCTAGGTGGGTACAGTAACAAAAATATAGAAATTTCTCAGACAGCCAAGCGGCTCCAAAACCCCTAAGTCCGCTTTATATTCACTCGAAATTTGTGGAAAGTTGTAAACATGAGCTTATTCGTCTTTCTAGTTATTTGAGGGTGGCCATGGTTTGGGTACTGGGCACTGTGGCATAGAAGGCAACAAGACAGGTGATAACCTTTTTTTGTTTTTTTTTTGTTCCAGAAGTGGTACAACTTACGCCAAATACACGAAATTAGAGTTTTTTTTACCAAGATTAAGTATATTTAGTTTCAATACCCAAAGCGGCCTGGAACATCCTTAAAAATAAAAAAAATGTTGCATACTTCTCCGGTATACCTCCGATTGATATGCATCAATATATTTTTTCCGTATGGTCATTTCCTACTTTTTTGGTGTTTTAGTAGTATTTATGCAACATTTGACGCCTTCAAAAAAAAAAAAAAACATCAAATTATTTACTCGATTTAATAAAATGGATTTTTTTATTTTAGTCGCATTTTTCTATTTTGTAAAAGGCCCTAACTTTGAAGAGCTGTAGCATCAACAAAAATAGTTTTTTCGTGAAGATATTTTGGATCTCTTCTAATGAAAGATATTCCTTTGCAATGATACAAAATTTGCCAGGTTCTGCTACCACAAATTTGTCGATTTTTGTGCACGGGACAATTCCGCTTCAATTAAAGACCGAATTTAAAATTTTTATTTCACAAAAGCTGAGATAAGGTGGAAAAAACATCTTATGAGCAATAAGTTTTCTTTAATTATTTAGTTTATTTTAGTTGGTTTATGCTGTTTAAATTCTATAATGTAGTTATTTAATAATTTTTTTTTTTTTGTGTGAATGGGAATATTTCAACTCATCAATTTTCGACTTAAGCCATTCTCTATGACCATAGAAATATTTGGCTAAATAGGAAATAAGATACTTACAGATTTACTCCATCGTATCCCGCTCCGATGCCAACGTGATCTATGCCCGCTACATCACGGATATGATTTATGTGAGCTGGAAAATAAATTTTCGGTACATAAAAAGTAAATGAAAGAAGCCGAAAATTTGTGATTTATCCCCGCAATGGATTCAATATTTATATAAAAAATATTTGAATATTTAAACCGCTTCGCCATAATAATTGGCCTAACAAACAATTTGGTAAAGAATTAAAAGCTTTCAGCGAACGTCGCAACATTTTCAATCAAAATGACCTGAAGTTTTTATCAATGCAGAAATGAATTTTTCCGCAAATTTGATTTTTATTCAGATTCAATTAATTTTTTGTCAGTTAGCGATTTGTCAAAGTCAATTCAGGGCCAATCAAATATTTTCGTGATGCTCTTGCGTGGAATATTTAAAAACAAAAAAGACGGAACAAAGCATTCTTGACAATAAAAAACCCATAGCACAACAAGTAAGGGTGTTATAGTCACGCGAGCATGACAATAAAATACCCGAGACAAAAACACATGGTTAAATAAATTTTAAACCGCGCCCAAAAAACAGGACTATTATGAATGAACATTCTAGCATTTTAAAGCTATAGTTGCCCCGTATACCGACTTTTGTTCAATATCTTTATGAAAATCGCCTTTTTTTGTTTTTTAATTCTAAGCGGAAGCCTAATTATACGCTCAAATTTTAAATTTCTTTCAAATATTTCGAAAAAGTCCGATTTTCGGTCAGTTTTGGGATTTTTGTGACAGACCCTAGTACTGGAGGCATACCAAATTTCGTCAAGATAGCTCAACTCCTACGATAAGAAAACTTATACAAACAGACGGACAGACAGACAGACAGACAGACGGACAAGATGACAGACGAACGAGACGCAGACGGACATGTCTAAATCGAATCTCCTGGAGACGCTTATCATTTCTATATACCTTTTGTATGGTCTATCTCGACTGGTTCTGGGTGTTACAAACAACCACACAAACCCAATATATCCTCGACACAGAGTGTGTCTGGTATAAAAACGTTCAACTCACACTGAGAATGATTTAAAATGGCGGAAATTTTGAGCGAGCTGAATTGCAGATTTACCAGCATATTCAAATATTTTATCGATAAGGTTTATAATGGCTCGTATTTAAATTGATCTTTTTGAATTGTTCTTATTTCGAATAAAGAAAGTCAGCATTTTTTTTTTTTTTATTGAAGCAATTTGGTCGTGACGTTCGAGCCACAAAACATGTTGGCAGCAAATAAAATCGATTGAAAAATAAATTTGCATCTCTTATTTTTTACATACCAATGACATCCTGCAGCGTTGCCTGACCCGAGCAGCTAACAAAATGCGGATAAAATGCAACCATAACGAGTCCACCATTGATGGCCTGAAAAGAAATAGGAGAAAATGTTGTTATTTTCGGAATTTTACTTTGGTGGCTTATTTCAGAAAACAACAGCAAAATAAAAAGTACCCACAATTCAAAAGAAGAACTGCTGTATTGGTTCCCCTTTCACATAGCAATGTCTAAACATGGACATGCCGAACGACGTATGTATGTGTGTAATGTCTGTGGGTGCACCTTCTCGATGATGGCAATTCAAAAATGTTTTAAAATGCATTAGGGCGTTTGAGTCTATAACGTTCAGTTTCGTAAAATACCCTTGCCGCATCTGTTGCATGGATGAATTTATTGAAAAAATTTGGTATAAACCAAGTCATGGCATCAAGACAGGGCAATTTATATTTTAAAGGAAACCTTCTGGAAATTGAAAAAACAGACTCCTGCACAAATTACGAATTTTGAGTGAAGGTTTAAGTGTCAATATAGATCGAGGAGGAAGAGGCATTCCCTTAGGAAACATTAATCTTGAATAAAGTAACAAGTCATTTATCAAGAGATAAAGCATTTATAAATATTTTTGAGACATGACATCTTCGTGTCAAAAAACGAGGTAAGCTTTTACAGAGTTTTCATGAAAAAGCTCCCCGTGATCGCACATCGCACATATTTGTAAACATCCCAAAAAGCAACCTTATGATTTGAAAATTTTTTTTTCTGGAAGTTAATATTTAGAGGTATTTTCTAAAAATAGCCAGTGGCACGAAAATGGAAATACGCAGGAAAAAAATTTTATTTTTCTCAGTGTAAAAGGGTCTGGCGGGTTAAGCAAAGGCATGTGGCATCATGAAAGGAATTTTTAAATTTTGTTGATTTTTCTATAGGCGCCATCTAAAAACACTGTGGAGATCACTTTTTAGATTTTTATTTTGAACGGTCCTTGAAATATCCTGGAAAATCCTCTTTTAATAAGCCTTATTTCAAATTTTTATATCTCAACAACCAATTGAGATAGAGCGACGATCTAATCAGATTCTGTTAGATAATAAAACAGGGAAGCTAAAAAAAATTTTTAAAATTTTTACACTGAGAAAAATTTTTTCACAAAACTAAAAAGAAAATATGACGAAAAGATCAAAAGATCTATTAATGATTGCGGTGCTAAACAAATTCAGATTATTTTGAAACATTTTTCGAGCTTAACCGCTTTGCACCTCCGCCTAGGGCGGACATGGCCATGTTTCGTCACGACGAACATGAGGTCTCAAAACAATGAACGGAACAACGAAATTCATCAGTTATTTGGCAGTGGGTAAAAAAAACGTATTATTTTATAAAATCAAATAAAAATGGCCCGTTTGTGATAGATTAGAGAGCCAAAAGATTATATAAATAACATCCGAATATTTTTCAGAGGATCACATGAATTCTTATTTATTATTTTTATTTTTATTTTTTTTCTATAAATTAAAATAACGTTTTTAAAGTGCTAGAAAAATATCGAAGAAGCAAAGCTATCAATATTGACTTACTATTCGCTGCAGCACATGGTCCGGCACATTTCTGGAGCTATTGCATATGGCGTGTGCCGAAGAATGTGAGAATATCACAGGCGCCTTCGAGGTGCCCAGTGCATCGAGCATTGTTGGCACCGAAACATGCGATAAATCAACAATCATACCAAGTCGATTCATTTCAAACACAACGAGCTAAAAAGAAAAGCAAATAACGTAAGCTTAAGGAAGCAAACTAATTCGATATAAATGTTTGCAATAAATTATATTCCACATAATTACGAAGAATGTTTTTGCCATCTTCGATATATATGTAATTACTTTATATTTACCTTTCCGAATTTTGATAGACCACCAATGTGCGGGTATTTTCCTGGCTCATCAACTTTGCAACAGTCGGCCCTTTGTAAAATATGAAAAAAAATTTTACAACAAATTATAAATTTTGTGATGACAACAAGAGCATTGATCTGATATCGATTCTAACGAAGAAATTGAAAATCTATTTAGAAAAAAAAAAAATATTTCTTGGTATTGTGGATTTCTTACGTAAAGCTGAATTCGTAAACAAACATTTTTATTGAATTGACTCCTTGAATTTTATTTGAAGTAATCTAATATTTTTCGTTATTTTATAAAGCCATTTTTCTTAGAGCAAATGCGTACTCACCACGGTGTATTGCATGTGTGTGTTAAGGTTAGATATCGTGCTCCAAGTTGATAGAACATACGCAAGACGCTCAAGCTCGTTCCAATCGAATGACCACCCTCGACGCCAATCAAACTTGCAATTTTCCCACTCTTGTGCGCTTTTTCGATACCTGCAGAATGGCATGATGGAGCTTAACTATTCTCTGTATATTCAACATTATCGACAATCGAACACAGTTCATTTTGACATGGAAAACATAAATCTTTTGAGTTAAAGAATTCCATTTTATTCTATTGTTTGGCTATGCACCAAAGAACGTTCGGAATTTCATCGTTCCTCATTTGTTTATTGATTATTTTTATTTTCCTATTTAATTTATCAATGTCACCTCCAATATTTAGAAAATCCTATCCATGGATTCATTCAGGCTGCTCTAAGTTGCTTCGGCTTCGGTTGATACCTCAATGTATGTCAAGGACGAGAACAGATTTTTTGGCTATCTTCACGTCAAGAACTTTACTTTTTGTTAGTATTCCGTTTCCTCTTACTGACGAACTGACAAAGTCAATGTTCTACATTAATTTATGTCCCTCATTCAGACTAAATGCGAAGCGAAAAGCCTAAAGATTTGTCAATTGGGCTACCACAGCGTGTGGTTACAAAAGGGAAATAACAAGAACCTTCGGGAATCTTGTCAAGTATTGGAAATTTTTCAGCCCGTCTTACGTTTGGGGTTTCAGAGCATTTCATTCAAATAAAAAATGATGCGAAATACTAGGAAAGAAGAGAAGCGGAAAAATATTTGGATTCCTCCATAGAATTCTTGATATATCACAAAAGGCGGAAAGAAAGCATGGTGAAACATTAAGCGAATTCGACACAAAACATTAACATCAATTCAGAATTCGTTGAATATAAATGAATGAAGACATAAAAATCCCGCAGCAATCAAATTTTTCTTTTATTCTTTTCCGTATTGTTTCGTTCAAATACTCGTATTTAAGTATCACTTTCGAAACTCCTTTTGTCTTAAATTTTCTCTTCAAAATGAATTTCCTCAAATAGCACTCGCTGAATAAAGTGACCCAAATTTCCCTCCCTCTTGCCACAATGCATTAAGAAATCTGGTTCAGTATCATTAGAGCTTAGTCTGATGCTTTTGTTCGGACTCTTCTACGACAGTTGTTTTATAGGCCCTTTCGATAATGGGGGCCTCGTTTCCCTTTGGATCTTTTAAAAATCGCTGTGAAGAAGACTGATGAATTTTTCATGAAATTACCTTCTGCAGTCGTAACAAGCGCCATGTGGTGTGGATAGATATTTACTAGTCGCCTTATTAGATCTATTTGTTCTAAGGTCAATTGCACCGAGTCGAGATGCTGTGACGAGCATGGGGCATAAGCCGACCAAAACTAAAAGAGAAAGACAAGAATTATTCTGAGTTTTCGCAATATCACAGGTTCAAACAAGGAAATACAATATAAATAAATAAAAGTCATAAAACAGTAATAAATAAACAGTTTTCCTTTTTTGGTCGAATTTTCAGCTACAACAAATGGTAAAAGCAACAACACCCAACAAGAATATAAATTCACCCGAAAAGGTAGTAACATTATTAACATCAAAACTGGCAGGAATTCGAAACTTGCGGTGTTATGTATGCCAAATATAATACCAAATGGCAATTGACCAAATAAAATTGGTCTAAAACGAATTCACACCCTAAATGAGTGAAATACCAATGCATGTCCTTGAATTTCCGGCATACCTACTTGGACAATGCTGACATTTCTACTGGGACACAAACGTCGGCGTGTGTGCCAAAGAGTAGGCGAAGCTATTGGTCAGTGCTTGCGATTGCTTCAGCTGTTTGTGTTGGCATGACAATTCGAACTATTGTCAAATTTTTTAGCTCAGCACAGCAAATTCTGGCACATCAAATATGGAGGAAATCGGACGGAAATTGGGTGTGATGAATTTTAAGTTTAAACACAGTCAGGAAAACTCGAGTCGAGATAGCTTTCCACAGTGTGAGGTTGCAGCTTGAACATAATTTGATTGTATAATAAGTTCTCCTGTCTCTAAATTCCATCACATTTACTACCTAAGGAAACAAATTTTGAAAAGTTCTTTCCATTTGGGTCTTAAATGATGTAAGGGAGAATTCTCGTCAATTTCTCAAACTGCCTTAAAATAATCCAGAAAGCTTTGTGTGACTTCGTTAATTGGAAATATGCTAGTTTAAAAAATCTACACTGAAAGAAATATCGGCAGTAATATTGAATAAAAATTTTCGTAAATATTTGAATACGAATTTTAGTCAATATAACGAATTTTCTTCATGCTGACGAAAATATTTGTTATATTGCAGAAATTTTGTGAATGGAACGAAAAAAAATTCTTCAATATGAGTTAAATAGTTTAATCAATATAACAAAATTTCTTCATAGGTACGAAAACATTTCTTCATACTGAAGAAATTTTCTTACATATGACAAAAGCTTTCGTAGGACAATTTAAAATTTAGAATTTTCGTATAAATGAAGAAATTTTTTCATAATGACGTAATTTGTTTGTTGATATGAAGAAATTTCGTTAATATAACAAAACGTATTCGTGAATATAAAGAAATTAATTTCGTAAATATGAAGAAATTTTTTCAATATGACGAAGAAATTGTCTTAAAATTAATTTATATATTAAATATAACGAATTTATTTCGTATAAAAAAAGAAATTTCTTTAATATGACTAATGTAATTCTTGAGATATGAAGAATTTCTTCAATATTACGAAAAAGTGAATATTTTTAAGAAGTTCTTGGGGTTGATGAGTCTTAAGGCAGAAGATTCAGTGCCATAAGCAAAGTTCGTCCATGAAGTGAAGACGCGTTTTTTATGGAAGCAGAGAAATTGTGTTTAATTTAAAAATTGAAAGAAAATATTGCTCGCGTTCAAAATCGCAGAAAATCTGAAAGGTGTGTATTAAGTCATATATTATATATTTTGCGAAGTGTTCCGTTTTTAATAAACTAAAATTTTTTAAAGTGCCACATTGACGGGGAGACGCTTCTGCATATGAGTGAGGTTCATATTTCGTACTGCATCCGGTGACACTGGAAGTTGATACGCTGAAAACAAAAACTCAGCACAATATCTAACTTTTTAATGCTTAATTTTGGAATAGAATTGTAAAATATAGTACAGAAAATATGTATCTATATATAATATTGATCTTTGGAGGCATTATAAGAAACGCAATAATAAATAAAAATAATATTAAAATTAATTTCGATGTAATTTACTTTGACTTGAAAGTTTGGTTTAAAGTATATTTTTAGGGAAAATGCTGCATTATTTTGAAAAATTTCTTTAAGTCCTTTCATAATATTATATAATTTTCGTCCTTTTAACCACACAATCATATATACATAAAATTGTTTTTTAATTCTTATCGCGAGTCTTTATTTAGTCAATCATTTTTGCTTGCAATGAGAAAGTTAATATACTGTTTTGTGTGTTTGATATTTGGATGATTTTCTTGTCTATAAAAAATAGCAGATGTGAGACAGACGGGACTCACAACAATTAATACATATGATGAAATTTTGAAATATATAAATACGAAGAAATTTCTTCAATATAACGAAGCAGGGTTGCGTATTTCAATAAATTTCTTCATATTGAAGAAAATCGTTCGTAATATTGAAGAAATATATTCAGTATCAATAATTATTTTCGTAGATATGAAGAAATTTCTTCAATATAACGAAAGCAGGATAATTTACTTGAAGAAATTTGACTAAAATAATTTCGTAGATATGAAGATATTTCTTCAATATAACGAAATTTTTTTCCTGATTTGAATTTCTTCATATTGAATATCGTCTTTATTCATATTGATTGCTTTTTTTAGTTAGCTCTATTTTTACTGCCGTTTCTTCAATAACGCAGCCCATTTCTTCAATTTTACCTACGGATTTTTTTCGGTGTAGTTATAAAAAAGAAGGATGCTTTGAATTTTCCCACCTATGTCAAGAAGGTTTACGAGTTGAAAATAGTGGAAAAATAAATTCGCCTAAATATTAACGTTGGTAATGCTGAAAATGTTTCGAAAAAATTCCAATTTACGTGCACCAACACGTTCATCGAACGTTGGCCTATAAATCGAGTCGTACATTTGCGACTGCAGAAAGTCTTATTATTCGCGGATTCCTTGCCGACGTACGGCGTGCGACAATAGCATGGAAATTAGTATTTAACATGTGCTGCCGCTATTGACATTAATTATAATGAAAACCGAAAAAGCTAAAAAGAAAAACGAAAATTGCCATTATCAGCATCGCAATCATTTTCATTCGCTTTCGAAGTCACTGTTTGTTTGCCTACCTGTGCCGCGACCATTCCCTCCTTCAGTCGCCTCAAGTCCGTGTGGCTCCAAGCGCTCGACGACCATGGGAGTATTTGCCGCAAATCACCACCGAAATGAAAGTCTTTCAGTTGATTTTTTAAGAATTTTCTTATGTTCCACGGAAGGTCGTTGTGACTTCGCCCAGAAGTAAAGGAAGCGTGAAAAGCAAAAGCGAGAGCAGAAAATGAAAAACGGAAAACGGAAATATTAAGGACTTTCATTTCGTCAAATCGAAGGACTTTCAATTCATTTTTCCAATACAGTTTCCGACTTTGCTTTGTAGCCAGTTATCGTTAAGTGAAAGCTTGTGTTAGGCACTTTCAAGCTAACTTTGAATCTCGCGATATCATCTTAATGTCCAATTCGCCCTCAATTTTGTCATCATTGAACTTACCCATCAATTAATGGAACTTCTTTTAGTACGCTCCTCACGCGTTGAAGGCGATAATCGAAATCCGACGCCCCACAAGTCCAAATTGGGAGCAACAGTGGAAAGTATATGTAGGCCAAACAGTTCCATCCACAAAGCACGAAGCGTTTGGAAAGCCTACACCCTCTCATTGCCCCCTCAACACGCAGCTTGGCCCGTCATATCTGAAAACAATGAAATCAGAAGGATGATAGTCTTTAGTATTTAGCACGCTTTGTAAATGAGTGTAAATTTATTTCGAATTTCGTTTTTTCTTTTCTTGTGTTTATTATTTATTCAACGCGGATTGTTTGTTTAGACTCCAGTCAGGCGAATCGAAATTATTCGCGAAGTTCTTCAGCCCCAATTACTTCTGACTGAGTTCACAAACGTTACTTAAGCTAGAGGTCCTTAGCGATGGTCGCCGCTTGAGTTATCGTCGAGCTAGGGAAATGATCCCATTATCTATTGCACTGCACGAAACACAATGCCATGACCTTGACTATGCTCGTGTTTTTGGGGCATTTTCCATGTTTATTGCTGTGGGCCTTCGCTTTGAAGCATGCTTCAACTTTTTTATCGTCGAGTTTCTGTTTACCTGTTGAACTTTTATAAACGGCGCGGCCTAAAAGTGAGAACTTGTTTGAAGAGTTCCGACTATGAGAGGTCAATTGTGAATGGCTGGAAAAAAGTTATCCTACATCATTCGTTGAGATATCTTGATTGTTGTTGTGATTGATATCCTCATAAGAAGATGAATGATGATGGAGTGTGATATGAACGCTGGGAGCTATGACGTCGAATGAATTCTATCTGAGGGATTCTCTGGTCGTCCGACAACTCACGGCTAATCTAAGCAATTTACTTTGTAAGCCTTAACCTTATTCATGTTATTGAGAGAAGAGTATAAGTAATCGTTTCGCATTTCTGAATACTCAGATTGGCTACTTGATTGATGCACTCACTTCAGAAATCATCGAGTATCAACAAAACTAAATAAAAATACTTTGTTTTGGTTACATTCTATTGATCACAAAACACATAGCTTGTATGAACATCCACTTTTCACTTGAACATGTAAAGGAAAGTCCTTTAAGCAAAATATTTGAACAAATTCAATCTAAATTTTATATTTGACTTTCAAATAAGATTGAAAATTCTGTAGTAAATTCTTTGAGTCTATTAAAAAACTTAATTGGTATGAAATTCAAAAATAACTGAGAATGATAAAATTGAATTTTTGTTACAAAAATTTCATTTCGAAATCGGTTTTGGCCAAAGAATCAAATTAATTTTCCTGCAAAAACTCTTGATTAAGGATTGAGAAAAAAAAATACAAAAGAAAATTAATTTATTGCAAAGGTTGGCAGTAGGCCTCTAATCAGCTTAAGGAATAAGCATTACTCCACCGCGATTGTTCGCAAAACATGAAATCTATGTGACTTTGTCTTGAAGGCACATTACCAAGAAATTATTTTTCAGTATAATTCTATTGCAAAAAGTTGATATTCTTACAGCTTAAATTGAAAGTCTTTTAAAAAATAAAAGAAGAAATCCTGGGAATGGCAGTGTTTTGTCCGTTCTTGGAAATTCCGATTTTCCGTCGGAATCCGGTTCGAATGTTGATTGAATCCTTTTCGGTTCACAATAATTTAGCAAGAAAGCTTACGTTCGAAAAAGCCTAAATTTCTTAATTTACAAATGAGCCCCTTAAACCTTTGCGTGGAAGCAAAGAGGACACGTACTGCACAGGCATTTATTTTAAACAGAAAACCGTGCCATAAATTGAAAAATAAAGAGCTTATTTTTTTTACAAACCGATAAATACTTCGTGCTTACAACATTTTTTGCAACGTTACTTTCGCCAGACTACAAATAGGCTTGAGCGCTAAATACCATTTTTAATAGCAGATTACTTGATAGGCACTTCCGGATATGTTAACAATTTTCGAAACGTGCACTTAACGTGCTCCGGGTGTAATGTCTTGTTCCGTCATGCTACACCCGAAACACGCAGGAGCTTGTGCTTTTGTTTACATTCTCACGCTTAGCCCCATAGAAGTAGCCATTATTGCAAAAAGTTCTCTTTGATTAAGGCATTGTACGAAAGGAAGGTCTCTATTATAGTAACTGTTGCTCATCGATTTTCAGTTAATTGAAAGATAAATATTTTATGCTCAGTTTCGTAAAAGCATCAGGAGAGCTTTGTAGATTTCATGGATCTTTTCTAGAGGGGTGCATCTTTATTGAACTTTTTAAACTATCACCAGCAAAAAGGACATCATGTATCGGTAGTGAGTCGGAAATTACTCTCTCAAGAGAACAATTTTATTAACGCTCTGCAGCTGACGTCGTAGTCTGACAGACCCTGAAAAACTGAAAATTTTACGTGCTTTTGTAAAGTCCGTTGTTGCGATCCTTGTGCGCTCTTAAAGAATGCCTTTTATTTCAAAGTCTTATCCATTTTTGGGTTGAAATCTTTGTGGTCTTATAAGAGTTAAGGCCGAAAACACGACAGCAAGGAATTTTGAGAGCAAAATTGGTTTAGGGATGAGATGTACGGTAAGCCCCACGATTGTTATATTGTTAAAAGTAGACCGCGTCAGGTGCAGAGGCTTAACATTTCCAATAGGAGCATTCCACAGAAAATGATACTTTTGTCCCGTACAAACAGGCAAAAACTAATATAATTACTCAAAAATTTTGGAAAGGGCACCTATATCCTGTTAAATATCTTAATAAGAGTACATTAAAATATTATTTTCATAAAATTAAACATTCAAACATAAAATATATCATGAATATCATTTGTCCCGTACGTGGAATGCTCCAATATAATGTCAATTCCAAAATCATATAGCTTTTGTACAAGAAACGCTGATGGAAAATTTCACTTGAATATCAAAGTCATCTCCATAAAAACAAAATTGTTACGACAAGCTTCCGTTCGCCTGTACAAGCTCATTAAAAATGTTAAAATAAAATACGATTGACAAGAAGACAAAAAATGTTTGGAGTAGGTCAAAGAAGATGTTCTCCCACAATCTCTGAAATTTTATGCAAATTTTTGAAGCTATTTAGATTTGTATAGCAAATCTTTTGATTTCACTGCGGATCACATTGTTAATAGCATCAAGCTCGTTCGCATTTTCTTGGACTAAAATTTAAAATTCCATGTTGTGTTTCTTCAACCACGCACCGGAGCCCCTAGTCAACAGCTTTCTTAAAGCTATTTGAGAGCTTAATAAGAAGTTGTGTTACATAATCCCAACAAGATTGCGAACCGAATTGTATCGGAATATTTCATAAAATTTTATTCCTTCAACGAAATCCCGCATTTCATGCATACATACGTGCTTACAAGAATGTTCACATGGAACGCCTGTGGTGCGCTATTGGAAAAGGAAATTTTCCGATACTTTGTAATTTTCGTCGTTTGCATTTTACACTCTTCGATTCGAGGTTTCTTATTTATGGCTTTTTAATCCCTTATTCGAGTACCCAATACAAATCGATAGAATTGATTTTCGATTTCATAACCCAATTTTGTGATAACTTCAAAAGATTATGGGCTGCTTGGAACCTAAAAAGTACTGTGGATTTGTTCATGACTCACGAATAATTTCGTTTAAGTTTTCACGTTTCATTTATTTAATACGCTTCTTACCGAATGAAGTACTAAACACAACGAATTTTCAAGTGAAAGAAGCCACGTCGAATCATATGCAATGGGCTTTTAAGCCGAGAATATACAAAAATTTATCGAAATCATAAACGGCAACGAACCAATTTGCTTCCATAAAATTCACAATTTACATTAATTTACAAAAAAATCGCCCATAACTATTTATTATCAACCGACCGAATACTGTATTTTATGCAAATAATACTTAATATAAGTAATAATGCCTACCCGCGATGCATATAAGCTTGAATGAGGCCGCCATTTGTGCTTGTGAATACAAATTTTGGCGGAAATGAAAAAAAGCAACAACGCAAATAAATACAACGGAAACGCCAAAAGCGCAAAAAAGTATGCTTTTAAATTGCGAGAGTTAGAGTGTGTGCTCATTAGTTTAATAAAGTTTGCGTTTTTGGTTCGCGGACGTACGAGTGTTCGTATTCGATTACTTGGCGCGAACTCACACATATATTTGGTCACACATAGCTTAAGCGGACCATTTGTGTATTTCGAAATGTATGTCAAAGGCAGTTCAAAAGTTCAAACAAGTAAGAAAGCTAAAGTCGGTCAAGCCCGACATGGATATAACCGGGCGTCCCGACAATATTGATGCACTATATTCAGCGTTTCCGTTCTGAAGTTGCACAAAATCTCTATTTGTGGGCGTGGCGATGTACGGATTCAATCAATTTTTTTCAAACATCTTTCATTCGTCTTGGTTAAATAATGTTTCGAATTCGGAGTCTCTGCGTCTTTTTCTTCGGACGTTTATAAAAATGTTCATTTGTGGGCGCGGCAGCCGATATCGCCCATTTTCACTCAGGATCATACTCGGGGCCCGATATACCTGTGAGCCGAAAACTGTTCGGGTGATTGGGCCAGCCTTTTGAAACGAGGTCCGATCACAGACAGACAGACAGACGGACGGACGGACAGGCCGACATGTCTACCATGGTAAATCGATTCAGTTTTCGATCCTGATCAAAAATATGTATATATTTGTCTATATCTACGGAGCTTAGCTCTGCCATGCTTATGGTGAGTATAAAAAGGATATTGCGACTTTTCGAATGGCAACACACGCTCCCATATAAATATCACCCTAAAAAGAAACGCATGCACATTTGAAAATTTTTTTGACATGAGGGAAGATTGTTGACCCATTTTTTTTTTTTCTGTAGCAAGGCTTTCCTTCCATCGATTTGCATAGTCTGAATTTATTAAAACGTCATTCACATTTTCCTTTTTTTATTACTTTTGAGCAATTTCATATCTTTTATGGATAGCTATTAAATTTTTCATTACTGCATGGAGTTTTTGCTTCATTCCACATAATTGAAAGACTTTGAATATTTATGAATCACATTTTGCCTGTTGGCTTGGAAGTCATTGCTTTCGGTATTTCAATTATTTCAATTTTTAATAAATTCTAAAACAAAGAGCGACTCAGATTTCGATGCATTTTTACTTTCTAAATATTTTATGCAATCCAGTGATCCAATAGTACTCAACATACATATTTAATGATTTCAGGTGAAAGCCGTACGTGTTTTGCAACCTAATACACGGCATTACTTGTTTTGCAGCTCCGCCATGTTGTCCGTTTCAATCATTGTGGTTCGACCCAGATTCAAACATGAGAATTCTTTATACGAAAGCATTTTACAACGGGTATTTATATGAGCGCACCTTGAGCTTCAAAATGGAAATTGAAATCAATTTTATGATTTCATTCGTACTCCAATGCGTTCTCCATTTCAAAGTTCATGCGAATTCAACAGCAATTGAAGGGAAAGACAGAATTGACAAAAAAAAAAAAAAAAAAAAGACGCCATTTTCAGAGTTCTTAATTCACGAATTTCAAAGATTTGACTGAATTTTTCTTAATACATCATTGTTATTTCCAGTAATATAATATTACTGACAGACAAATGATGTGAAGTCCTTAGATTTCACATTACAATGAAAGAAGTTTATGTTGGGGTCACACACTACAATTGTAGTTGAAATACGACTCGCTTTGGAAATATATTGAAGAGTCTTTTTCGAGTTTTCTTTCAATCGCGGATGATAGCAATCGCCTTTTAATCATCAATAGGAATCGAATAAGACTCCTCAAGGTGATTTTTGTAAAAACAATCTTCCAAATGTTGAGTGAGAAATGACCGTGGATTTTATTGTGGACTTCTATAAAACAGCTGATAATTGAAAATAAAAACAGCGACAAGCAATGAATGCTTTTTGTAAGCATTTAAACTCAATCTTATCTCAAAAAAAATCCAAGAAAATGTTGTAAGTATGTGGTTTGTACAAACATATACGATCGAATTAATTTCATTCATTTCGTATAAATTACATGAAATTATCAATTGAAACAGCTGGTTTCCGATAAAACAATCGATATGCTTCCTTTTATAGTGTGAAATGAAAACTTGAAGACAAATCTATACTGATTTACTTATACCCATTTAAAGGGAAGGCTTTAGGCTTTATAACATCACACTGCGACCAATACTTAGGAGCGAAGAAACAGTGGAAAATGTGGGAAAAAGGGGGACTTGCGGGATTCCTGATTTTGGGTAAAAAATTCTAATTTGGTGTACGAAAACGGTACCAAAGAGTGCTCGGTACAGTGTGTGTGTTTAAAAAAGTGGTCGAGTGTTATTTTGCCTTCATTTTAATCCAAAGGTTTTTATAAAATTCGTAACAACTTGGGAGCTATGAGCCACCAATGGTAGAATGAGGTAAAAATATTGTCTAATTTTTTAGATTTTTGCTTTTTGCACCTACTAAATGGAATTTTTCTAGAACATTGATGCTAAAGTTATTTTCTACATTTGTTAAGCTACAACTTTCTCATAGACAGGAAAATAAAATATAAAACCATTTTCGAGATATAGCCATAAGCAAAATAACAAAATTTCGCAATTTCATAACTCCCAAAACCCCCCGCGAACACGGGCCTGGGTTAGATACTAAGTCGAAACAGTTTTAGAATAACAAAACAGAAAACAAAGCGAGAATATAAACATATTATTACATCAGAAGATCACAACGTCCTTTAATTGTGGCAACAGAAGGAAGTTATGAGCAAAGGAAGTTGTTTAACACTGCCATAACTAAAAAAACGAAAGTTTACGAAACCAAAACAAAACAGAAAACCCACCAAAATGAAAACCGACAAAAGTGAAAATCCAAAAAAAAAAATTTAATTGGACGAACTATTCCAAAAACCACTTTCAAAGCCAACAACAAACGGAAACAAAGCGGAACATTCCTAACTGCAAAATTAACAACTAAGAAAACTTAATTCAGTCAAGCCCGATTTTTATGTACCCAGCTTCTATACTTATATCGAATTTGAAGCTTCTTCGCCTTTCTGTACGAAAATTACGAAAAATGTAAAACTGTGGTAGCGACCAGGCTAACCATGCCCACTTTTACAGAGCATCTTACTTCCATAATGGTCAATCTATATTTTAAATAGTTAGCTTCTACGCTTCTCCGAGCGCACGTAACAATAAGTAACTTACTTATATTGAAACGTTTGTGTGGGCGGCTCTAGCTGTTACAAGATCCCCACACACATAATATACCCTCATGAATCTGGGGATAAGATTTGAGCGTTTCAATTGAAACAATGTTGTGTATGAAATCAATTGCAACGTCAGGATCGGCGAACCATGAAACAACATTTGTATTGCAATAGCAAAGGGAGCGCTTTGCATTTGTCAGGACGAGAACAAAACGCACTTTAGATAAGGGAGTATGACAACTTCTCCAGCATAAAACATGGAACAAAAACATTCAGCGATATTTGAAAACATTGCAATATAAAACACAAGAACAAATCAAAACGCTTTCACTGGAGGGCCCTTGAATGGAAGAGAACTGTTATTATAACTTCTTTCTTCTGTTATTACATTGGCTTTTAAAATAATGACAAGCAAAATACAATAATACTTAGTACAGCACGTGTATCTGCATCTCGCTTCGTTGTGGTTTTCCGTTGAAGGGTTTTTGTTTTACTCATAGTAAACTCCTTGGCATTTGCAATCCTTTGAAAAAAGCAATGAGTGAAAGAAAATTTTCTTTGCTGGCTGGCGCCACCAAATTGGGAAACCTTACATATGGTCGCTCACAACAATGTCACAAGAACACGCCGGTTAAGAAAAAGCATTGTAGAGATTTTCAAGAACACAAAGGAGCCTCATATGCCACCTTATTTCATTTAAATATTTTGAAATATTCAGATTTTAAAGAGGTTTTTGCGATTTTCATAACAGATCCAAGTACTGGAGGCGCCCTAAAAGTGGACCAATCTGGTCACCTCTCGAACTCGATCTTAGCCAAGGCGCCACTTAGCTGCACCGAGAGAAATAACAACAGTTAAATCAACTACTTAGAACAGTTAAAGTAAGAGTGGTCAAATAAACTGTATTCGGCGTTAAATGCACTGAAAAAGGCAGTCAAATGAACAGTTGAAAATCAGTTACTTTTTATGTTCAAATTCGCTTTCGTTCACTTAGACGAATAAGTTCGCATTCTGATCAACCGTCTCAGGAGTTTTCGATAGCTCAGTTGTTTAAGCTTTAACTCGACAGTCGTGAGCTTCGGGGTTCTATCCCTGCTGGCGGCGGGAATTTTTCTGAATTTTTTTTTTAATTACAGTTTTTTTTTGTTCAGAGTGTAGTTGTTTTGGGAGACAAAAATTTTCTCCTAAATTTTTAAGGTTTTAATTAATTTAATTTTTTTTTAATGGTTCATTTTCAAGCAAAAAATTTTGGGAGTGAAACAATTTCTTAAGCACGTTCCCCAAAACTTGAGCAACCATAAACTCAACTGAGCATTTTGACCAACAAATTAAATTCGTTCGTTTAGCGTAATGGTTAAGACGTTCGCCCAGCGAAGTGGAGGTCAGCGGTTCCAAGGCTCGGCCGAGGCGAGAAAATTTAAAGAGATGAAAGAGAAAAAGATTTAAATACAAACAAATAAATAAAGCAAAAATATAAAAATTTAATAAAAAAAAAAATTAATAAAAGAAGATAAAAAAAAAGTCAAAGCAAAAAATAAATTTTTTTTCCCAGCCGCTGGTGACAGTTGATTTAACCACGAGACAGTTATATCAACCATCAGGTAGTTATATCCTTATTGACTGTGTTTGTACTGTTGAATTGACCGCTACTACACATAAGCTAAGAATTAACGGTGAACTCGGTTATTTTAACCTGCTTTTTCAGTTAATATAACTACCTTTTTCTCTCGGTGTGGCAACGATCGCCTGTGGCGAGTTCCAACACCTTGAATAAAGTATTCTGCCATAGTTTATTTGTGTTGTATCAAGCCTTGGCTGCCACGATTTCTCCAGTTCAGCTGGACCGATTTTAATGAAACAAAATGAAATCAGAGCAGAAATGTCACCTCAATCATAATTTTAAAAAATTTTTTACATAATTTTTTTTTTTTTTTTTTGATCACTGAGCTACAAAAAAATGTATTTAAAATGCAAATTTGTCAAAAAAAAAAATCCCAAAATTATTTTGGAGGTTCACGCTATAATGACATCAATACTAATTAAATATAACCTGGTTTTTCTTTTTCATTTCGAACAACTTCGAGACATGGAATCGTGGCAGCCAGCATTACATCTTTTTCTTTGATCATCAACTTTGACGGCCGAGAACTTTTTGAACCGCCCTCACATAAAAAACAAAGTGCTTTATTAACTTTCATTCATTCCTAACAGAAAAAAAATTAAAAAAGCTATTTTGTTTTCTGTCAGGAACTTTTTTTAAAAAAGGTCCAAAAACAGCCTCGCCAATGAGGCAAATAGTGTTCGACCGAAACAAGATTTTTTGCCGAAATCGAAATCGAAACCGAAACCGAATCTTCGGCTGCTAACTAAGATCGGCCGAAACCGAAACCGAGCCTTCGGTCGGACACTAATATATTTACCTTAATTAATGAGAAAATGCATGAGATGATTTGAGATGAGTACGAAATTCCTTGTAGGTCATACCAACTTCAAAAAGGCTTATAGTTCCACTTCATAAGGATAAAAAAAGCAATGAAAACGTAACTAAGTTCATTTCAAATCAGAAATGACCGCGTGCCAGCTTATGATGTCGAAAAGAATGCAAGTGTGAATAATTATAGATTATAATCGATACCATGTGGTATCATACATAACATATGTTTGATGAGTGCAAGTACTTTTAGTATTATAAACCGGTATTTCGAAATAGCCGCAACGTATAATTCAAATCAGTTGGTTTAATTACTTCTGTTTCGGCGCTAGCCGAATATTCGGCAGTTTTTTGGCCGAAACCAAAACCGAGCCTTCGGTTGGACACTAGAGACAACCCCCTTAAGTAACGGTTAAAACACTGATTTTACATATCCTTGAGCAATTTGTAGGCTGTAACTTAGGAAATTATCAATTGATTTTCATTTTCGCATCGGATACAAAAAGTAGAAAGATACACATTTCTATTGATGTATATATTTTTGAAGGAAACTTTAAAAAACTCGATCTTTTTGTGGATCAAACAAAAAAATTTTAGTATTTTGTTCTTACTTTTTCAACTTTGGCGATGGTTTTAAGCACTATTTGATAAAGAAGGTCTACCAAATGTGAATTTATTATAAAAGAAAGTTAATCGATGAGTAAAATGCAAGTTCTTTCTTGAAAAACGGTTTGTAATTAAGTAAGCTATTAAACTACCCAGACTTTTCTTCTTCATTATTTTTGTGTCGCACTGTGTAATCTATATTGTGGCCGGGACAGTGGATTGACACCTTAACGCTTACATACTGCGATAGCTTACTGATTCTGAGACAAACATTTACGTATTTATATATTTGTAAATATTAATATTTACATATATTTTAAAAATTTTAACTGGCCTTTGTTGATTTCAATTGTTTGAGGGGAAAAAAAAACTTTTGTTATTTTTTCTAACTTTAGGTAATTTTTAAAATTAAGGCTTAAAAAATATGAGATTTTTAGAAGAAGCGAACAATCCCGAAATTTCCCAATCCTTCGTCGTTTAATCCCACACGTTCTGGATATCTTATCATCAAGAAATTGCCAAAAGGAAGTATACAAAAAAAAAAATCAATTTTTTCCCGAAACCTTTTTTATTTAGCTTTTGAACTCATTTAACCGCCTCAAGCTTGTTCCCAAGTATATCTTTATATTAATCTCCTCAACCTGCCATGGAAAGAGAGATATGTATATCAACACATTCCTTGCCAAGCAAGAGAATTGGTATTGGCCACGCATAATAGTTTTTCTTCCTCCCTTTTACCACAACTTACGCAACGAACACAATATATATATGTAAGTATGTATGTAGACGCCATGTTCACCCGAGAGGAGACTTTTTTTTAATCCAAATAAGTACTACATTTTTATTGCAGCATAAATTTTGTATACATTTTTAATTTATTTGCTATTCGAAACAAAAGCGTTTTTCCTCTTTCGGAAATTTATTGTAATTGAATTCTGGTTCCGTTTGGGAAAGAGTTTATCGATGACGACAAACATAATCTACGTATGCCTACCTAAGCATTCGCATTGTCTTTCGGAAATTATTGCCGGAAAACAATAAGTAGAAAAGGCGCTGAAATCTGTTCGATGACTCTATTCTTAACCGTCTAATAAAGTAACGTAAAGAAAGGAGAAGTTTCACTTGTAATATCGAGAGGAAAATACTTTCTCGTTTGGAAAACAATGTGGCCCTGTAACTTTTGTACATTGCTCGGTGGCGTAAAAAACTCTCAAATTCTAGTTAAGATCCTACTGAGTGATAAGAGATCTCAGGATATGGAAATTTTGATGTCATGCTCAGTTTTGAGAAAGTTTTTCATAACTTATCTTCCTCTCGTTATAACCAATTTGACTGAACCCAAACATAACGTAGGTGTTCATTAGGGCGTTTCAGGCGTGAAAAGGGTTTTGAAATGCGGTGGCGGCGGGATCTGAATGAAAAGAAAGTTAGGGTAAAAGAAAATTTGGGAATGACTTAAAAATTCTTTATTAAGAAGCGGTCGCGGAGAAGACTTGAATTTTCCTCAAAAACGCCTTAAAGAGAGCTATAAAAATTTTATCTAGTTGTATTTGATTTCGATCAAAAACTGTTCAAAAAAAGTTCTTTTGACTTAATGGTTTTCCGCGATGAGTTCGTTGTTTAAATAACACTAGTGTACGAAAAAACTGACCTGTACCATCTGACGCTCATTTCTTAAGTAAAATTTCATTTCTGCTGAATCCGAATATGTAGTCAGACAATTTTTAAGTAGAACAGTTTTCGAGATATACACTTTTTTGAGTTTTGAAAAAAATAGTATGGTTGGTTGTATCTCCTGACATACTTAACCGATTTGAAGTGTATAGCTATAAAATTAAGGGTAATAAGATTACCTATCAACGGAGCCTAGAATACTTTTTGATCAAACCATTGAACTTTTCCACAAATTTGTTTCGTTTTTAACAAAATTTCTTTTAACAAATCACTTTTAGTCTAAACTACATAATGATAAAATATTTTAAATTTTTGTTTCTGCTTTTGACATCAAAGAATGATATTTTAGGAAGATAGAAAGCCCATGAAGACCACATTAGCATTAAAAGTGTGGCATGTATAAGCAATTTGGTAGAAATACTCAAAACTTATTTTTACCAAAAGTACTGATTCCACAGACAAATAAAAAATAGTAGTCCTGATACAGAAAAATGAAGTTCTCTAACCTACGTTTTTCAGGGTGCTGAGCACGAATCTGAAGTCAGATTTCCCTTATCACCCTCCGATTCCGCCCCAGCAACCCCCAGCACCCACCCATACTGCGAAGTTTCTAGAATACATAAAAAAAAGAATTCCCTATCCCACCACGTTTTTTGGTGTACTTAATACGAAGCTGAAGCCAAAATATACCCATGACCCTTAATTTTCCCTTGTAACCCTTCAGAAACCTGTCCTCAAAGGGTGAGATTTCTAATATACATACATAAGAAATTGAAAGTGGTATCATGCCCTACGTTTTTAGGTGCGTTAGGAAAGAGTCTTGTTCGGGGCAAATCCAAATGTTAGAGATGCTGCTTTCGTACATTTTAAGTCAAGTTTTCAACATGAAAAGAATATATGATAATTTAGATTTTCTTGAGTTAAAAGTTAGAAAAGGATCAGGTTTATTCAAAATATAAGGATAAAAATTATAACTTTCATTTATAAGAACACCTCAGTCGAAAGAGTCGGGGTTGTAAACGCTGCAAATGGAAGTGTTTTTCAGATCAAAGTTTGCATGTATTATATATCAACGGACTCTAACCTTTTGATGTATTCGTCTAGTAATGTGTTAGGACTCTGCTTTTGGGGTCGTTGCAAAAATTTTCCTTATGTATTTTTCGCATTATGGCCGCTGAGCATCAATCATATTATCCTTTTTTCATTAAATATAAAAGACAAAAATACAATGCTGCTCTAGGAACGCTTTGAGCTCCGTCGTTGTTCAATAAAGCATATTGCGATCAGCACCAAATAGAGGAAGAAATTCTCAGAATTGCTTAAAATCATGCCAATTTTCGTTGATTTCGCCGAAATTTAGCAAGAAAAACAGCGGCGAAGGGAAACTGAAATTGACATTGGAAGGGCGACCCATTTTACTCATAGCCTGGAAATATAAAAATTCATATGCAAAATTTTTTTTAATAAAAAAAAAATTAATTTTAGTTTTTGGCGCTTGGTTTACTTTTCGCTGGATTTTCCCATATGTATTATACGCCAGAGAGCAATCAGCTGCATAACGTTTAACTTTATACAAAATTGTTTTAGTTTTCTTCGAATCAAGGCTGAAGACCGTCTCCACTTTACGTCCTAGGAAAAAACTTGCAACACAGTGGGAAAGTTTATAATGCTTCGTAAAATTGCTTCCATACAAATTTTCACGTCTCATTCGCCCAATTCGAAAAATTTGCCACATCGCACAAATGCATGAAGATTACTAAGTGCGGTATTATTCTGCCATAATTTTCGGATTCGTAAGATTCATACACACTCGTCTAGAGGCAAGCGAGCTCAAACTGAAACTGATTGCCGCCGTACAGTAATTTTCTGCATTGCATTGAGGGCGTATTGCAATTCAACGGCGTTTCGTTTAGCCTCACGATTGCAATATCAGCATCGATTTTTCTGTCGGGAAAAAAGGATTCAGGCTTGCAAAAATTTTCCGGTTAACAGCACTATTTACACGTCAATCACTTTTCGGTGGGTGTCAAAAGCAGAAAAAAACAAGTAAGAAAGCTAAAGTCGGTCAAGCCCGACTTTGAAATACCCAGCGTCCCGACATTATGAGCGCACTATGTTTTGCTTCTCTATTTGTGGGCGTGGCAGTGGGAAGGCAACATAAATTATTTCCCTACACCTTTCAGTTCCCTTGGTGACCTATGTTGCGAATTGAAGCTTCTACGCCTTTTACTTCGGAAGTTACGAAAAATCTTCATTTGTGGGCGTGGCAGTGGGCGGGCCACAAAAAATTTTTTCCTACACCTTTCATTCGCCTTGGTGAACCTATGTTGCGAATTTGAAGCTTCTACGCCTTTTACTTCGGAAGTTATGAAATTTCTCTATTTGTGGCGTGGCAGTGGGCGGGCTACATAAATTTTTGTTCCTACACCTTTCATTTGCCCTTGGTCAACCTATGCTGCGAATTGAAGCTTCTACGTCGTTTCTTCGGAAGTTACGATAAGACCTTATTTTTGGGCTTATTTGTGGGCGTGGCTCGAGGAGGGCGGCGTCCATTTTTTGCCAAAAAATGTCCCTTTTTGTAATTTACCAGCACTACAAATATCAATGGAATGTGTTGAGTGGTTCGCAAGTTACAAGCATTTTACTGAAAACACATTATATTCATTTGTGGGCGTGGCAGTGGGCGGATGTCTCTCATTTTTACTTAGGATCATACTCGGATCCCGATATACCTGTGTGCCAAATTTCGACTTGATTGGTCCAGCCGTTTCGGAGGAGATCCGACCACGGACGGACGGACAGACGGACAGACGGACAGACGGACGGACGGACGGACAGACGGACATGTCTAAATCGATTCAGTTTTTGATCCTGATCATTTCTATATATATTTTTCTATATCTCCGGAGCTTAATTCTCCCTGTTACAAGATTTGCACAAAACTAATATACCCCGCTTACGCTGGGTATAATGAGAAGGTAAAGCCGACTGCGGCCCCCCTGAAAGTGAGTTAAAATATTTGTTGATTTTTGAATGGCATGCCAACTTGAAACACTTTAGAAACAGATTTTTAGTAAGTTCTTTTCCAAGCACTAATTAAGACAATAAGTGTAAACCAATTTCATTGAAAGATCTAAATATTTCACGGAGGATATTTCAATTCATTACAAACTCGTCAACTTAAGTCAACTTCACATACATATTTCTGAGTAATTTATCCTCATCACAAAAGATATTCTACTTAAGTAGTTAAAATCAAACATAGGAAAATGAAAACTCAAAGCTCGAAGATTCATCTCAGACTATTGGTCGAGAAACGAATTAAGCCTCTATTATTCTATATTTCAATAAATTTTTGCTTGAACAATTTTCAACACTACGCACATTATTCTGTTCCTTGAAAATCTTATAAAGAGAATATGAAGTAAAAAAAGAATGTTTACTAAACAAAAGCATTCATGATATGGGTTTTTATATTTCAAGTGACAAGCATTTTAACTTAAGACTCTGTCATTTTACTTCAAATATAAATTAAATGAAGTGATCCATCGAGACTTTTTTTTTACATGAATAGTGCTTTATTTCCTTATTGTGAGCAGGTATCTTGGTACTTGTGTTGCCAACAGACATTTTCCGAATACATTTAAATGCGAAGCAGTTTAAGCACACTTACAAGCGTAGGCAGAGATCTCAAGATAAGTAAATTAAGGAGTGTGTCCTATACAAACAGCTTGTTAGCTGCAGTGGAATTTCAAAGTATATCTTAGGTGTTTAGAAATTCAGTTTATTTTTGCTCTCAACAAGCAAGAAGAGCGCATACAAACAAAATAATTTCATTTTGTATGATAATCTTCTTTGTAAGCTCATGTATTCATGACTGAGCGTGGGCTTTGTCACTTCGAATGTGAAATAAAATACATATATTTGAACAAACATTTTATCGAATGAAATTTGTGTATGTTCAAATTAATATAATATATGCGTTGCATGGGTAACATATTCACTCTGGGGTTTTATGTATAGTAATATTTCATGTAGACAGTATATCAGGAACTCCAAATGGTAACGGGTCATTACTGGAAGTACTCTTTCATTATGTTAGTTGTTTTCGTTATGATTGAAGCCGTATATATCAGGCGGAGAAGTCTCGCATCGCTTGAAAAACATTTTCACATTAATAAAATAATTATTGTTCTTATAGACAAAAAAAAAAAATATATATATATAAAAACCTTCGTTGCAGAGTCACCGAAAAAGCGACCAAAAAATGCAACACTCTCTATATGCAAATGGGCAAATCCAGCAAAAAGTAAAACAAGCGCCAAAAAATTAAATTTGGTTTTTTTTTTTCATTAAAAAAATTTTGCATACGAATTTTTATATTTACAGGCTATGAGTAAAATGAGTCGCCCTTCCAATATCAATTTCAGTTTCCCTTCGCCGCTGTTTTTCTTGCTAAATTTCGGCGAAATCAACGAAAATTGGCATGATTTTAAGCAATTCTGAGAATTTCTTCCTCTATTTGGTGCTGCTCGCAATATGCTTTATAGAACAACGACGGAGCTCAAAGCGTTCCTAGAGCTGCATTGTATTTTTTCTTTTATATTTAATGAAAAAAGGATAATATGATTGATGCTCAGCGGCCATAATGCGAAAAATACATAAGGAAAATTTTTGCAACGTCCCCAAACGCAGAGTCCTAACACTTTACTAGAAGAATACATCAAAAGGCTAGAGTCCGTTGATATCACACTGCAGAACGTCCCGCATTCTTGAAACGATGTCCCGCTTTTTGGCCTAAAATTATAATGTCTACCGCCGGGACATGAGAAAATCCCGCCTTTTTTCAAATATATGGAAACTAACTTTTAGTCTTGTTTAAGATAAAAAAGAAATCTTAGATATCGTTTTTGGTCAAGAAAAGTACAAATCAATTATGAATATTCTACTAATGTAACAAATTGTAAGAAATTTAAATAATTACTAACGTACAAAATGTTTAAAATCTTTGAATGCGAGCAATAAAGCCATAGAAAGAAAAATAATTCTGAATATACATACATAATAATACTATTGTTAAAGGTTTTGATTGGAATTCCACATTTGTTGTCTCGCGAAAGTAATTTAAATTTGTCTCGCAATTGCTTGTAAAACCGCTATTTTGGATAAATTTTTATAAAAATCCCGCTTTTAAGAAAATTCAGTCTGGCAACGCTGGTTGATATATACATATGCAAACTTTGATCTGAAAAACACTTCCATTTGTAGCGTTTACAACGACTACTCTTTCGAATGAGGTGTTCTTATTAATGAAGGGTTTAATTTCTATCCCTATAGTTTCAATAAACCTGATCTTTACATAAGTTTTTCTCAAGAAATCTCAATTATGATATTCTCTTCATATTGACACACTTTGTGTCGAGGGTATGTTATATTGCGTTTGTGTGTTACACCCAGAGCCAATCGAGATAGACCATACAAATTATATATATAGAAATGATCAGCGCCTCCAGGAGATTCGATTTAGACATGTCCGCCTGTCTGTCTGTCTGTCCGTATACAGGTTTCTTATCGAAAACAATAAATTCCTTTATTTTAGGATATTCAGTTCCCACTTTCGGAATATGTATAATTCAAAGTGAATAAAAAGGTTACCGTACTTCAAATATTCTTATGAAAATAGTTTGTTTTAATACCCTTCGGATCACCGCGGTGCACCGTGCCGCTGAACTTTAGCCTAAGTTTGAACGAAAATTGTACGTATTGAAGAATTTTCAATTGATCAATGTCAGTGGTTATGAAAGTTTCGAATGTTGTGGCAATATAAAATTTTCAAGTTAAAACAATTTTCAACTTTTTTCTTCAAAGGCAAGAAGGGATTTCGCAGTAGAGAAAGTCAAGGAGAGTTTCCTTACTATGAAATATCTTCCCTCTCTGAGAAAACTGAGAAATCTTTACCTTTTTAAAGTACCTATAGTTTCCGAGATTAAATACATTTTCTGAAATTGTTATATAAGATTGGAAACTTTGAAAATTCCTTGCCCTTTATTGAGTAACTTTATTCGCTAGTACAAAACTTCAATTGCAAATAGTTGAATTTCTCCTTGAAAGGCTTGCCAAAGATTAAGACTGTTGAAATTGAATACTTGAGAGCTTCTCATAATCGTATAGACTGAAATAATTGAATTCTGTTTTTCTCAACGATTTTTTGTCATCGCTAAGAAATGCAGATTTTTAAAATCTGTCACTTTAAAATCAGTGCACAAAAGTATGCAAACTTTTTTTTTTTTTGTTGCATTTTTTGCACTCCACAAAAGTACGGAGAAGAATGAGGTTCTTACTCACCAGAAACGAAAAATCCAAATCCGTTTTCATAATGCAAAAAAGTTTATCGTGTTTTGTGCTGCAACTTTGTTTGTATGTTGTGCGCTTGTAACAAGGTTTTTGCACAAAAGAATGCGTTTTTGTGACAAAAAAAACTTTCGAATTCGCAAACAGCGTGTAGCGAGTTGAAATCTACAACGATTTGTAGGATTCTTGCATGCAGATGCGAACTCGCAGAACGTCTTGGGCGTTAATATATTATTCAAAATAAATTACAACGAAATTCAGCAAAATACATTCGCGTTGGAAACTTTGAATCGTAAGATAGCAATTTTTTCATTAGAACTTTTTATACTTAGAACTTTTTCTTCATGTTTTCGCGTTTAATAACGTTTTAATTTACTCAATAATCATTACATTTAATTATCGCGAGGAACTACTTTTCAAATTTCATATCTTCAATTCACTGCATGTTTTCAATGTACGTTTTTTCGCATGATATCTGTCGCATAAATTGCTGTCATTATCGTAACAGCAATCTTCCTCGTATTTGTTGTAACGCCAGCGTTTCCGTCGCTCGGCGCTTCAAAACTTCTCGACGTACGTTTTCCGAAAGCAAATTATTAAAGGAAATGTAAGAACAGAAGCAAAGTAATACAGAAAACAACGCGTTACATCAAAAAGGATTCCCGGAAAGTTATTGTGCTTTCGCAAAAAAAAAAAAAAAAAAAAAAAAAACTAAGGATTCCTTGTTTTTCCAAGGTTTTTTTTTTGCCTTTTAAGTTGGCTCGTTTAGGTTTCTTTTAAATTTCGTAAACTTCTACACTGGAGTAATAATCGTGTATTTCAATAGACTACGATCCTTTTCCACATCCATGTTCACTATCTAGGTCCTTAATATCGTCGTTGTTATTGTCAACGGCGTCATCGTTTCTATCGCAAAAATTCACCCCGTTCCACTATATACGTAGGGGTACGTCAAAAGAAATAGAAAAATAGAACTTTTAATTTTATACTGTGTTTCCATTAACTTTGTGGACTTTGCTGCTGTAGTATACGAAAGTATGCAAATTCCAAAATTTCAAATATCCATCAGGCAAGCGGGCGTTAAAGGACCTCGTGGCGTAGTTCAGTGGAACGTTAACTTTATTGCTTTTATGTAAATTTTGTTCCGTTTGCAAAAATTTCATTTACTTTTTTGACACTTTCCGCGGTAGCGCCTTCGACCGAAACGCTCGAGAAAACGATTTAAGTAAGTATTTAAATAGAACTTTCCATGGTGTGTAGTAACTATGGCGCTATATACGCCATATACGCGACAAAAGCAATAATAGAATTGAAATTCACATTCGTATATATTGCTCATGGGCATGTGATTTAATATTCATTTTTCTTATGCTTTCCTCTTTGCGTTTTTTTTTTTTGTTTTTTTCGCAGTTCTCTGCATGCATACGATATTCGAGTTAAAACTGAACAATATACTGACCGTATAAACACACGCGCACACATGCATTCACTTTAATGCACTCGAAGTACAGAGCCAGTACTCCACTTGGCAGCAGTGCTCGCGACGTTTCGAACGAACTTCTCAATTTACTTGACGCTAACTTAAAGTTGTTCGTTTCCGTTTCCTGCCACATCCGACCGCTTCGAATTCCGTATGACCGACTGCTCCGCGCTCGAAACATACACTAACGTCGGCCATACTCGAGCGAGTGCCTTACACCGAAGCTTCGCCTTTTTCATGCTATCGTCTAACGTCGCGACGCGTCGTTTGCTTCGTCATCTCCATAGCTCCATTGCTATCGCTTCGCTTCGCATCGCTTCGTTCCGTCTCTGGCACTTATATCGTTTAACCAATACACACGCACAATCGTGTTGATACAGTATTGTATGACGAGAGAGTGTTGAGAGAAAGTACTTGATTGCGAGAGTGTCATTAACCGTGGAGAGCGTAGACATTAAAGTGAATTATTGTATGACTACGAACAATTTAAGCCGACAGCAGCAACAATATTTATAGTATCCATGTAAGTTGTATGTATTGGCCAGCAGCGTAGCCATTAAGGGTTCTTATCAGAAAAGTTTGCATTAAAGAAGCTCGTGTAAATATGCAACACATTTTACATGGAAATATTTTTTATGGAAAATTATTGAACTATGAGAGGGCGATTCAAAAGTTTTTAACGTTTTCTTCTTCTCATTTTTAAAAGATAATCTTAAATAATGACATTCTCGAAGTTATTCTTTTTGGAAGTTACATACCATATATAGAGCTCTAGCGGCGGTGTCCATCGGCTGGTATATGTAACATATTTGTACTTATATAAAATAAGTACGACTTAAGTGCCGTCATTCCCGTTCTTGGAATAAAATACTTTCGAACATTAAACGAGTATGGGTGCTGTAGTCAGGCGAACCTGACATTACAATACCCGGCAAAGATAAAGGATAAGAAATATAGGTTTGCATAGTTTTAAAACAGACTCTAAGACCACGGCTATTAATACAAAGTATTCTTGAGAATTTTCAAGACCAAAAGGGCCGTCATATGCCGACTTGTTTTCAATTGTTTTATAAAAATCGGGCTTTCGGAATCCCTCTTTCCCAGTTTATTTCAATCATTGGCTCGAACTCCTTTCTATGAAATATCTCGAAAAATCCTGAAAAAGATCAAGAAAATTATTTTAGAACGAAGTTATGACCATAAAGGTAGCACATATGACAGCTTTCATTCATGCCCCATTTTTTACCATACCATACACTTTACATACCCGACTTTTCTAATTTTTGGAAATTACATTTAGTGCTCTAAAATGTGGGTCACACATCAAGTTTCATTATTTTTGTTCATTTTCAAGAAAATACGTTATAGCAATTCAAATGTAGTTCATATTTTTCCAATGTTATCGTTTCAATTCATAAATAAACAAGTAAGAAAGCTAAAGTTGGTCAAGCCCGACTTTGAAATACCCAGCGTCCCGACATTATTGAAGCACTATGTTTTGCCTCTGTCTTACGAAAAATCTCCATTTGTGGGCGTGGCAGTGGGCGGGCCACATAAATTTTTTTTCCTACACCTTTCACTTGCCTTGGTCAACCTTTGTTGCGAATTTCAAGCTTTTACGTCTTTTACTTCACAAGTTACGATAAACCCTTATTTGTGGGCGTGGCTCGGGGAGAACGGCATTCATTTTTTCCAGGATATGTCCCTTTTCGAAGTTTACCAGTACACCAAATATACATCAATGAAATGTATTGAGTGGTGCCCAAGTTACAAGCATTTTGTTGAAAACACATTAAATTCATTCGCGGGCGTGGCAGTGGGCGGATGTCTCCCATTTTTACTTCGGATCATACTCGGATCCCGATATACCTGTGCCAAATTTCGACATGGTTGGTCCAGCCGTCCAGCTCGGAGGAGATCCGAACACAGACGGACGGACAGACAGACGGACGGACAGACAGACGGACGGACAGACAGACGGACGGACAGACAGACAGACAGACAGACAGACGGACAGACGGACAGACGGACATATCTAAATCGATACAGTTTTTGATCCTGATCATCAATATATATACTTAGTAGTCTATATCTCCGGAGCTTAGTTCGGGCTGTAACAAGATTCGCACAAAACTAATATACCCTGCATACGCTGGGTATAAAAAGATATCAAAAAGTAATCCCTGCGCTATCAACGGCATTAATTTTCATTTGCATCCGATTCATCTTATAACGCTTTTTTCGCTATGAATTTCGTGATTAATTTCTTGATTATTCGAACTCATTTTCGTACTTATAAATTTTCATTTTTATCACGTCCTTTTTTTAAATGAATGTAAGAAACAATCATGCAATCATATCAATAACCAGTGAAATTAATAGCGACTTATTTCAGCGATGCCGCAGACCGTTATGTCTTCATAAAACTTTATTCCGCAGACCATAAAATTTAACAACTCTTAACACAAGCACTCTTCTTAAAGTTGAATGACTGAATTCATCATCATTATACCTAGCTCTGGCTACACCTCCTACCGGTTCTCACGTCATTGCTTTAGCTTTCGTTGTTGTTATCGTTCATATAAGTTTTTCTACTCGTGTCAAACACATACCGATATCTACAGCCATAAATTCCTTACCTTCCCAAACAAAAGCCAGCGACGTATGCTTCGCAAAGCAAAATATATATGCCATAAGCTCTTGTCTAACTGCTTCCCCTCCTACGAAATAATAAGCCCTAAGCAAGTCCTATGCGAATTCTTTGTACATTCCTCGTGCTGCATACGACTGCATTTCCATTATCATTCCAAACGGAAATGCTAATAAAATTGGATAATGGCAAATGTTTCGCTTCCCCTATAAGCGTTCGGAGAATGAAATGGGCCGACAGCTGAAATGGGTGACAAGACTGTAAGACAAGCGACTCGCGGGGACCAAGGTAGGTTATGGACGAAAGAGTAGGTCACATGTTGAACCGGGAGCTTTGCGTTTATTGCTCTCACTAATTAAAGTGATTAGATTGAGGTGCACGGTAAATATGAAAAGAGTAAATGTGAAAAGCAGAGGCAATATCCAATGCTCTTTGAGGTACATGGCATTGGTGAAGTCTGCGCAGTAAGACCAAAACAAACGGTGGCATTCTACGCTCTTTGCTTCATTCCAATACTCTTAGTCCGAAAGTTAAATCCTAGACGTAAACCGATTGGTTTGGATATCTGTTTTTGTATAGTCTAAACCGATTTGCGTTTAAACCAAGCCATGGTTAACCAACTGGAGTCGTGGCTTAAAACATATTAAACTGCGCGACATTTCCGAGATCATCGAATGTATGCTGTAAAGAAAGATAGATAGATGCTGCTAGATGATAAGTTTATAGCATACTTACAGGATATTTTCAGTATTTTCTTCTGAATTTTGGAACAAAACTTCAATTTTGGTGTACGAAAACGGTATCAAAGAGTGCTCGGATACAGTATGTGTGTTTGAGAAAGTTGTCGAGTGTTAATTTGCCTTTATTTTAATTAAAAGGTTTTTATAAAAATCATAACGACTTGGGAGCTATGGGACACCAATGGTAGAATGAGGTAAAAATATAGTCTAATTTTTTAGATTTTGCTTTTTCCACCTACTAAATGGAATTTTTCTGGACCATCGATGCTAAAGTTATTTTTTTCATTTGTTAAGCTACAACTTTCTCATACACAGGAAAATAAAATATAAAACTATTTACGAGATATAGCCATAAGTAAAATAAACAAATGCATCAATTGCTCAGGCACAATATTCAGGATCAAATAAAATTTGAAAACGATAAAATCTAGCAAAACCAAGTTTAAGGATTTACCATCAGTCCGTGTTATTCTAAGTTTTTTGGTCAAAGATACAAGAGTCTTTCATTATGAAATTAGTGATATTTTTTTTAGAATAATTATTTTAATCGAAAAGCTTGGCTTTTAGATAAAAATTAGGTAATTGAGGGAACAGCTTCAACGCTATGCCTGACAAGATAGCTACGTGTAGAGGTAATAATCAATAATGCTTATTAAAATAAACATAAATCCAAAACAAATTGTTTTCCTCCTTTTAGCTCAATAAAGATCGTGTGATATATCGCACCCATGCTACAAAATCGACACAATTCAAAATTTCGCATTTCTCGAAAATCATTCAATCCCTCCTGGCTCTAAGGAGAAATAAAATTTTTTCTAAACTAATATTACTCTTAATTGACTGCTGCATCAGTAAATATAAGCGTAAGTTCTCTATGTGTTGGATTTCTTACAGAAAAATTCAATGGTACATAAAAAAATTGATTAAAAAAATTTTGAATTGTGCCGATTATTAGCAAAGGTGCGTTACGCTATTTTTGGCTCTGATAAAAAATTTCCTTGTATCATAGAATTATAAAACTTGAGTGGAAATTCTACGGCCTTTTCGTTTAACTTAAATTTATTTAATGAGCCAACAATGTTGGATTTAATAGGAAAAAATTTTAATTTATTTGAAAAAATGTTTCTCAGTTTTCGAAGAAAAAAGTTTTCTAACTTCTAACATTTTAGGAAAACAATAATGTTTTTTGACAAAATAGTTCTCGATTTTCTTATATCTCATCTAGATATTTCTCTATTAGATGAAATCCCTAAATTATTAAAATGAGATGGTCAAAAAATCATATTTTGACCTCTAAAATACCACTGTCGCTGTTGGTTGTTATTTAAGTATAAAAATTGGAAGGGTGAGTTCTTCTGAAGCTACAAATAGACAGCTAAATTGGCTTTGCTCACTTTAGCTCTATTGCTTTGTTTGCATATGGGTATTTCCAGAAAAAGTAAGCTTTTTTTCGCGTCCGTATATAGCTGATTGCCATTCGGGACTGCATAGAAACTTTGAAAAATATAAAAGTCCGCATAAGCTGCAACAAAGTATTGAGAAGCAAAAGTACTGTTTACCGCGTACTTGAATTCGGGGCTTAAAATTGCTCATTTAACTATCGCGTCCGTTTGGAAATGCCCATCGGGCATGTCACAGAAATCGAATACGATTGAAAACGTTCGAAATCAATGAAATTTCCATACAAATTTAAGCGAAATCGAACGTTTTCTGTCGTATTCGATTTCTGTGACATGCCCGCATATTTCAAAGATCAGTCGTTTTGGGACTTTTATTTGGGTTAGATTCTTCTGCTGGGTTAGGACATTTTTCAATCTTGTTTGTTGTTTGTTGAATAAATGCATTTGATATGACTATACGGAAAAGTCATTTTGATGCATATCAATCAAAGGTACATCCGAGAAGTATGCAACATTTTTTTTTATAATTTTGCAATTTTGAAGGATCCCTGCAGTAATGAAATGTTTTCGGTGTAAAATGGACCGACCTGTGAGTCCATATGGGACCGACCTGTAAAATGATATGCACCGAACGACCCGGTGAGTCTCAATTGGATCACCCTCGTCTAGTCCAAAAATAAGCGTAGGTGGGGTGAGTTCGTATAAAATTGTACTTATTGTTGTCTGTTTTAAGTCCTCAGTCTGATCGTTGTGCTACAAAGGCAAGTTAGCTTGATGGTTAAGACTCTCGCTTCGCAACCGAGAGGGTGGGAGTTCAAGCCCTTGCTCGTTTTAGAACGAATGTTTTTATTCAATTTAAGATTTTTTTATGTTCATATTTAATTTTTTTTTTAACTTGAAAAAAAATTAGTGGTTTTTTACATGTAATTGTTTTTTATATTATTTTGCAGATTTTTTTTCTGTGAAAGTGAAAGATTCTTTAAGCGCGTTTCTCAAAAACTTGAGCAACCAAACACTAAGTCAGCGTTTTGATCAAAGCATTAAACTTGTTGTTTAGCGTATGGTTAAGACACCAATTTACCAACCCAGAGTTCTGCGGTTCGAGCTCGGCCGAGTGGCAAATCAAAAGGAAATTTTATAATGTTGTGTAACAAAAAGGTTTAAAATAAACATTATAATAAGGCAAAATAAACAAAATAAGAAAAAATTTTTTTTTCATTTTTCATATCAAAATAAATATTTAAAAAAAAAAAAAACTCACCCTCATTTAAGGCCATATGGACCCACCCACAACCGACCCTAAAAGCTTTGAAAATGGACCGGTTGTTTTTCAATGACAGCGCTGTGGAAAAACGGGTGAGTTGAACGTATGAAAACGCGACCGGTCCTCACCTCTTTTGGACCGACCCCGGGTCGACCCGGGGTCGGTCCCAATTACTGCAGGGATGTTACACCCGGCTAATCGCAATGGAACTTAGCACACCTAATCGTGACATAAAACTCAATTTTCATGCATTTTTTCTAGGTGTTACAATATCTGGAACAACCCAGAATGTACTATAAAGAATATCCTTCCACCGGAGTATGTATTAGTTTTAGCAACAGCGCGTGAAAAATAATTTTTATAACATTTTCCGAGTTTCCTATATTTGGTTTTGGAACTGTCATTCTATCGTTATTAATATCAGATATATGATTTTGTAAGAACTTCTCTAAGGGCCAATATTACCAAGCATATTTAAAAAAATTTTTAAATTAAAATTAAAATTTTTTTAAAATAAATTTCATTTTCAATATCGCCATTTTTTTAAGCATCGAAATTTACGGCAGCACCGTCTGCTTTCAGGGCTGTGAGTACATTTAACAGCTGATTAGATCGTTATTTTTAAAAACGGATTCTATAAAGAGCCATTCTAACGATTGTTTCGTACTCCAAATTGCTACCCTATAACTCCAAGGCTTTTAGTCCTGTCTATCGTATTGTGTTATTTCCAAAACTGCATTTTTTTTGAAAATTATTTCTTTCAATTTTTCCAAACAGCTGGTTTTTGAAAATCGAACTCAAATTTGATATCATATTTAAACGCAGTGCCGAGGTGATTTAAAATAATTAAAACTTTTTTTTAATTGGAATGGTAAAAAGCAAAAGCGGATTTTTATTTTAAAAAAATTTTAAATATGCTTTGTAATATTGGCCCTAAAAATAAGAATACACACTACACTAAATAAGAATACGCATACAAGAATAACCACTTAGGAAATTATTCAATCATCTCATGGATATGTTTTTCCACAAAACTGAATCTAATCTAATTTTCATAATTTTTCAATACTTAAGCCTGAAATCCATTATAGAGTTTTTCACGTAGATAAAATAGTGCGAAGTGTAGAGAATCTACCTTGGTTGGGCACACTGAAGACCGTCTCTACAATTCTACAGCTCTACGTAGAGCTGCCGTCGACATATTTAGAGTAAAGCTCTTCTATATAAGAATAGTGCTTGTGCTAGATATAAGTAGACGCGTGAAACAGTGAAAAGAATGGTCGTGATGAAGAGCTAAAATCGCTACGATTTTTGTGTTTCTCTTTCATTAATAAAACTCACGCGGCTCTATTCAAAAATTACACTGTGCAAGTTCAAAAAACTGACAGACGGCTTTCATATCTAGAAATAATAACTAAAATATTCTGAATACAATAGTGACATAGGTTTTTTGAGATTGGCTCAGTTAACGGAGATTTCCGTCCTTAAAGGTGGATCTCTAAAGACAGCAAGCATAATTTTGCTAAAGCCGTGTGCATGGTTTTAACTTCAGAACCCTCAGTTGCTAGTCATTTGCCTTCCCATTACGCCGTCTTGTCAAATAATATCACAGCTCTTAGAGTTATTTTTGAAAACAGTTTCTTTAAACTGAAAAATATTGCATAAAAATTGAAAGTCAACAATTTAACTTTCCCTAAAAGTGTGCTTCACTTTTTTAGTAAATGTGATAGAATAAAATTGATCTCCTCAAATTGATAACTCGCTGATCACTCGAAACAAATTTCCATTATTTGCATAAGTCCTTTTTATTTTTTACACAATGGTATTATAAAAGTGTAAATGTTTACCTCTAGGATTTGATTAATATATTGTCCGATTTATATAAAACTCTCTGTATATATAAACATTCCTTATCCAAAGTTAATACAATTCTTATTCAAATGCATCTTTTTTACATCTATAAATATTGCGATATTTTCCATAGAAAGACATTAAAATATTGCTTGGAGTGAGAGAGTAGATTGTAATATACAGGCTCGGATTTTGTTGCTTTTATAAATTTAAAGCATACTTTGTGGAGTAAAAATTTTGTTCAACTGACATAAATCTAACCTGAATATGCATTTTTGTGAAGTTATAAAAGCGGTTCAACTTCGCTAAACTTCTTCGCAAAATGTTGCTAAAAAATGTTTGCCCCATTAAGTATGCTTTAAATTTATAAAAGCAACAAAATCCGAGCGCTGGTAATAAATTTGTCTGTTAATAAATTATATAAGAAAGTTGATGAAATAAATATTGTGGTATGAAGAAATTAAATAATAAAAATGCAATCATTTATTCAATACTATTGAACGCAGCTTTCAGCTCAACTGAATTTTGCAGTAATAACGAAATATTAGAAGGACAATGGTATTATTAGACGACTAGACTAAAAAGACTATTGGTATGATAATTTACATAGAACACAAACATTAATTGAATTATAACAAATTCACAAATTCAAAAAAATAAACAAATATTAATTGTAGGTATTATAATAAATAACAAATCTATTTTAAAATGACAGTGGATAAATTAATTTTTCGGGACGACTACAAGCACTGCGAAATCATAGAAGTATGGCCTTGAGGTAGTCACATTATTTTCTATTGCATATTTAAATTAAAAATCATTGTTATAATAATTCCAAATACGGGAAAATGCCGATTCTGATCTTGATCAATGTATGATGTCCATAGGTTTTATTCATTCGAGTATCCCTCAAGGCATCAAATTTTTACGTTGGTCTTTTTTTTTTACAACATTCCATGTCTTATTTTCGAAATATTTATTTTTGATTCATTTGATGATTTGAATTTTTAGTTTTGGATTTTTCTAATTGATGTCATGCATGTTTGATTTCGGTTTATGCAGCGATCGTATCATCTGTGCTACAAAATTTATCCGCCATTAAAGTGAGCACCTTTTCCAGTTTTCCATGTCGATCTTCAGCTGAAGCAGAAGCTCCTTTGCTACCCCACAGGAATTTTATATGGAACTCCGTTCTGAAATGTGAAAAGCATTTTCCAATAATATTTTACAGGAACAGAAAGCTCGATTTGACATATATATGTATAACTTGCCTGAATGCATCACTCAGCAATTCATCCATCCGGGAATTCGATTCCTCTAACACAGTTCTTGCATTTTTACGATACAAAGTGAGATTCTTGAGGAAGCCGCGCGCTGAGTCCAAATGCAAAAAATTTATTCCAATACCAAAGTCATCGGCTTTGCTCTCCCATGATGTTATACAGGTCGTATAGAGGGATGATTTTTCCATCGCATTAGCATTAATATTGATTATGTCTAGCACAGGGCGATCCTTGAGCAATGCATAGAGAAGTACATGCGGAACAGTCGTATTTGGTGCTTGCGGATTAGAACACTCATTCATGCTGATCAACGTGGGACGTAATTTCGCCTCAAAAGTAAATGCACTGTCAGTAAATTTTTGCCGAAGTATATGCCACGCCTGGTCGAGACGTTGTATCTGTGTTGATGTGAATGACAAAGAAGACATTTACTCATACGTCAAAAGGACAAAAACGATCCTGTAAGTGAAAACGTCTACGTTTGAATGCGTCTTACCTGTGCCATACACAATCCCAACATGATCGCACAAAACCCAAATAGATTTCCAAGTGCTGTCTTCGTCTCGACAGCAATCTGAATCCATTTGCTAAGAAGCTCAGCGCGGTCTAGATCCGTCTGACAGGTGAGTATGGTCACGGCGACCATCAATTTAATACACTGTGTGCGTTCGATAAGATCATTGCGGAAGACTTGACCCTGCGGTAATGTCAGCATTTCCAGACCACAGCAATCCAGTTCGATTTGAATGGTGTGAAGTGAGGATGTAGTTGAATTGTCTGTTGTGTCGATTGTTGCATCTTTCGGTACTGATGGCAACTCATCAATAAGTAATCCAATGTCAATGCGCGTTATATGTTCGGCTACCATTCTAGGACCCGTCTCCAGTAGCATCAGTTTAAATGTACTCAATGCTTCGCCATCTAAAGGCTTATTATCAATTGATGGCAGCAACAGAGTACTGAAATTTTCCACATCGTATTTGGAGGTCTTGAATGGAATATTCAAATATGAAAATCTTACATTTAAAGTCGCATTCAAGCACTATCGGACTTACCGATCTGAACTCCGGAATGTCTAATGTGAAAAGCAACTCCTCGGCCGCAACAGCGTCAAACTCACTCAAACTCTTCAAAGTTGCCGATGATGCCGAATTGCTCATAAAGCGTGGATTCTTAATAATAACGCCACGATGAAGTGTGAACTCGCTAATATCACCTGGTGTCGAACTGTGTACTGAATCACCGGAACCGTTGCCCGAATCAGAGCCACTGGCTTGATATGCTGCAGCCGCTGCTGCCATTGCCGCGCGCTGCAGCGCCTGCTGTTGCTGCTCAACTAATGCCGACAGCTCCTTCGATTTGCCTGGAAGACCAGGAGCCCTTATTGGCTTTGGCGGTGGACTTGGTGGCTTCTCGGGAAGCTCTTCGGGAATCAGCTGTTCGGCTACATTTTCTCCAACACTGAAATCACGTGCCAAGCTTGAAGTACGTGAAAAATTCCCCCTGAAAGCAGCTACGGCTGTGCGTGGTAGAGAATGCGTCGAAAACTTCATGTGATCGGGTAGCTCTGGCGCTGCTGAACATCTTGCTATGGTCTGAAATCCATTAGTGTTGACTTTATTGCCATTCTGGATAATGCCGTTGTGAGATTGTAGATCGGAGCCTTTTTCGAAGTTACTGAATCGTCGTTGGATATCCATTAGACTTCCATTGGCAGGTGTTCGAATATCATCTTCTCCATTTTCCTCATTTATTGTATCGTTACTGCTAAAGCTGCCCATGGTCGAGATGCAATGCATGATGCCATCGGCGCTATTGCATGCCTCAGCGTTCTTCATGTTGGAGACCACCATTGCCTGAACGGGTGTGAGGCTCTGAGAGCGCTGTTTCTTCGAAGGAAGCCTTGGTGGGTTATCTCGCTTTGTGCGCGGCGGTGATGACAAAGGACTATGTGCAACTTGTTGCTGAACTTGCTGCTGCTGTTGGTGTTGCTGCAGCTGCAGCTGCTGAAGTGATCCAGTCACGTTGAAACGGAAGTTGTTGCTAGTACTCATAGGGGAGTTCAGTGGGCTGGCACCACGTGTTCCCGCCAGCATCTGTGTATGCAAGTGATTTCCAACAATCTTGTGCCCATAGAAGGAAAGTGGATAGTTGCGATTGCATGGAAACTGTATACGCGCACCAGATGCAGCTGATATTGCTTTTTCTACCAAAATCAAAAAGTGTTTTAACCTTTCTCAAAATGTCTCAAATATCTTAATACAGCATACCTGAACCAACATAAAAAGTTATAAGATCGGGAACAGCATCGAATGAATCCTCCTCAAATTGGTACTGAACGCGCTCGTACACTGTCTCAGGCTGGAGAATTATCTAAAGATGAGATTAAGGATTTCTTAAATCAACACACAAAGCATGTTAGTGAATAAATTTTTTTAATTCAGAATACTTGGCTTTGCAGTTACCCGAAATTATTGGAGTCTCTATGCAGGCCCCGATTTAGGGGGTGGCGATCCGTGCAAATGCCCAGACCGGCACTGTTAGGGACGGCAATTTCTTATCGATATGCGAAAACTATTCCCCATTAGTGCCATCATAGGGGCGGCAAAAATTGCTTTTGCCCAGAGTGATAGAATAGCTGGATCGGGCCTTGTCCCTATGCTCAAAAGGTGTAGGTCAAACAAAATATGGGAGAAAGAGCACAGCTCTAAAAAACTTATTTCGATTTTCTAAAGGAAAAGTCAATAAAACCCAAATTTTGTTCAGAGCTCTAGATAAACAGAAGTAGAGGAACGTACGTTGGCCTTTATCGCTATTGAAGTGAAATCATTTAAACAATTTTCTTTAAATTTTCTTTTTGCAAAGATAGTCTCAATTTCCCACCCTGCATTACCCATATAAATATACAACATTGTATAATATCTGGCCACCAAACCATTTTCTAAGTAACTTTCTATAAAAAGGAATCCTGCTCTGCTTCGGACAAAACGAAAAATCCCTTTGGACGCACCTTATTGATAACGAAATGCAGTACAGCGGATTTATTGCGACATGTCAGAACGTAATTATCCGGTTGTGAGGCACAATCACGCACAAGGAAGTCACCCTCGCGTTGGACAATCTCTTCGGCGCGTTGTCGTGACAGTGGACCATGATACCAAGCGTGCGACCTCAGATCACGCGAATCCAGACTTAACTCCCATTCTAATGCTTTCTTCAAGGCTTTGGCCTCCTGATGCTCATTCGAAGTGGAAGTTGGGATTGTCGTTGGTGGATGAGCGTTCAAAATTGAGTTGGACGCAGGAGAAGTAGCGAGCATTGATACGGCCGATGAAGCCGTGCTGAGGTTGCTATTCGAACCTATATTTGAGCTACCGTTCTCCATGTTTGCCGAAAGTTCTTGCTTTTCCTCACAGTCATTGATACAAGCATTTAATGTCGTTGTGCTCTCATAGCTGAAAGTAATAAGAAAAAAAAATTGATCTTTAAAATTATTAAAATTATTCAAAATGCATTTCATTTCATGCCTAAAAATTATAACTTTTTACTTAAGACCAAGTGAACATGGACAATTGAGGGTAACTGCACGTGGCTGCAGGTGTTTTTCTTTCTATTTTGCTTCTCGGTCTTGATAATTGTGTTTATCAAAACAGAGAAAGCGAACGCGAGTGGGGAGTGTGCGAAAAAAAAACTCTACTCTCTCTGATGGGAAATTCCTTTTTAGTTTTTCATTCGCTTCACGTTTGCTGCGCCCTTCCGAGAAAATATATATTCGTGTTTGTGTGTGTGTGTGTTCAGTCGCCTATGTGAATGCAAGCTTTTTTTTCTTTGAAGTTCAAGTACGAACTTTGAAAAACTTTGCCGAAAAAAACTTGAAAACTCCTAAGAAAGTCTAGCCAACATTCGTTTACTCCTTAATCAAAGATTCCTTGAAATTGGAATTCATTTTCCTCACTTCCTCACTTCCTCATATTTGAATGAAATAATGAACAAATGCATAGGTGAGTTATTTCCGCTTTGAACTTATGTTAAATTCACAATTTTTGCTATTCACATTTCACTTTTCGCTTATTTTAGATTGATTTCAATATTTTAATACATTTTTGAGTTATTTTAAAACAGCGTACCACTGGTTTTCACTATCCGGCCAAGCCCAAAAAGATTTCCTCAATACTTTTTACTACAACGCGCCGTAGTAGTCGATCCTTACGATACGCTCTCTTCAACGTGCTTTTCCCGTCTAGTCGTATATACAGCTATTGTAGCAGCAATTATTGTTAAAGGCTCTGTCTCATAGCGGTCGCAAATACTCCCCTGACATGGATTGCTCTCGACGTTTCGTTCCTTGCATTCGTGTTCGTCCTTCCTTCTGCTAGTCCTTGACAGTTGTAGCATTCAACCCTCCTATGTCTTTGTACCCTTCTTTGCTCAATTATTCGTTCAGGATATTTGTTTTTATTCTGCCTTCTATTCACCGTAGTGCCTTTTGCCGGACTCTTTGGGAAATTTTTCCCACGCATGCGTAGATTAAGGTATCATCTATCAAATTTTTCTTGTGGACAAAATAATTGTTCGTGTCTAGGGTTTAAAAAGGAAATTTTTGAAAAAGAAACACAAGAAAAAAAAACAGTTGTGCGTGAAAGAAAATAAAGAAAAGATATATCTTTTTCTTTACGAACCTTTCCAAATTGAACGTGAAAAATCGTTTTAAAGCCGATAAAATTATTTAATTTGTTACCAATCAATTTTAATAGCCGAACAAGGATTAATTAATATTAAAAAGAATTGAATTGGGAATATTATCGAAAGGCTAACCATTTAAAACCGTATCGTTTCCAATATTTTTTACATCGTAAGATTCTCATTATTTTTAAAACAAATCCGTATAGAGTTACTCATTCAATTGGCTTTAAAACAAACTGTTATAAGAAAATATTAACTGTCATGCTTCTAAATAATTTAAATTTATGTTATCTTAGAAGATTTTGCAATAGTTACAGTGAACTTGTCTTTATAACGGACAAAATAGTAAAATATTGATCAATGTCATTTGGATTTTTGTTCTTTGAAATTAATTTAGATTTAATTTAAAATGTTAAAAAAGAATTCTTCAGCAAATAGTCTCATCCATAGGTAGACTTCGTCGTTAACCTGATTTTCAAAACTAGAGAAGTATTCTGACAATGAATTTATTTTATATTTTATTTTCATTCTTTTGAAAATTTCCGATTATTTAGACAATAATTAATTCGCCATTATCCATAGATTTTAAAAATAATATACTGTTTTTGTCAGGAACCATTTATCAACAAATCAATTCCAATTATTATATTTTTCGACTTATCTCTCATTTATTTAAATCATAGGTATGATAGCTTTGTCTTTACTGAGTCATGATTTTTTCCTTTATTTTTTATTTTCATTGCTCATTTGGCTTTCCATCCGAAGACATCATTAAGGTTATTATTAACTATTCATTTTAAATAATTTTTAAAATTATGGATATTTTTTTATTTTAATGTTTGTTTTGGTTTTTTTATCCACCTGTAGGTCAGTGTCTATCCACGTCATTCTCCTTACAAAAAATTTAAAAAAAAATATATATTTTTGCCATCTATTTTTTAGATGCCAATAAATGGAAAAGAAATATGTATTTTCGCTACATATATACATTTTTTTTAAGGTTTATAGGCCTACAGAATCTTAGTTTCTTGACCAATCTTAGAACTATGTAGGAAGAAGTCTTAGAGTCGTCAGTTTTCTTTAATTTGAGTGGTAGTTTATTTAAATTGGTCGATGCATGGCTTAATTCTGCTCAAAAAATCTGAAAGACCTTAAACAAAAAATTTTTGTTTTCTTAATTAAAATGAAAAAATGCTTCCATGAAAAATTAAAAAATATTTTTTTTCTTGATTAGGAGGCCAAAGTCGATGGGAAAAGTGCATTCAGATCTCCTGAACACGCCAAAAATAATTATTTGTAAGCCAGTGTTTTTATTATTTATGTTTTCCTTATGAGAATGCCTTAGGTGAGACATGACTCGACATACTACGATCTGTTTTGTCATCATTCATAACATGATTGCCCATTAAATTTGATCAAAGAAAAACATTCAGAATTAAGAGAAAGAGAGAATCAGTATAGGTTTTAATAAAAAGCCTCAGATTCTCATAATATGCCCATTATAAACAATATTCTAGGCTGCTTCTGTCTTGTTTCTCTTCGAATTTATTACTCACATTGTATTTGTGGCCGTCCACGTGAGACGCCGTTTGTCCACAATTTTCGCCGGGCCAGTCATCGTATTCTTTAGGTTCGTTTCCTTGTCTTGCAGATTTAGAAATTTCTTTACTTCCGTTAGATAAATGGAAGGATGCGATTTTTTTCGTTTTTGTTTCATTCGTGGAAGTGTTGAAATCTCTGAAAAAAGATTTCATTATTTTTGTGTAAAATTGTATCTTAGAAAAAAAATGTTTGCCTTCTTTGCCCCACCTTCAATGTTCATCGATTGACGTCGCTTGGCCTGTATGCAAGCGAGGCTTTGAATCATGTTCAAACGATGTCTTGAATTGCATATACCCAGGCTTTTTAGATCTTTTTCATTCATTTCTAGCAGATCTGCGACGTGACTGTATGTTTGGAAATTATCTAAAATTGAAAATATAAGTATCTAAATATTCATTTGTAGTAAGTGCAAAAGTTTTTTACTTGCCTTTATAGCGTTCGCAATCGAGCATGTTCAGCCATTCAGCAATGCTTAAATTGAAACTGAAATCTTTTAATTTTGAATAATCACATGGAGGACCATTTTGTGTTGTATAATGGAAATTCCAATGAACGCCTGAATTGCAATTTAAATTAGAAATAAAAAAAAAAACAATTAATATCACCTTCACAACACCGAATTGACATTGAAGAACATTCTCCGAAACTTACTTCCACGGCGATGGGCCTTGCTTTTGGCATCGTGCTGTAGCGTTTGAGCGTTACCCATATTTTCATAGCTTTCTAATTATTACTAATGCTTTTAATTAAATAATACTTATTTTTCGAAATAAATTTCCACACATCATCACTTTTATTCCGAGAGATTCAGAACTTTCCGTTGCGCCCTTTGGACTGTAACTGAGCTGCTCATGTCGATGTCGTTGTCGATGGAGAACTGGTGATTTTTATTGAAAATTTATTACTATTGCCACTCTAGAGAGTCAAGAGTCTCAATTGATAGCCGAACGAACATAAAAAAAAAAAACGGACAGCAACATGTGGCTATTGTTTTTTATACAGTCGCCTCTAGGTTTAGCTTGTGGCTATTTTTTTTTTTCACACCGCATATTTTTTCTTTACTGCAAGGCAGATTAGAAGGCTTTTTCGTTTATTGCGAATGCGAGTTTTATTGTTTCTCGCATTTCGCTGATCGCAGCGAAAATTGCTAAGCTCAAAGAGAGAATTGTAAACTGTTCCATCTAATCGACAGTAAGACCTCCTTTGACAGAACAGAAAACTGAAATTTCCAAATTAAAATGTTTCAATTGTTTGTATTTGAGATGCCGTCGTACGATAGCTCTTTACGGGACATTGTCTTATGGGTGTCTTCTCTGACATCGACTGAGGATTAGTGAGTTCAACCTTATCTTGAAATTATTCCAAGAGGGCCTGATTAATGTTTTATTTACATCATTTCGGAAGAAATATGAAGCTTGGGTATTATACAACACTGGTGATTTTATTTACAAAAAAAAAAAAAAAATAAACCAAGGTACCTTAAATTTAGTGCAAATAAATAATCGAAATGCCTCTCAGGCAAAATATGTTTAAAGTAGTCGACTTCATTCAACCACATCGATGTCGGCTTCATCGTCATGTTCATCGATAGCCATACTGCAATCAGAGCCCTCCGAAGAGTACCCCAACTCATGTCGGGTATCTCCGAAAGACTGCAATTGGGATTGTGAGCTCTCTTGTGTATTTACAGATGTGGGTTGTTTCTCCTGACCACTTTTCAGATTCTCACGCGTGTGGCGCCATTTCATACGTCGGTTTTGAAACCAGACTTTCACCTGTTTTTTTTTTAATATTTTTTTTTTTAATGAGAAAGATGAAATGAAAATGAAATGAAATTGCTGTCAATTTAATTTTGAGGCATACCTGTGCATCTGTCAGATTTAATCGTGCTGCTAGCTTACGGCGATCCGGCTTTGTTATGTACTTTTGTTGTTGGAACTGTATCTCTAGGCCTTTGCGTTGTAAATTGCTGAAAACGGCACGTGACCAGGAGCGTTTCCTCTTACTGTTATTGCTCGGTGTTGTTGTGTTGTTGCTGTTGTTGTGTTGCTGTCCATTGTCATTATTATGGCTATCGTCATTGTTAATTCTGATGTTTATGCTTTGGGTTGTTGGCATGGGGCTGCCACTACCGAGTTGCAAATGGGTCAATATTGGCTGATGTTGATGTTGATGCTGATGCTGCTGCGATGAATGCGAATGGTGGTGCAGTTGATGAAGTGTTGAGTGATAATGAGCAGCACTTAATGTCGGACTTGTTGGGAATTTTTGTTTCGGAAAGTGACTTGATGACAACAATGTTTGCCGAACTTGTTGCTCACTCTGCTGCTGCTGTTGCTGTTGCTGTAGGTGCGTACTTAGTTGCAATGATTTGGGGCTAGAAGTTAAAGGCGTTGCTAGCAGAGGCGATAGAGCGATATTCGTTGGAGGCGTTCTATTTGCATAATGGAAGCTTTGTGCATGCGGAAACAATGCCTTTTGCTGTTCCTGGTGTAAACGAAATAGCGTGGGAAAAGGTAAACAATGTGAAGCTGTAATAACAGAAACGTTGTGGAGAAATTTATATTAAAATTGTAATTACTCTGAAAACGTTAATGTGGTGCTTAAATGAAAGACGTTATTGTTTCAACAGAGGAATATTTAAAAAGATTTTTTTGAATTTTTGTGAATTCCAGCAATATAACAGTTTTTGAAATTAAAAATTCTAAGAACGAACGTCGAGCAGCACAAATTAAATCCTAAAAAGGACCTAAAAATTTATGCACAAAACTTCCAATATTCCTATTGATCTCTAGGTTTGTTCTACCCGACACACTGTGTAGAGGGTGGATTGCATTTGTGCGTAGATACATGTGCAACACTCAGAATCAGTCGCGATGGACCATTTATTATAAATATGTATAGAATAAATAAGCGTCACCAGGAGAATCGAGTTAGCCAAATCCATCTATCCGTCTGCCTGTCTGACTGTCTTTCCGTATTCAGTTTTCTTACCGAAGGAATTGTCTATCGTGACGGAACTCGGTTTTCGTATTGACGGAGATATGAGTAAGCCATGAGCAGGAAAAACGTCGAGATAGGACTAGATTGGACCATTTTTGGGGGCATCTCCAGTACTCCAAAAATTGGAAATGTGGGCGCAGCAGAAGGGCGGTTTCCTTCATAGAGTAACAGAACAATAACAGGTTGGCTGATAAGTCCCCGGTCTGACACATAGATGGCGTCGCTAGTATTAAATGCATATTATTTTTATATAGTGGCAACCTTCAAATGATTCGTGTCAAAATTTGACGTCTGTAAGTCAATTAGTTTGTGAGATAGAGCGTCTTTTGTGAAGCAACTTTTGTTATTGTGAAAAAATGGAAAAAAAAGGAATTTCGTGTTTTGATAAAATACTGTTTTCTGAAGGGAAAAAATACAGTGGAAGCAAAAACTTGGCTTGATAATGAGTTTCCGGACTCTGCCCCAGGAAAATCAACAATAATTGATTGGTATGCAAAATTCAAGCGTGGTGAAATGAGCACGGAGGACGGTGAACGCAGTGGACGCCCGAAAGAGGTGGTTACGGACGAAAACATCAAAAAAAATTCACAAAATGATTTTGAATGACCGTAAAATGAAGTTGATCGAGATAGCAGAGGCCTTAAAGATATCAAAGGAACGTGTTGGTCATATCATTCATCAATATTTGGATATGAAAAAGCTCTGTGCAAAATGGGTGCCGCGCGAGCTCACATTTGACCAAAAACAACAACGTGTTGATGATTCTGAGCGGTGTTTGCAGCTGTTAACTCGCAATACACCCGAGTTTTTGCGTCGATATGTGACAATGGATGAAACATGGCTCTATCACTACACTCCTGAGTCCAATCGACAGTCGGCTGAGTGGACAGCGATCGGTGAACCGACTCCGAAGCGTGGAAAGACTCAAAAGTCCGCTGACAAAGTAATGGCCTCTGTTTTTTGGGATGGGCATGGAATAATTTTTATCGATTATCTTGAGAACGGAAAAACCATCAACAGTGACTATTATATGTCGTTGTTGGAGCGTTTGAAGGTCGAAATCGCGGCAAAACGGCCCCATATGAAGAAGAAAAAAGTTTTGTTCCACCAAGACAACGCACCGTGCCACAAGTCATTGAGAACGATGGCAAAAATTCATGAATTAGGCTTCGAATTACTTCCCCACCCACCGTATTCTCCAGATCTGGCCCCCAGCGACTTTTTCTTGTTCTCAGACCTCAAAAGGATGCCCGCAGGGAAAAAATTTGGCTGCAATGAAGAGGTGATCGCCGAAACTGAGGCCTATTTTGAGGCAAAACCGAAGGAGTACTACCAAAATGGTATCAAAAAATTGGAAGGTCGTTATAATCGTTGTATCGCTCTTGAAGGGAACTATGTTGAATAATAAAAACGAATTTTGACAAAAAAATGTGTGTTTTCTTTGTTAGACCGGGGACTTATCAGCCAACCTGTTAGTCAGGCAAATCACTTTTCTTAATGGTCGTGAAAATCTCAAACCTTATTTTTCTCAATTGGTGTGGTCTAGGGGTCTGCTTAACAAAAAATATACATTCAAAAATAGCAAATATCTATATCATTGTGTTGTCAGGTACGCCTGACTCTAGCATCTTTACTTGTTTTTTTCTTATATTTTTTTTGAAACTATTCACTGCCAAGCGGTTATCCGTCTATAGATACTGTCCTCCGCACTCATTTATTTCGTTTAGATCAACTTATAAAATATCATTTAATATATATATTTTAGTACAATCGTTATGGTCCACCCTTTTCCCTATACCCTGCTGAGACCGGTTTAAGACAAGTTGGTCAAATCACTTAATTTTGGTGCATAAAAATGTTTCTACCAACTACTTTCTTTATTCAATCCAACATGCCACACCATAAACAATTACCCCTCAGTATATTCAAGCCCGTCCAAATTGACCAGAAACCACATGAGATGCCATTTAAATTGTCCATACATTTATCTTAATCAATTTGAAGATGCAACTAAAAACCAAAAGAACGAGATAAAAAATAAAAATTTCAAATGAAAAAACTTTCAAGTTTATTTATGACCCACTAAAGTGGCTACAATTTATTTTCCAATATTTTCCTCACAGGACGCCGAAGATTATTCATTTAATATTGCCCCTTAATAATGTGCGATTGGATGCTATCAATCACTCCATCCATCAGGAACGCTACGTTCAGCACAAGCCAGTCCAATCAATACCTTGCCAAATCGCAACCGATGAACGAATCAGTCAACACCAAATCGCAACACGGCAAACAGAGTTTTACGTTCTTATGCTTGCTAACTTTTTCGTTTGGGGGTTTTCGTGTTTAACATAAATTTCATTCCATGGTTTACGAACTAATTTGATAAATACCTTCAACACCGCAGGTGATCACCTCAAAGCTTTCTTGCTGTGCTGAAGCGTTTTGATCTCTAGATGATGTCTTCAGCGATTATTCGGAATGAGTGGACGATGACGTCGATAATGATCATCAATACGTTAAGTGTTCGATGGCGCGATTGTCTACGTTGCTAGAGCTGGCGCTCGCTGTAGAATTGCTTGCAAAAGAAAACTTGAGGGAATTTTATTTGGACGGCGCCTAATTGATCATCTATCAGTGCTGTGCACTTGCTCGCTCTTTTCAACATCATTCCCATTCGTTTCCACCTCAAAGAGCCATTTGTTGTGGCAACTGGAGGGAACCATTGATTTGTATATGTATCTCTTTAGATCGTAGCAATTAATTTCACAACTTGGGCGATTTGTGAGGTGCTTCAATCAGTTGCCCGCATCCCGGTTTTTGCTCACTTGATAAGCATTTTTCCCCCTCTGTTAGTCAATCTATCATTATGTTGTTCGTTTTGGGCGTGTTTGACCGCCCAATGAAAACACGTACATATAATATGTATGTATGTACGTACCTACCCAATTCGTATGATATTTAGACATTTTCGAAGCTCATTCCATATCATCGCACTCGCATCTAACTTCACGTTGCGATAATAATTTTTCTTAATGAGCCTTTTTGCGCCTATTTAAAACAATTCGGAGCGATTTTCAATGCGGGTTGGAATTTTTTATTGCTGGATTAGCTCAAAATCGAAACGATTTGTGCGTTTGATGTTGTGATTGATTTGATGGCGCTGCTTTGTTTATTTGTTTTATAAATTGTGGAACAACAAATTGATTTGTTGAATAGATTTATTGCATGCGATTATATTTTCTCCTCTCTCTCTTGCCAGAATGAATGCTCACAATTTAAGCTTTTTAAATGGAATTTTCGGTGTTCCTTTAAATATAAATTTTATCAGAATTTTCCTTCTTCTTTTTGATAATATATTCGGAAAGGTTTTTTTAAAGCTATTTATAGTTTTTATTCCGTTAGACTTTGGGGATATGGAAATGCTCAGAGTTTCTTAGAAAATAAGGATGAAAATCCAACTTCAAAAGTGAACAACTTCCAGAAGGTTATACGAGTCAACTCTTAAAGAAAATTTGCTTGAACAGACCTTTCATCAAATTTATGTAGATATATTCTTATAAAATGTATTTTTTAAAAACTCCGAAATATTGAACCGATCAAAAACAGTCTTCAGTTGATGCCTCATACGTTTTTTTCATCCTGGTATAAGAGTTAATGAAGACATTTCGACTCCTCCGATATGAAGCCACTATTTAGACCCAAACATGAGCATGAGTTCAGAATGGATCTTGCACAAACGCTGATCACTTTTTTTGCATTATTTATACATGTCATATCTCGAGTATTTCTGGAGATTGCACACGTTGTTATGTATGTATTCTCAACATCCATTAACGATTGTTAATGTTAGTATATTGCCTATCTATTTCTGTCTCTAATGACTCTAATGGTGTTACAGCCCGAAAGTCTAGAAGGCAATATATGCACAAGGCGCAGAATCCCAAAGAGAATTCATGGCTATGGGCATGTTTGTACGATTCACGCGTCTGAAAATCCCACAAATCTCAAGAGCCCCGGCGAAACGTGTGGGTAGTATGGGACCAATCTGAAACATACTCAAAATTTCAAAAAACTTTATTGCAAAATCTTATAAAAAAGCTACCGAAAGAACTGCACATGATACATACATAAATACCCTATAAATCAGAAAAAAAGCTCAGAAGATTTCTCTATCGTTTTTCTCCAAGAAGAGGTCCACCTAAATTTTAGGGGGAATTCCTTTTCAATAAAACTCAGATGATTACTCTTAGAAATAAGAAGGAATTCTTTTAAGAAAAAAATGAGAGAATGCCTCACAATCCGAATGCCGCGAGTTCAAATCCCCGCTCAGGCGAGCGTTGAATTATAATGTTTCTTGCGAATAAGTCGATAAAAAATATAAAATTTAAATAATAATTAAAAACTAAGAGGAAAACCAAACATTTAATGAGAAAAAAATTAAAAATAAAAACTTCGGTAACACTCATAGGAAGTTTTGAAAGAACTTGTGCATGACGTTCTTGAAGCCAGCATGGAAACTGTTATTTCCGGCTGGCAACTTGTATTTTTGTCGCTTCCTCCCGCGAAATGAGGGACGACTTGCAACGCTGGTATGGCTTTTTGATCTTGCGCCTGATGCCCATGACTAACCACTCCGATTTTTCGTGTTCCTCCGCACCTGACTCTCAATTTTCTTAAGATAGCGACTTCTTAAGGATGTTGTTTTTTTTACCCTGTCACCTTTATGTAAAGTTCCCACAAGCCAAATGGCTGCCTTTAATTTCTCAAAAGAACTCGCTCAACCCTTAACGCCCGCAAGGTAACATAGCGCAGCTCCGCAACAAAGGAGACACAACTCCAAAATTCAAATATCAGAAAAAGCGAGCAGTCAAAACAAGAAGAAAGGCATGAAGTCTTTTTTCGGCTTATATTATAATAAAACAAGTAGGGGTGTTATAGTCAGGCGAGCCTGACAATAGAATACCCGACAGAGACACATATGTTCAAAGATTTTTTAATATCAAGAGGTGTTTAAGACCATAAGGGGCCCCATATACCGACTTTTGTTAAATTTATAAATGAAAACCGCCCTTTTGCCACGCCCAATTTTCCAATTTTTGTTGAACTATAATCGGAGGCTTAGATATACGCTCTAATTCTAAGTTTTATTGAAATATTTCGAAAAAATCCGATTTTGGGGCACTTTTGAGATTTTTGTGACAGACCCTAGTATCGGAGGTACCCCTAAAAATAGTCCGATCGGGTCCATTCTCGAACTTGTTCTTACTCATGTCCCCGTTAGCACCCATACCAAATTTCTTCAAGATAGCTCAACTCCTTCGATAAAATAACTGTATACAGACAGACATACAGACGGACATGGCTGGTGACGCTGATCATTTCTATATATATTTTGTATGGTCTATCTCGACTGGTTCTGGGTGTTACACACAAACGCAATACACCCTCGACACAGAGTGTGTCGGGTATAAAAAACGGAATTGAATTTTTCATGCAGATGGACAGGTGACCTATGAACAAGATCCACAGCATACCTAACCAAAATTCAAAAATAGTGGCTCCTTTGTTGCGGAGGTGCGACGTGTGCGAGAACATAGAAATTGTACATACATAAGGCAACCACTTTTCTCATTTCACAGCCTATCAAAATTGAAATCGCTCATTTTAAGACTGCAAATTTGTTTCAGCGAACATTTAGCCGCCACATGTAAATTCAAAAAGTCAAAAAGTGCCGTTATTAAATTGGAATACCGTTCGCCGTTCACTGACAGTGGTATTAATTAAAAAGAGCATTCTACAAATATCGTTTTCAGGTGTGAAAAAAATGCATTCGAATGCAGAAAATCTAGTCCGCCGGAACCAGTAGCAGCAGGGAACCTAGCTGTTACTAACCCCCTGCACTGTACCGGTCGCACCATTCCCTCGTGTCTCAGAGGTCATCAAAGAATAGAAATTGTTTACAAAAGAATTTATACGCGCTAATTAAGACCCTCTGCGGTTAAACGCAGTGCCGGGTTGAATGCTCATCGAGTTGATTTGTTTACACTAATGACCTGCCACGGGTGTGAGGAATTGTTGAAGTGGACTGAATGTATATGCGGAATGTACTGTTGTTGTGATTATTTGGTGCTGCTGATATTTTCTTGTCTCTGGAACGGGGTTGATTATAACAATTCAGCGGCGTTTAACATTAACCAAATGCCCGCTTAAAAGGTGAACAGCGAAAACATTGAATAAATTCATTGGTGAAATGGAATTATCATCGAAATTTTATAAGTCGAAAAACTACATAAACCAGATCGAGGTATAAATGCATTCAGCATTCATGAAAGTGCATTGTCGGTATCTGTTTTCCCCGCAAATGAGAATTGAGATGGCACTAAATAGCAGTGAAATTAAAAATTGTTTTTAGGAGGTGTGCTGGTTTTCGAAGTAAAATTTATCGAGCTTTCAATGATTTTTTTTAAAATTATTCTCACAAATATGCAATATGATTAGAGGTGTCGTATTTTAGCGAGATCAATATATAAGGATTTTTCTGTCTGTAAACATGACTTTCCATATGATACTTATGAAGATTCGCCAAAAACATGCGGGAAACAAAGGAAGATGATCACAAGTGGAACATTTTTCGCAAGTGCCTTTGGAGCTTGGTATGTTCTACAGGCGTTAATTTTTTTTTTTTTTTTTGCTTTCAAGCAGGCCAACGATTTCATATTCCACAAAGTTAATTCCTCCTGTAAAATATAACATCCTGTCTAAATGAATTTTCCCAGCGGGCAAATGTTGCAAACAGTCGCATTCGCGAATATTCGCATATTTCTAGACATTCGCATTCGGAAAATTTTGTGCGAATATTTGGCGAATATTAACGTCCGAAAAATATACAAATCCTATGGATGTTATATTTTTTTTATGTAGATTGATCTGTTGTGTGTAATGATTTGTAGATTTCAAAATAATATTTTAAAGTTATTCAAAAAAGGCTTGGAGAGCAAATTTAAATTCAAATCAGATTAATTAAATAACTTCTTTTGTTTAAAAAACCCCATTCGTAACATCACTAATGCATACGAGTTAGGCTGGTTTGTAGAATAAACGCCTACCACCACCACATAAAGTTAGCTATTGGTGGGAAGTTAGTGTACAATCTCTTACACTTTGTAGCTATTCATATGCAGGTCGCTTCAGGGCCGTTTCTAGGCTTTTTGGGCCCCTAGGCTGTGCCTGTGGTGCGGGCCCCCCTAGAGTAGCAAACAAAAAAGGTCATTGCTATGCAAACATATCGTTTGCGCAGTGAAAAACCAAAAGAAAATACCATTTTGTGGTGTAGGCCTTCTTTGTGGTGCGGGCCCATAGGCTGCAGCCTATGTAGCCTATGCCTAAAAACGGCCCTGGGTCGCTTACAGTCTCGTACACTTTGTAGGCGGTAGGCACTGTTGGCCTCTGAGTCACGGAAAGTTATTCCGTGTGATAAAAACAAAACATTTATTCTATATTAAACAATTCAAGAAATATTTCTTGTTAATGGGTTTCCCTCTAAGCTCAAAAATATATATATATGTATGTATATTGACCAATAAAAGCAATTTTTTTAACAATAAAATGCGAGCGCTTTCGCAATAGAAGGCAATAAAAAATTCTTGAAAACAATTTTCAAAATTAATTTTTATTCTGTGTTGTTCTATCTTTGTTTATGGAATATATAATTTTTCGAATAATTCAAAAAAATTCACATTTCGAGTGAACATTTTTGAGCATTATGAAAGCAAAAAAATCATGGCGTTTGCATGCTGACTCAGTTAGCTAAATGAGTCTCATTAAGGCATAAATGGAGCTCCAGTAGAGCAATGCGCTAAACACAACCTACCACCCGCCGATAAATCTTATCACTTTCAAATCTCCGGAGCAGTGCGCACATTGCAGCAAGCTTTCGTTCCATTCAAAAACCTATATTCAGTGCCACAAAAATTCATTCCTCTCGATGGTGGAAAACCATTGGGTTTCTCTTTTATACCTCCGTTTATATTTTCTTTGTTTATTCGACATTTCTTTCTTCATTTCGAATTTTAATTTATGAAAACAAAAATCGAATAAGGTAAATATGAATGCACAGCCACAACAAGTCCATTATGAACATTTTAATTGAGGTATTTTTAAGTATAATCATTTTTATACTATGTATAATGCAGTCATAAAAAATTAATTTTTTTTAAGTATTGAAAGAAAAAGGATTCATAAAAGTAAAAGTCTGTTCTGTCTGCGTTTAAGCTTTGTAGTGACTCGGAATAAAATTCTTTATATGTAGACTTATCGAATGATAATTATCAGTTTTCATCCTTTAAATATGAAGTGGATCTTAAGCAGTGCTGAACCATTTTTTGTGCTGAAGCAGTTTTAACCCATGGAAACAAGCATTTGTATTACAGTGTTGGGCAATTCTACGAGATACTGTCCCTCTCGTGATACCCACGACAGCCATTCGGAGCACAAATTGTGTAATTTCAGTGCCTAACGATTGTTAATCGTTTTACAATTTTTAGATCCTTGAGAATCACGTCCTTTTTTTCAATTACGACATTATCAGCTAAAACCTAATAAATGAGTGTCACGGGTGGTACCGTATTCATGGAATTTCCCTGTTGTATTTCTCTAACTTTTTTCAATTCTTTGTTCTTCTTTTTTCTATTGGTATTATTTTTACTTTCTAATGATGAAAGGATTGGTTAGTTGGTTAGTGTGGCTCCCACTATGGGTGACACACATAGGCCCCACATGGGCCCGTTGTGATACCACAACAAATGGGAAATCAAACAAGCACAGAAAAACTTCAACCAAATGCGCCACAGAGGCCGACCAATGAGAAGATTACGAAAGTTTGATTCATGTTTATAAATAAAATCGAGATAAAATCTATGCTTAAATTTTTATTAAGCCTCATCATTTGTTAAATTTCTATCTGAAATCAACGTTTTCATTGCTAGGGTTTTCACAGAGAAACCTTTTATGAAGATTGCAGTAAATATAAACAAAGATTTTCATCCGAGCGATTGTTTAACATAGCCTGTCCATTGTGAATACCCTTCCTTCTTAAATTCAGACGGATGGTTGATTCTTGATAATGGAGTTAAATGCATCTATTAAAAGGAGTTAACACTTTACTGGTAACGACGGCATTCGGCTTTATTTTCGATTTTAGTTCGTTACGCACTGACAAAAACACCCGGTTTGCAAGGATTAGTTAAAAATATGGTTATATTGTGCGTGAATTGTGAAAACCGGGTCTTTTTTCCCAGTGCGTGACAATTCGTTGATCGTTAAAATTTACATTCAGACGTCGACATTTTTCCGACAGACTTTTACCTTCCTTGTGAATACCCCTATTATGACACAATTAGAAATATGATAAGTCAAAAGTTAACTCTTTAAATTAAAGAAAGAGAGGAAAATTACCCTTTCCTGCCTTTGTTTTTTCCGCATTAACCTTCTCAACACTGGGATTTCCAAATTTACGTCAAATTAAAAGAACATAAACACATTTGTGTTCTTAACAGGAAGCGACATAATCAAACAGGAAGCTACGAAATTCAAATTAAATTGGCTATTTTATTATGTTTTCCTCAGAATTGTTTATTTACCTTTAAGAAACCCCCACCTGTTTCACAGTAAACGCATGCTAACAGCTTGGAAAGACGAAGAATAATCAAATTTTATAGATTCTAATAAATTTTATGCAAAAAAAAAAAATAAAAACCACAACAAATACAAATTCTCCTAATATTTTCACAAGCTATCCAAATAAACACAGTGCCTTTGAACCCAGAGAACAGTTTCATCACTATCATCGAATGGTACCCTTCGGAACACTAATGTGCCATTCACTATCAGAAATAGGAATGTTTGCTTTTTATCGATTTGACTTCTGTGTGCTTGTGATATTTTCTTTGAATTATGACAAACGTTTCGACGTCAGTTTGGGCTCAATATGGCCACAGTTGTTGCCCTCAAAAGAATTGTTTATGAAATTCTGACTCAATGACGCAAAGAAGTCAGAATAACCACATCCTACACTGTATAGGTATACTCAGTGTATATCACACTGAATCGCTCATAATTTTTCAAAGAAAATGAAAATGTTGCAATATTGGAATCGGAAATTATTCGAACCTACATATATTCCTGTTGATGGCCTGCGTAATGAGAGAAATTGAGCGATCAAAGAGTTTATGATTTGACACTGATATGTTGCATGCTTTGCAGATATTTTTCCTTTCTAAAAAAAACTTCTTAATGCTATGATTGATTTGCGTATCTACTTTAATAACGACACGATCAGGGATGTTATAGAAACCGATAACTGTTGGAATCAGACTTCAAATCGTTATAGTTTTCGTTTTCGTAGTATAAAATCAGACTATCAATTTTGAAACCGGTTACTTTTTTGAAGATTTGTTTTGTTTTCAGGTCTTACATAATACGCTTATAAATACGTACACCTTAAGTCTAAGTTCCTATAGTGCAGTAATTCCTGCGCACCAATTCCTGCAAACATTGTGCTACCACTCGATTTTATTTTCAGTCAGGTAGCACGAAAAAGTTGTTTAAATCTTGTCGTAAAAACGGTGACTTTGCTACTTGCGATTAATTTTTGATTGCGTTTAGCTGCCGTATAAGCGCAGTTGTTGGAACAGATTTATCGATTTGATTGTCTGATTTAAAACGAGCAGTTGATAGTTGACCGAATTGGTCGACAATATGTGTGCTGAATTCTTTGCGGCTGGATTTTAAATAAATGCTTTATTTTAAAATATATTTTCTTAGTAGTTTCTATACTTTATGGTTTTGGATACTAGGGAAAGACATAAAAATTCGACGCAGGCTTCTATCATAATTGAGTTCAGGGCAAACCATCCGGACTTGGCCAAGGGGCTTACAAAGCGGGACAAACTGCTTATGGACTTGTTATTGCAGCAAATCGTGGTGTCGTTAAATGTTGCAGGCCCACAGACAGAGGATGTAATCATCCGCCTAATTCTCTGGTTCATTTCTTCATCAAACGCTCAATTACGGCAGAACTCGTTTTGAATTTTCGTTTGAATTTTGTAACACACGACTGGTAAAATTTTTAATACCTACAAATTCTAGTTTTAGCTTCATTCTTTTGCATGGCAGCAATTCAGTTGTTTCATTTGTCAGGTTTTCCTACCTCTGAAAAGAGCAAAACAATGACATTTTCATAACACCATTTGAAACGGATATTGATTTCAATTCTGATCTAATTCTGTGTCGGTTTCCATAACAGCCCCGAAAATTACACAAGTTTACAAATGGCCTTGAACTTTTAGATCTGAGAAATTGAAAAATGTTTTTGGCGTAATTTTCCGTGCTAAGCTCAAATATTTCAACGGTTCTTTAAGATTGATTCTAGATTCCGAGAAATGAACCGTTTTTTAGGACATTGACTGACTTAACAAGCTGTAACTTCGTTGTATATCAACCGATTTTATTTTTTTTAACGGCAATAAAAAGTCAAAAGAATGCTCTTTTGAGAAATATAAGCAGCTCCAATTGTATTATTTTATTGGGTTTTTCCAATGACAAATTGTTTGAGTTCTGTAAAAATTTTCCAATATTGAAGCCATTTTATTCCAATTTGTTCCACTACAAAGCCTACCCAGCGTCCCGACATTATTGTCGCACTATGTTTTGCATCTCCATTTGTGGACGTGGCAGTGGGCGGGCCACATTAATTTTTTCCTACACCTTTCATTCGCCTTGGTCAACCTATGTTCCGAATTTGAAGGGTTCTACGCTTTTTACTTCACAAGTTACGATAAACCCTTTTTTGTGGGCTTATTTGTGGGCGTGGCTCGAGAAGGACGGCGTCCAATTTTTTCCAGGATATGTCCCTTTTCGTAGTTTACCAATACACCAAATAACAATGAAATGTGTTGAGTGGTTCGCAAGTTACAAGCATTTTACTGAAAACACATTAAATTCATTTGTGGGCGTGGCAGTGGGCGGATGTCTCCCATTTTTACTTAGGATCATACTCGGATCCCGATATACATGTGTGCCAAATTGCGACTTCATTGGTTCAGTCGTTTCGGAAGAGATCCGACCACGGACGGACGGACAGACGGACATGCCTAAATCGATTCAGTTTTTGATCCTGATCAAGAATATATGTCTCTATTTACGGAGCTTAGTTCTGGCTGTTACAAGATTTGCACCAAACTAGTATATCCTGCTTACGCTGGGTATAAAAATACATATAATTTCCAACAAAATGACGTACCGGTCTTGAAAATTGGTTGAAAATAACCGAAGCTATTCAATTTTTTCCAGAAAAAGAAATAGAGAATAGAAAAAGTTTTCGACTAGTCGAGTTTTCGAGTGTTCGAGATTTCGCGAGTCCACTGTATCCTCGACACAGAGTGGGTCTGCAAACAATGCCAGAAGCCCTGAAATCTTTCGTATACAACAGAAAATTGGTGGGTTGGTTTAAAAAATACAAAGGCGAAAGATTCTGATGCGATTTTCTAATTCCATTTACCCTACGTAGACCATGTTTCTTGGAGGAACGTAACAAGACTCAACAGCATTTAATTCAACTAGAATTAAAATTCATGAATCCCAGCCATACTACATTCTCATTTATCAATGGATCCGCTGTAGTGTTGATTCAAATTATTTTTATTAATTTATATTATAATCATTTTATTACCGAAAATATTCCCCAAGTATACCCTCAAGAGTTATATGTGTTTGACATGCAATGGTCTTTTAGTCTAAAATGCTTCATTATCCTTAATTTAATTGATCAAACATGATAAAAAAAAATAATATGCATATGTCATGAATTCCCGAACTCGTCCCAAAAATGTAGCTTTTAAAATTGAATTATGACGTATGCATTTGTGAATTTTCTTACCGTCTTCAGAACTGTTTGCGCCCAAAGCTCGCATGGGCAATGGTCTCACTATGCATTTATTCGCGTAATCCGTTAAAGGTATCGTTGGCGAGGACAATGTGTGGGGTTGATGAAACTTATTCATGGCATGGCTGGCTATAAGACTAGATATTTGGTAAGGTTTTGTAAGTACAGCTCCTGCCGAGCTGTTCAGAAGACAACTGGGATGTGTGCAGCAGGGATAGCTCTGTTGTTCGCAACATTTCTCAAAATTTGTATCAACACTTAACCGATCCTTGGAAATGGCACTTTCTTCGTGATTTAACAGACGATCGACACTAAAACTTAACTGGATTTTTGTTTCACTCACAGACTCATTATTTTTTAAAATAGCCTCCGAGCTTTTTGAACTTTGCGTGTCTTCCTCGTCTCGTAAAATTTGTACTTGACTCTCACAAATCTTAATACCTTCCCCATAATCCATTGCAGACTTTGCTACGGAACTCTTATTTTGTATCTTCGGCTCCATAATTATAAGATTCAAAGCTCCCATTTTTTAAACAATTAAATTGACCTTTCAAACATATTTTCTGGGGTATTCGTTTTCTTGAATTTCACCGTCGGACAAAATTAATTATTTTTATTAAACGAATAAGCTCCACATGCCATAATGATTCGAAATCCGCTCTTCATCCGATTGGAGAGGGAACCCACACAAAACTGAAAGCACCTATGAGGATCGCTCTCAATGATGTTGATCAATTCTTTCATTTTTATTTTTCACTGCCAAAGGCACGCACATAATTTTCGAGCACTTTTTTTCTGGATATTTCACAGTGGGGCAAATACAAATTGACATATTTAATTTAAATTTTCTTTCATTGTGGATAATAACATAGTGTAGGAAGGCATTTAGTAGACGATTTTCATACCAAACAATCAATAATTTTATTGGTATGAACATCCCAGAAACAGATTCGGAGTGCTCAGAAATATGAGTCCACAATGAGTCTGAAATATAGAAAATAAGAGGCACATTTTGTGTCAGAAATATATATGTAGCTGGAAAATATGAGGCACACAATATTAAGAAAATAAATAATAATTTCGAATTTTGAATTGGCAAAGACTGCGTCGTAGAATAATCACATGACTGAAATCGGCAGTTTCCAGGTTCAAATCCCACGCAGCGCGATCGAAAGTAAAGAAAATAGACATGGCAAGATAAAACCCTACAAGCAAGAATATAGATAAATAAGAGTCAGATGTGAATGCGGAAGGAGTCATATATGGCTCATATTTGAGGGGAAATAAGAGCCAGATATTATTGTGGAAGGACTTTAATAAGGATGGACTTCTTCGGTATATGATTTCGGACTCATATGGGACAACCATCGGAAGAAGTGAAGTACATTCATATTGAACTTCTAAATGAACGCTCGCACTCGGAATAAGGATTCATTAAATTGCCCATTTAGAACTGTAAATGTTTGCAGGGATATGATTGAGATACGTTCGATTATTGAAGAAGTTTCTGTGCAGGAAAACGAACGCAGTTGATTGGAACTGAGTTCATTTGATTAGAATTCCATCGCTAATTTAAATCAGGCATAACGCATGGATCCGTTCCTTTCATAGGTGAATTATCAATTTTGTCGGACAATTAAATTTCAAAAGAAGAGAAAATCTGATGTGAATGGGCTAAAGAAAGTTATCTCTATGGCGTTTGATATACGTAATTAGAGTTCATAATTGCAAACTGTGTCCAAGTGCGACGCAGCTAAACAAAACCGTTAAAATATTTTCTTTATATCTCATAAGATTTACGCACTTTCAAAGTCTGTTCGACCCACTGTGCATGCCAATATGTATTGTACAAAATCATGGAACTGATCGTGTACCAATGGGCGCCTTCGATATGATCTTTTTATTCATAGTAGGCGGAGCATAAACGAAATCATTTTGCCTCTTTTTCTCACTTCTCTTCGGTTGATGTAACAGCGAAACGTGCACTTTTCGGTGTTTGTTTGGGTTGTGTTCTTGTCCCGATACAATCTGCTTGTGTGTGATTTATGAGACAAATTACTTTTTATTTAATTTATGCAAACTCAAATATCTCTTTTCATCACGTCGGACGTAAGCAGTCGAACGATTGAAATTAGCATTTAAATCAGAAAAACGATTTTTGTTGACGCATTTATTTTGAGTAATAGTAACTCTGCTTGTTCCTTTTTGTAACAATCGACATACATTAGGCGAATTGATGAGTCCAATAGTATGAGAGAAAGTGAGATTTTGAAAGGGAGGTCCTAGCAACATGGCTTCATTTCAAAGGCCACCTCGATTTCAAATCATCATCTCACACATCGTGTTTAGAAAGAGGAACAAACTGAGGGCCTTATTTGTCTCTAAGACCGCACTGGAGGACAGTAAAAATGCCACACTGTTTTCTATGGCTTATGCTGGCTGGTTAGTGTGGCTTCCACCATACATGGTGACACACTTAGGCCTCAAATGGGCCCTTTGTGATCCCACGAAAAATGGGGGAAAAAAAACGTGAACAGACACAAAAAAAAAGACACAACTAACATCCACAGCAGAGCTGGGAGTTGAACCTAGAGCCTCCCGCTTCGTAAATTGGCATCTCAACCAACTACGTCACGGAGGCCAACTAAAGCTTACCAGGAAGCAGAGTCCCCCTAATAAAATCAGTGATGTCAGGGTGACTTTGGAGCCGGTATGCATGCCAATTCGTAGGACACTTTGTATGACATTTTTACGCGAACTGATAGGGACTTCCTGGGTGACTTTTTCTTTGTGGGATTAGAAAAAGTCACTAGTGACGCCAAGTAGGACATTGTCCTGGTGACGCTAATCAATTCTATATACATTTGGTATGGTCCATCTCGACTGGTTTTGGGTGTTACACACAAACGCAATATATCCTCGATCAAAGACCTATTTAGTATAACACACAGAGTGTGTCGGGATCCATTTAAAAGCAGTGGCAGTATTTATTGAAAATTTTCTAGCCTGGACAGCGCACTACCACTGCCTCATTGTTATTCAACCTTAATTCTTAAGGTTGCCTTAAGTTGACGATATAACCTTTTTAAAAATGCCAACAACAAAAAATATCATTGAAAATATTTAAAAGATATTAGCACAGTTCTGACGCCAAATCAAAGAACTTTCTCAAAAAGCATTGCCTTGTTTCTGATCCCAACCACACGAAAATAACACAGAGAAAAAAAATCAATCAGAAAATTTGATAATTCAAAAGGAAAAACATACGAAAAAGCCTTCAATAAGGAATATTTTTAATTTTAACAATTTTTCTTCAGGGAAAAAATAAAGATTTTTCCCTTTGAAGCGACCTCTTATATTTCAGGTTGAATTGATATGATAATTTTCAAAAATGGATTTAAATTTAAATTGTTGAGCTAACCACCGACAAAAATGAAATGATAAGATACTTTTTTTTTTAATAAAAAAAAAATTTTTTTTTTATTCTAAAATATGTACCTATAAAAGAAGAAATGTCAAACCAAACTTATTTAACGTTCAAAGCAAATGGCCATTGTGCCCTCTGCTGAACATAACCCCAAAAAATAGCAATCGGATGGACTTCATCCGATTTGGTCACTCCGTTGTCGTGACTGCTTTCGCAATGATTAAAAAGTTCTGAGATGAATAAATATCTTATATGTCCTATTTAATAAAACAAATGAGAATTATACCGAACGTAAAGAAATGTAATTAGCCATATTTTCTTTCAAATCAACCAAAAATGTCGTTGACTCAACCATTTTTCTTTTGAAATTTTTTGTTCTGCTCGACAATCAAAAGGACTGTCAATAACAATGCACCCTTTTAAAAAAATCATGGTTACGTTCGCTCAGTGTACTTCCTTTGAGGCGTGACTAGATCTTAAATTAGCTGTTGGAATAAGGAAAATACGAAAACTTTTGCCTTAACTACACAAAAACACTGTGCCTTGCACGAATGTTTTGAAAAAAGATTCGAAAACTTCAATTTGAAATCCAAAACAAATAATCGTTTCTCATTTACTTTTTTATTCCTTTTGCTTAATTCTTTATTTTGTAGCAATTGCTTTTTGTAGTTTCTTTCGTTCTAAATTCGCTGACTTGTAAATACAATTTTCACCAGAAGCATTTCGCGCTTGCAATCCTAATTCTTGTGTCTGTTATTTACTTGCGGTTAATAGCTCACAGAGATTGGCTGCTAGGCAATAAACAATGACAAAGAACAGTTTTTTATACGGCTCCACTCGGAATACAAAATACGTAAAATCGAAAGCCGAAGCAGTGCGGAGACATAGGAAAATTGACAATTTCCAATATTCTTCGCCTCCAATACTCAACGATCGGCCACTGTATGATCGCAACGATGTTTCGATTGCATTCAAGTCATCACCGGACACCTTACTTAATTTAGTATTATCAGTTGTGGATGCCATCCCCCTTCCCAGTGTGTACAGCTGGACCGTTGAGGATATCTGCAGATGGCTGAGAGGATATGGATTTCCAGAGTATCAGGTGGGAGGAATATCGCTTCAACTACAATTCTCTCAATTTCAATTCATTTCAATTTCGAGATCCTTAGAATACTTTCCGTGAAAACTTTGTGAATGGGAAAAACCTACTCTTCGTTGATGCTAATGCTCTTGTGGCAATGAACATTAAGGACTTCGATCATATACGGACTTTGACATACGGTATACGAAGTCTTTACCATTTTGAAATGACGAAATTCGGACGGAGCATCACGTTGGCACCCAAGGACCATTATGAGCTTTATACACGATTTCGATCCCAAACCGGATTGAAATATGACTCGACAAGACGGTCTGATCTATATCGGAAAATGTATTTGATACGTGAAAAGCCGAAGAGCCAAGACCATTGGGATTTGTTGGAGCGCAATATAAATTTTCAGCCAAATTCAAATTCTGCATATCCAGAATTATTCGGTAGATATCCATACCGTAAGCAATTTGAAAAAAAAAATCGAGCTAAGAAGCTAAAAAATATCTGCTCGGTGGCTAAATGTGATTGCATGCCACCCTGCGAGTGTAATTGGGGACTCAACCAGATGCGACGTAGCGCACAAATAAGTACCGCTAAAATCCCTGATATACCGGTTTCGACAAGGCACACAGTCATCGGTCTTCTCGAAAAAATGCTCCCGCGCCGGTACAACATCAAGAAGACATACCACGAGTACACGCCCAGGGAATAGGGACCACTTATTTGCAAATACGGGCATTCATATGATTTCAATTGGGAAAATATGCAAAACTTCTTGTTTTCATAAAGTTTTTACTTCAATCTCAAAGTTTCAAACTGTATCATATCCATACATAAATAATTAAATCTCAAGTCTATTGAGTCAGCTATGTATACCCACGTTTTTAGATGCTCGTCGACTAGGCTGATGAAGTTTTCTCATCATCATCATCGCGTTGTGTGAACGCGTGCACATATAATATGCACCATTCTAAAGTTCTAAATTTAACAACTAAGAAAGCTAAAGTCGGTCAAGCCCGACTTTGAAATACCCAGCGTCCCGACATTATGAGCGCACTATGTTTTGCTTCTCTATTTGTGGGCGTGGCAGTGGGAGGGCAACATAAATTATTTCCCTACACCTTTCATTCGCCTTGGTGAACCTATGTTGCGAATTTGAAGCTTCTACGCCTTTTACTTCGGAAGTTATGAAAATTCTCTATTTGTGGGCGTGGCAGTGGGCGGGCTACATAAATTTTTGTTCCTACACCTTTCATTTGCCTTGGTCAACCTATGCTGCGAATTTGAAGCTTCTACACCTTTTATTTCACAAGTTACGATAAGCCCTTATTTGTGGGCTTATTTGTGGGCGTGGCTCGAGGAGGGCGGCGTCCATTTTTTGCCAGGATATGTCCTTTTTCGTAGTTTACCAGTACACCAAATATCAATGGAATGTGTTGAGTGGTTCGCAAGTTACAAGCATTTTACTGAAAACACATTATATTCATTTGTGGGCGTGGCAGTGGGCGGATGTCTTCCATTTTTACTTAGGATCATACTCGAATCCCGATATACCTGTGTGCCAAATTTCGACGTGATTGGTCCAGCCGTTTCGGAGGAGATCTGACGGACAGACGGACAGACGGACATGTCTAAATCGATTCAGTTTTTGATCCTGATCATTTCTATATATATTTTTCTATATCTCCGGAGCTTAATTCTCCCTGTTACAAGATTTGCACAAAACTAATATACCCCGCTTACGCTGGGTATAAAAATTGATGGTGGTACTATTATAAAAACTTCCAATTTAATAAAAAATAAATAAAAAAAATGTTGTCGAATTTTACAGCCTTTCTTGTTCAATTTGCTAAACCTTGTAACCACAGTATACGTAGTTTAGCATGACGCCTATAATTCTCATTTGGTTTGTAACATGGGACACAAAAGACTAGCAGATTTTCTGAAGATATTCCACGACCTGATGTAGCAAGAAGGTATGTAAGTTTGTCTAATTTATGGGTTTGATAGATCTGGATAGCTTTCGATAGTTCGATAATCGATAGGTTCAATAATCGATTTTCGAAAGAATCGATAATTTCAATAATCGATATTTTCAGTAATTGATGATTTCAATAATTGCTAATTCAATTAATCGATGGTTCAAAAATTAGACAATTTCAATTCGATAATTTTAATATCCTATAATTTCAATAATAAAAAATTCAATAATTGATCATTTCAATGATAAACAGTTCAATAATCGATCATTTCAGTAATAGATATTTTCAATAATCGATTATTTCAATAAAAGATAATTCATATAATCGATATTTCAAATAATCAACCATTTCAATCATCGATAATTCAATTAATCGGTAATTTCAATAATAGTTAATTTCAATAACCGATAATTTCAATATTGGGTAATTTGAACAATCAACAATTTCAGTAATCAATAATTGATAATTTCAACAATCGATAAGCTCATGAATCTATAATTTCAGTACACCCACAATCAGTCGAGATAGGCCATACAAAATATATGTATATTGAAATGACCAGCGTCACGAGGAGATTCGATTTAGACATGTCCGTCCGTCTGTCTGTATACAGTTTTGATTTTCACAATTAGGCAATTCTCAGAGTCTTCTGTAATCCCTTTTTAATTTATCCCTAGCTAAAATGAGCATTTTAAGCTCTAAAAAGAAGTGCCTTTGTTAGCTGGGGGTAAAATTTTTTTTTTTTTTTTTTTGAACGGGACTTGTTTATTGAATCTTCTTATTTATAAAGAACTAACAATAAGTTGTAGAATCTTAAATCTAATTTTACATAACTTTACAAAAGTTTTCGGTTGTAAAGTTTCTTGTATAAATGTGCCTCGGAGCGGGCTTAAGAACTCATATATAGTTGTTTGTACATAATATGTGCCACGGGATCGGGCTTAAATAATAAATTTGAGTGTACTCAATGATCTTGTGATATTAGTATGTAAACTGTGATATTAGGGTGTATAGTAATTATTTTATGTGATTATTTTTATTATTTTTACAATTCTGGACGAAACAATAGTTTTAAATGCAATTTTTGACAACATAAACTACTTTTTATGGCAAATTAAATATTCGAAGAAATAAAGAAATATCTCCCCTGAAGATGTCGGCAAAGATCGACGAAACGTTGGGTTAAATGAAATAAAAGGAATTTTTATTTACATTTAGAAAGAAAAAACAGGGACCAGGAAGCTCGATTAAAGAATACACAAAATATAGAAAGAAAAGTCTGGTCAGAAAACAATTAAAACATAATAAATTTTTTATTTTATTTTATTTTTTTTTTTATTTGCATGGCGAAACAGTTTTTGCCAGTGAAGGAATTTACCGGAATCTGTTGTGTATCGATTTATAGCAGAGGCTACTCAGTTGCTTCCACAGTGGTGTGTCGATCATTTCTTCGTAGCCGGGAATGTGAAGAAGTGGAGGCTAGGCATCTAGCCATTTCGTTAGGATGACTTCTAAGTTTTTCGCTATAGATTGCCTTAAATCGCGAAATTTCATCTTTAACCATGGGTACATTGAGGTCGCGGTGGATGTTTTCGTTTCGGATAAACCATGGAACACCTGTAATTAATCTTAAAATTTTCGATTGAGCTCTTTGTATTAGTTCTACAGTCGTGGAGCTAGCGTTGCCCCATAGCTGTAGCCCGTACGTCCAAATCGGTTTGATAACACTTACGTATAAAAGCACCTTGTATTCAATGTTCAAAAGAGAGCGTGAGTTAATTAACCAATGAAGCTTAGAGGCTTTTAATTTCATGAGAGTTCGTTTGGCTTCAACGTGTTTGCGCCAAGTAAGACGTTTGTCCAAATGGATACCTAAATAGTTTACATTGTCGGCCTGTGGTACTAAAATATTATTAATAGATACGGATGGGCAGATTCCCTTTTTAAGTGTGAATGTGACGTGCTTACATTTTTGCTCATTTACTTTTATACGCCAAAGAGCTAGCCATTTTTCAACTAATTTTAAATGCATTTGAAGGTTCCTAGCAGCTGAAATTGGGCATTTTTGCCGACTTATAATTGCTGTATCATCAGCAAAAGTAGATATTGTGGTGCTACTGCTTAAGGGAAAGTCTGTGGTGTATAATAAGTATAGGAAGGGGCCAAGAACACTTCCTTGGGGGACGCCTGCTTTTATTTCAATGTCTTGTGTTATATGATCCTTATATTTTACCCGAAATGATCTATTTTTTAAGTAAGACGCAAGTGTTTCATGTGTATTTGGAGGGAGGAGGCTCTTAATCTTGAGAATGAGGCCTTCGTGCCAAACTCTGTCGAAGGCTTGAGCCACATCAAGAAAAACTGCGGAGCAATACTCTTTATATTCAAATGCTTTCCTTATTTCGTTTGTTACACGATTCACCTGCTCAATCGTTCCATGATTTTTTCGAAAACCAAATTGATGAGATGGAATAATATTGCTTCCATTAATGTAAGGAGTCAACTTGGAGAGCAATGCCTTTTCAAATAGCTTTGAGAGGCATGGAAGGAGGCTTATCGGTCGATAGGACGATACTATTGTAACGTCCTTGCCTGGCTTTGGAATCATAGTGATTAATGATCGTTTCCATGCAGCCGGAAAATGTGCATATTTAATTATTGAGTTGAAAAGCTTTGTGACAAAAATTATAGCAATAAACGGCATCTCTATAATCATTTTTTGAGTTATCTGATCATGACCTGGTGCCTTTTTCGGGGACAATTGGTGTTTAATGATTTCCTTTATTTCATTTGCGTGGAAGCGAATCGGAAAATTATGAGAATTTTGTTGTAATGAAGGAGCTTCAACATGAATTGGGGGTGGATTAGGTTGAAACACAAAGCTCAAGTGCTTTGCAAATGTAGCCGCTATTTCTTCATTACTGCGTGCCCAATTGCCATTGGAGTCTCTAATCGGAGATTCACCCTGTATGGGTGTTTTTAAGGTTTTGTTCGCTTTCCATAACGACAATTTTCCTAACTTATGTGGTGAAAGATTAGAGACATAATTTTGACATTCCTGATCTTTTTCTCTTTGCAGCGCTTTTCTCAGCTCTTCTGTGGCTGCCTTTAATCTATGTTTGGCTTCTGGGGACCTATTTTGTTGCCATTCGCGCCTTTTCTTTCGCTTTTCTAGTACAAGTCTTTGTATTTCACTATTGGTGGTGAAATCTCTTTTTGTATTTTTATTATATGGTGGAGTTGAATTTTCTGCCGCTGACGTTAAAATAGAATTAAAGTACGTTTACGGCATCTTTCACGTGATCTTTGCACTCTGTTGTGTAGCTTGTGTGTATATGAGTGGCTATATATTTTTTAAATTTGAGCCAATTTGTTTTGGAAGACGTTAGTCCGAGGACTGGCTTGGAGTGAGTGGATGATTCCGAAAGTCGAAAATGCACAGGAGAATGATCTGAAGAAATATCAAAGCTAGTCGTGGTTGAAACACTTGACCTATCTACTCCTTTGACAATGGCAAAGTCAATAAGATCTGGAATTTTTCTTTGGTCTGTGGGCCAGTAAGTTGGTTGGGAGGGTGACAAGAAATCGAGCCTACCACCACTATTAATTAAAGTGTTATATAGTTGTCTACCTTTTGGATTGATCAGCCGTGAGCCCCAGTGGGTATCTTTTGCATTATAGTCACCTGCAGCTAAAAATCTGTTGCCTAACGAACTAAATAGTTCTTTAAACTGCTGTTCACTTACAGGGTAGCGGGGTGGTGCATAAATAGCTGACAGAGTTAGGTTGCTGCCGTTCGTTTGTAAGCAGATGGATGTTGCTTGCAAGTAGGATTTAGAGTATGAATTTAAACAGAAATGTTTAATTCTGCTGCGAATTAATATACTTGTACCACCATGAGCCTTACCATCAGGGTGATTAGTTTTATAGAAGTTGAACCCGGGGATATAAAAATTGTTTTATCTGTCAGGTGTGTCTCTGAAATGAGCATTACGTCAATTGATTTATCGAAGAGATAGTGCATTAATTCTAGTTTGTGCTGGCCTATACCGTTAGCATTCCATGAACATATCGATAGCTTCGGATAGAAAGGGCGTAACTCATTATTTTGCTACTTTACAGGAGAAGGAAAAAACTTCATAAAATCGCAAAGGTTAGATATTTAAAAAAAGTTTAAACGCAAAGTCAATTAAATACTACGCACGAAATTTGTTTTAGGCTTGAATTTTTATTTTTTCTGTGTTTCGAGCAGTTTTCTGAGTTAGGGCTTTTTGATATCAATTTTCGTTCAAACCACGTGAGTTAGGTCTTTGTACGCAAAGTTTAAAATATAAATAAAATTATAAGATGCGATCCAGCACTATACTATAACCAATTATATCGGTTAGTGGTTTCTATTGATAAAATTAATTCAAAACAAATATTTTTTGAACACATTATTCACTGTTTTCACGTTCGTGTCTTGAGTCTTTGCATGCATACAGACCAAGAGAGACATGCAAAGACTTAAGAAAGGAACGTGAAAACAGTGAATAATGCGTTCCAAAAAATATATATTATATTCAACATACTCATTTTTGGGAGATAAGAATTTGGAGCATTTGGTTTTGCGTCCGCACTAACTCCTGTAGTGTAGTTTGCATTGATGCCATAACCCAAGTAGCAAAATAGGTCGAAAATTGGTAAATTCTTACCTATATTAGGTCAGAATATTTACTTGACCTAACCTAAATAGGTCGAAATTACGTCGATTCGACGTCGAGTCGACGTAAGTGGGGAATAGATTGGAAGTCGATTGGCGGTAATAATAGTTCATAATAGGGCATTTCGACTTCAAAGTCAGGGCGAAAAGAAGTCCGTTTACCTAATATTAGTCGAAAAGAAGTCGCAATGACCAATTTTCGACCTAATTGGACTTATGAGTAAAACGAAAGAGAACGTAAAAGGAAACGAAAAAAGTGAGAGAGAGAGTAACAGAGAAAGATATAAATACATAATGTCTTACTCAGTCATTCGTATTACTCGAAAGCAGAAATGAACGAGAGATTTTCTTCTTCGTGTGTCTTAAGAAATAAATAATAAATAAAATATGGACTTCATTAAAAATTATTTTGCGGTTAATAAGTCCCAAAAACATATGCCCGCTGAGATTTTTCGTGAAAGTGTTCCTTCTACTTCTTCATTTTTAAGGGGCTTTCTCATTGATGGAAATTAAATAAATATTACTTGAAAAAAATTGTTTTTCTTAAAGAAAAAACATATGCAGAAGAATAATTCTCAATTTGCCATTCGAAAAACAAGGCGGAGCTCGACCTATTTTGACCTATTTCGACTTTAAAGTCAAGCCGACTATGAAGTCCAAAAATCAAGTCCGCTCGACTTTGAAGTCGAAGCATGCAACAAAATAAGTCAACTTTTGACCCTATTTCGCCCTATAAGTCAAACGGACTTTAAAGTCGAATTTTAGTCAAAAAATTGGTCTGTTTGCCTTGAAAAATTACCTAATTTGGAATTCAAAGTTAATTCAATTTTAAGTCACTCAATAGGGAATTTTTTACCTATTTTCGACCAAAAATCGACTTGGAAGTCGAAGCGACTTTGAAGTCATGAAATAGGTAGAATAGAGGTAATTTGGACCTTCGAAACGGACTTTTAAATTAGGTCATATTTAAGGCCGGAAAATAGGTCAGAAATAGGGTATTTTCAACCAAAATAGGTCGATTCGACTTGCTGCTGGTCGAATCGCTCTATTTTGCTGCTTGGGAAATTGTGACATACATTGCGTCAAATTGAAAATCATATTTTCCAAACTGCTATTCAGTTGTTTTGGTACATTCTGTGCGTTATTTACACCAGATTTTAAAGCATCAGCGTAGGATAAGCTGGGATTGACGGACGGAATTGATTTGGCTTGCGTTTGAGCCGATGAACGAGTTAGAAGTTCTTGCTTTTGAGAATTACAGGCGGCTTCTTTCTGTAAAACCAAACGATTTTTGAGCTCCTTATAAATAGGGCAGCCCCTGTAATTAGCTGTGTGGTTTCCGCCACAATTACTACACTTTTTCAAAATAAGATCGTTGCTAATCTTGTTATTGCAGACGGAAGAGTGATGAAACTCTCCACATATGACGCATACTACGCGTAAGGTGCAGTATGTCTTTGTATGACCATACTCTTGGCAATTTGTGCATTGCACAGGTCCGCTACGTTTAAGCGGTTCTTCTACTGAAATCCTACGGCTAAGAAGATACTGTAAACTATATACAGGGTTATTCTCATTATACCTTTTCCGAAGGAAAGGGTATATTAAGTTTGGCACGGTGTATGTAACATACCAAAGGAGTCGCGGTAGATATAGACATATATATATATTCTTGATCAGGGTGACAAGAGGAATCGATCTAGCCATGTCTGTCTGTCTGTCTGTCTGTCTGTCTGTCTGTCTGTCTGTCTGTCTGTCTGTCTGTCTGTCTGTCTGTCGGTCACACTTTAGTTTTTCGTAATTTACTCCTAAGCCATGAAAGATATCTTATTGAAATTTGGCATGGACTTCAACCAGGTAAATGTCCGAAAAACTGCATAAAAATTGTTTTCGTAGTCCCTCCTTGGGTCGTGGGAAGTGGTTCAGAAAATTCAAAAATCACGATTTTTAACGTTTTTCCTGGATAACTTTTTTACTATACATCCCAGCTTATTGAAATTTGGTGAGTGTATAGCTACTATGTCGACTTAAGCTTTCGCTGAAAAAAAATTGCGACATCGCTATAACTATGGTAATCATCCTACACAATAGAAAAAAACACTCTTTCTCTTATTCTCATATGTGAATACAAAAATTATTTTTTTGCTTCTTCTGATTGTGTATTTTGCCGCCAAATAAAGTCGTCCATTATGGATAAATTTTGACCATGACCACATTTCGCGAAATTCGCAAAAATTGATTTTCACTATTTTGAATTGAGTATTTCGCAGCTAAACAAAATGTCCTCTAAGGGTTAAAATTTGATCAAGACCACCATCCGCGAAATTCGCGAAAATTTGATTTTCACTATTTTGAATTGAGTATTTCGCAGCTAAACGAAATGACCGCTAAGGGTTAAAATTTGACCATGACCACCATTCTTGAAATTCGCAAAAATTGATTTTCACTATTTTGAATTGAGTATTTCGCAGCTAAACAAAATGTCCTCTAAGGGTTAAAATTTGATCAAGACCACCATCCGCGAAATTCGCGAAAACCTGATTTTCACTATTTTTAATTGAGTATTTCGCAGCTAAACGAAATGACCGCTAAGGGTTAAAATTTGACCATGACCACCATTCTTGAAATTCGCAAAAATTGATTTTCACTATTTTGAATTGAGTATTTCGCAGCTAAACAAAATGTCCTCTAAGGGTTAAAATTTGATCAAGACCACCATCCGCGAAATTCGCGAAAACCTGATTTTCACTATTTTTAATTGAGTATTTCGCAGCTAAACAAAATGTCCTCTAAGGGTTAAAATTTGATCAAGACCACCATCCGCGAAATTCGCGAAAACCTGATTTTCACTATTTTTAATTGAGTATTTCGCAGCTAAACAAAATGTCCTCTAAGGGTTAAAATTTGATCAAGACCACCATCCGCGAAATTCGCAAAAATTTTATTTTCACTATTTTGAATTGAGGTTTTCGCAGCTAGACAAAATGTCCTCTAACGGTTAAATTTTGACCATGACCACCATTCGCGAAATTCGCAAAAATTTAATTTTCACTATTTTGAATTGAGGTTTTCGCAGCTAGAAAAAATGTCCTCTTACGGTTAAATTTTGACCATGACCACCATTCGCGAAATTCGCAAAAATTTTATTTTCACTATTTTGAATTGAGTATTTCGCAGCTAGACAAAATGTCCTCTAACGGTTAAAATTTGACCATGACCACCATTCGCGAAATTCGCAAAAATTTTATTTTCACTATTTTGAATTGAGGATTTCGCAGCTATACAAAATGTCCTCTAACGGTTAAAACTTGACCATGATCACCATTCGCGAAATTCGCAAAAATTTTATTTTCACTATTTTGAATTGAGGTTTTCGCAGCTAGACAAAATGTCCTCTAACGGTTAAAATTTGACCATGCTCACCATCCGCGAAAATTTTGTGCTTAATAATAATCTCGAGTCTTAGAAGGTAACATATAAATAGATATCCAAGCTAGGAACGGCAGGAATTTTTGTTAAGGTAATGTTTTAACATATTTCAGGCTGAGGAAAAGGTATGTGTGCAATCGGCTTAGCCGATGTAAACTTCTTTACTTGTTTTTCCTTAATTTTACAGCATCAGGGCAGAGTTCAATTTTGAACATGGGCTGAGGGACTTTCTGTCTATTTATTATATTAATAACATGCTTGACCTGGAAGCCCTTTTCTTCCAAGGCCTGCTTAATTTCAGATGGCTCTATATCTGATTCAAGGCCTTTTATTACAACAGAAATGCCTTTGCTGCTCTTTAGTTGGTAAGTATAAAAACTCTTTTTGCTGTCTTCTAAGTTTTTAGCGACAATTCTATAATTTCTTTCATTATAAATTTGGATTTTTGTCTCGTGAATATTCCCACGAGTTAATGGCACGATATGGAAGCTATCTTTGCCTATCAGGCGAATGAGGCTGGCAACGAGGCTATTAGAGCTCCGCTCACGCAAATAAATTGGAGGCGGTTTGAAGTCTCTAGTAGGCTGATTTTCGGATGAATTATCATTCGATTTGTCAGCTAGTGGAGCAAAACGGTTACCCGATAACATATTAGTGGGGGTGGATATGACTTCCGTTTTACATATTTAGTTTAGCCCTATTAGCGTGTTTTCCAGTTGGACTTCTTTTACGTTTAATTATATTAACGTAGCGATGCATGCCAATCAGCATCGCCTTCTGCTCGATTTGTTCTTTTGACTTATTGTTTGAGTTTAAAGATTCTTCGATAGCTGCGTTACCTGAGGTCGACGCGTTTGTTGTTGTTGTAGCGCTGGTAATGGGAGGTGCTGTAGGATCAGCTAGATTTAAATTGCCTTTTTTTATGAATTTTGGAACTGTTTCGCCGGTGGAATTGGAACGTTGCCTCTGAAAATGGCTTTTCAACATAGAAAATTAAAAGGGATTTTAAAAGACTATAATTTGCCTGAGTGTTTTATAGGAATTCTCCTTGATATACAGATCACGTTCATGCCAAATTTCATTGCTCTGAGGTTACTCCTTCTATTTTTGGCAAAGGTATGTTATAACCAGTGCCGGTTTAGCACTACCAGCGGCCCCTCCGATATTTCTTGGGCGTCTCATAACTGCAATTCAAACACATACACTAGCAATTTTAATAGCGCCCTGGGGTGCTCTACCCAAACGCCGCTACTGGTTTGAACAGGGCAGGATCTCACTGTTGACGAGTTAGGCCCTCCGAGTAAGTATCGCTTTAAAACAACCCAAAACTATTCTGTTACATAATTACATTAGAACCGTAGTAAATTGAAAAAAACTGCCAGCCTTTGAAAGCATCAGGACTATCGACAATGTGGTCCATCTAGATGATATTCTCGCTGAAGTTTTAAGCAAGCAACATTTGGTAGCTCACTTTACATCTATAATCTTATATAACCCAAGCGCTGACCATAGACGTTACTACTTTTGGTAGTTCATTGGTAAAAATGCCGATGAGTAAAAGTGAATGGAGAGACTAGTAGGTACACATAGGAGGCACACAAAATCTTATATTTTTCACAATGCTCTCGAGATTCAAATCATCTTAGTTGATCTGTCAGGGCAACATTTTCAATAAAACTTTCAGTCAAATTTCAATATACGAACAATAATAATTCGAACACAATTCCCGGGGCAATGGCTCGCTGTAGACCAAGCATGAAATAAATATATTAGGTGTAGTAAAAAGAAATCCATTATTTTTCCAATAGATGGCGTTATATATCTGCATCTCGCGTTGTATAAGTCCGATCGTGTTCCGCTAGGGGGCATTAGAAAGATGACAGTTCCTACTAAAAAAGCTTTTTTGACACTTTTTTGATTGATTGATTCAGTTTTGTTTGAGAGTTTGATTGGGTTTCGAGTATTTTTTGTGCGCAACATTAAATATAAATAAAAAAATATTTATCTATCAAGGCTAAAATAAAATAAAAATACTGGGCAACTTACTTATAGTGGAGATGTAGAGGAAGAGATGGAGAGAGAGAGAGAGAGAGGAGAGAGAGAGAGAGAGAGAGAGATCCCAGCTTCACAATTGTTCGGTACTAAAATGTTGTTTAATAACAAGCCTAAACATTGCTGCCTCATCAATACGCTTTAAATAATTGTGTTAAGAGTCCCAGAGCTCTGTGGTAATTTGTGCAAAAAGATACAATTGAAGTGGAGCCGCCAATAACGTTGTAGGTGAAAAGGCCAAATCGCTTCTTTAAGGTTCAGAAGTATTGAGAAATGCCCAAGAGTTGACCAAACAAGAATATTTTTAGGATAGATTATAGGTATGGAGTATTATTGAAAGCGAAAGTGCAAAAATTAGGTTAACAAATTTCGTCACTTAAAACGTTATTCGCGTAACTAATCGTCTTCAACGTTTTTTGTACCATTCTATTCATAAAATACGAGAGGTTGTTAGGGGCTGTCCATTAATTACGTAAGGGCCATTTTGACCATTTTTGCCCCCCCCCCCCCTCGTAAGCATACTTTAGTATAAATCAGACACCCTTTATAAGCAGGCGTAAGATTTTTCGAACCCCCTCCCCCCTTTTATGCTTACGTAATTAATGGACAGCCCCTTATACCCGCACAACAAAACACTTTTCACAAAGGAACGGGAAAAGGGGATTTTTTTATGTACGGCGCAGAGAATGAGGTGTGCCAAAGTAGTGGCAGCACTGAATTATACTTCGTCTTTCCTGAATCACGAGCAAAAGCGAAAGGTTATTTTTGCTAAATAATTGACTTTTGATATCTACCAAAATTTATTAAATATATTAATATTATATAAAAATCTCATATATGTTTTGTGCGCAGGCCGAGCCGAAAAAGCCAAAAACGACCGATTGGGGACGTCTTGTTTAGCTCACTAATACAAACAAAAGTATTGCAATCCCACTTGCGTAATGAAAATTTGGACATCAGAGCACATTTTCAATCATCCGTGGGAGACCGTGACGCAGGCTGCATGGCGGAAATACCCCAATCCGATGACTCCCGCTATCATTGGCACCGACGTGCTCGAACGCAAAGTGGTTGATGGAGTTCTACATACACACAGGCTTGTCCAATCGAAATTTTATTTCCCCAAATGGACGCACTCGATAATTGGGACAGCGAAAGCCTGCTTTGCTAGTGAACATTCGACAGTGGACCCGACACGGAAGCAGATGGTTTTAAAAACAAGAAACTTGACATTCTGCCGCCATATATCTGTTGACGAAGTGCTCTATTATGAACCACATCCCACAGACCCCAGTAAAACTTTGCTTAAACAAGAAGCCTCCGTTAGCGTACAAGGTGTTCCTCTTTCACACTATATGGAAGACATACTGACGTCAACCATCAGCACAAACGCTGGCAAGGGTCGCCAGGGTCTGGAGTGGGTCATTGGTCGTATAAATGCTGAGGTCAAGGGTATTGCGGAATCTGCTGCCAAAAGTACAGATGATCTTATCATGACCACACGTCGATCAATTGACGATATGACCGAGAGTGCACGGAAAAGTATGGACGAGATAAGTGCGCAAGCTGCAAAACATATGCGCATCTGAATCAGCATCAATGGGAATCGCACTTAGGCAGACAAAAAAAAAAAAAGAGAACAGAAAAGAAAGAAAGAGCATATGAATGTGTAGAGGTGATATAGGAGAATTTTATTTTTAGTTAGTGTTTTTATATATTCCCAATTAGTACAAAATTGTGAGTATGAAAGAAATTCAAATTGCATTCGAATTCACATTTGTTTTTTGTTTTGTTTTTCTTTTTGCAGATAAACAAAAAAGTTGCAACTAAAAAAAAACTTTTCGCTGTCAAGAGCGCGTGTCACGATATCGCAAACATGATTATCGCACATTTCGTCACATTTGGCCGTTTCTTTTCTTTTTTTTATTACCGATCGCGTATATTTTTTTGATGCTTTGTGTAGGATTTTTTTTTTTTTTTGTTGGCCTTCGGACTTATGAGTTTTTTTTTCGCTCATATTAGTATCCAAAAGCTCTGTTGTATCGGAAGGAAAAAATCTTAAATGAGATAAACGGATTTGGAAGTTGATGCCTCTCGTCAGGAATGCTTCGATTTCAGTCGACGTTAAAACAATTCCAAGTTGGTCTACATTATTTTTCCGTAACAAAAGTTTGTAAAAAAAAAGAACGCGAATTTCTAGGATTGGTAGAAATCTATATAGTTAGGAATTGTAAATGAAAAGCGAAAATATATATTAAGAAATGCTATTTTTTGCAATGTCATTTGTAAACAAAAATAATGGAAGCTATTCAGTAGCATTCCAACTAATGTAGTTTTGTAAAACGTAATTAATACATTGTTAAAATCAAATCGTTATTAAAATCTTATTGTAAGACTGTTGTATTTCGGGATCCAAAAAATTGCAAACGAAAACACGCTGTAGTTTCAATATCATATACAAGTTCGTTTCAAACCTAAGACCTAGCGCCAGAAGCAACTTATCGCACTAAAATATGAAATATTATAGAAACTAATCAAATATTATGAGATTTCAAGAATCCTTATCCTCTTTTGCTGCATAATATTGTAAGTGGATTTGACGTTCACGCTTGCCGTTTTATTAGCTGTTGTATGCTAACTCTCATGTCGTCAAGCTTGTTCTGTCGTTTCTCTGTATACTTTATTTTCTTATCTTTTTTTTCACAACCCATTGTCGTCACACGCATTTAACAAAATTTTCTCCCAATCGACTTCAACGGCTAAGCATGCTCACGCATGCAGTATGCGGCATGCGGCATGCTGCTTCGATACAAGCTCCGATACTCCACCTTCGCACGCTAATCGTTTAGCGTTTATTGCCCTGATCACGTGTTAAAATTTATTGATGCTTCGAGGCTCTACGATATCCCGCTGCGATTCATGAGAGACATACGTGTGGTCGTGTAACTCAAAAGAAGTCTGGAAGAACCAAAGGTAAAAGAGTCCATAAATACCGCTGCAGGAAAGTTGAGAGCATCGATATTTGATTGAACTCTTTTCTTACTTTCATCTTCGCATTTAAACGATTGAATAGGTAGGTACTAGGCCGTAGCATAAATACCTATTACAAACTCTTCAAATTACCCTCTCTTTTTTCCGCAATTTTCTTTATGCCGTTTCCTCTCACAAAGCCAAAACAATGCAAATGCAAACGCAAAACAAATCCAATAAACTCCGGCATGAGATCGGTATAAGACAGACAAAGTTAAATAGCTGAGAGAATAAGACAGAGTAAATACAAACCAAAATACATACAAAACATATATGGAGGACTCTTCATTATAACAGCTTTTGAGTCCCCCCTCTCGCTTTCATGCACAAATACAAATTTTACGGACCGCCTAATCCAGTTTTTTCAAGGTATGGATATTTTTTTTACTTCAATTTCGCCATCATTTGGAGATTTTGGTTTTCAGAATAATTATCGATCACACTATTCATAAAGAATCTTTCATGCCCACTTTCCACATTTTTCCAGTTTGTGTGGAAAAGCCAGTGTAAATAAGTTTGAAGGATTTAAACAAAAAATATTTTAAATTGAAACTCTCTTCGTGGCTTCTCTTTGTATGTTTATTCCCAGAATTAAGAAAATCTTTTTTTTTACAATTATTGTTTGCCTCAGCCAGGAATCTAACTCGCGACCTTCGTATTGTTAGGTGCGCATGCTATCCACTACGCCACGTCATTTTAAAATTCAACTGACTCATAAACCTTATTTAAATTTAAGTAGCCAATGAGATTCAAGCACATGAACAGCACCTTTCCACCATGACATTGTCACCAAAGGTGTCATGCGTAACAATGTCACCTATATGTCCCTGTGAAATCACTGATGACTTTGTCCTGCAGAATAAAATTTTATGCCGGGCTATTAAAAACGTTGTTTCTACACATACTATGTTCTATGTTTCTTGAATAACATAGGCCCGATCTGTTACGAAAGCTTCAAAGTAGGCGCTTTCGATTTTTGCTTTGCAAGAACAATTTTTTTTTTTTTTATTAATCCATATTATTGAGTTCGAAGAAAAACCTTTAATAAAAAAACTAAAAATTTTTTAACATCAAATTATAAAATTTATTCCAAATCGGTTTAAAATCAAAGACGTTTCCTTTTAAATTCTTATCAATTACTGCACGTTTTTTCTTTATTCCTATTTGTCTTCATCGAGTTTGTTGGTCATCGTTGTAAAAAGGTTCGTTGACAATGCATAACCTAAATCAGTACAGTTACTCACGCGAGAGACGTCGATTTGGTCGACAATGTGAATTCTCCGATATAACTCAGTATTTGTTTAATGTACAACCGAGCATAAGGCGCCGAATGAATTACATCCTTCGCAATCCGATCGATCGTAGCACGCAACTTAGCTCACAAATGGCATTCAGTGAGGTTGAAACCGAGAATCCCGAATTCACCGAGCACGGTATGTTCCACTATGAAGGGGGATGGCCCAAAGAAGTTAATCTGAACGATGAAGAGGCTACCCTGCGCTATCGCAAGAAAATCGAACGCGAAGATGAATGGGGTCCCCAAGTACTGCATTTAATTGACCAGTCAATAGTGGTTGCCGCCCAAAACAGTGCCGTTAACATCTATGATGATTTCTTTGGTGATTTACCACCTGACCTCGGCGCTGGCATACATAAAACGTTCAAATCACGGCCATGTAATATTTTTCATGATCCCATGTTGCCTGTAAGACGCGCTAACGTTATCGATTGGTGTCCTGGGGATCCAATCAGCTTTCTGGTTCAGCACGGTGACGTGGAGCAATTGGATTTGAACGACTCCGAACCATATATGCTGTCTTCCGAAATTGATTCGTATACCACACACGATACGGGAAACTCAATGCGTTCGATACTGGGTGCTACGACGCTACTGGCCCATACAACATTGCATTCATTTTTTATCTGGAATCTTGAAAATCCGCTCAAACCGAAGACTATACTTGAGGCGACAAAAAAAATTAGCCGCGCACTTTACTGCCCTAAAGATGATAACTTTATCGCTGGGGGCATTCTAGACGGGACAGTCTGTTATTGGGATTCTAAGAACGGAGGTCTACCATTACAGTCCACGCCCCTCGAGACTTCGCATCGCGAGCCGGTTTCGGCTGTTTGCTGGGTGCACTCGAAATCCAATTCGGAATTTTACACTGGCGCTGCCGATGGAGCAATTAAATACTGGGACTATCGTGACATTTCGCAGCCCACAATGGAGGTGCTTCTAGATCCTACCTTTTCGGACGAGCAAAGACGAGATCGTGCTCATGGCGTTGCCTTTCTTGAATTTGAATACACGATTCCTGTACGCTTTATTATTGCCAGCGATCACGGGCATGTCTTTATTGGAAATCGCAAAGGGTCGACGCCAATGGATATTCTTCCTAATAATTACAAATTATTTTCTGGACCAATACGTACAGTAGAGCGAAATCCGTTTTTCGTCAAGAATTTTCTTATCTGCGGTGATTGGTGTGCTAAAGTTTGGGCTGAAGAGTGCAAGGGCTATCCTTCGACATTTTGGTTTAAAAGGAAAAATCAAGTACTGTGTGGTACTTGGAGTACGGCTCGTTGTTCCCTGTTTGTCACTGGTGATGATAAGGGAAATTTAGACTTTTGGGATTTGCTTTTAAACCAGCGCGAGCCCATATTTTCAATGAAGTTCCAGTTTCCGGTTGTCTATGCGAAATTTCGTCCGGATGGAGAATACTTGGCTGTTGGTCTAAGTAACGGTGATGTCTACGTACTCGAATTGGATGAAGCTATGCGCTATTGCAGCTCCCGTGACAAAGCACTCATAGCGGCGGTATGAGATAGATCAATCAAAATTTTGAAATTCAGTTCATCTAATTACCGGGAAACTTTTATCTTACCTTAATAGCTTTTCGAGCGTGAGCAGTTGCGTTGCAAGTTATTGGAAGGACGATTCGAAGAACAAAAAGTCAAACTTGGATTGCAAGAAAAGGGAATGGAGGAAGGTATGGAAGAGGACATGCCGACCGAAGCAGAAGAAGAAATACTCGATCCAAGTGACCCCAATCAATTAATTAGGATCATTGAGAAAGACTTAGAATATAAGGACGTAATAAATAATTTCCATGAAATTGTCTTTGCGCTCGATAAAAAGCGACAAGAGCGCCAGTACCAAATGGAACGCACAGACTTTGAGGAATACATGCAACTTATTGAGTCACGTGCTGAGCTTGCTGAGGAGCCCCCGATCGAGGAAGTAAAAGTGAAGCCGAAGGAGACGGAGAAAGCAAAAAAGAAGAAATAAATATGAAATGATACCCATTCATGAGTATAATTTGAAGTTTTCATTCTACATATTTGCGTAGGTTTTTTTTTTTTAAGATATGTACATACATATGTCATTTGTTTCCTACAACTGTTAAAATAAGATAAATATATTTTTTGATGTAAATACTCAAATCCTGAGCTTCAAATCAAAATTCAATCGAGGAGAACATGAAGATTTCGAGAATTTTTATACCTAACTATACAACTAGAGTATTGATTTATATCAAGTGAAGCCTTATTAGCTATTAACAGAAATGTTCGAAAGAAAACAATTTAAGGAGATCCAACAAAAAAATAAAAATACTTCATAATTCAACCGCTAACACTAATAACCCGTGGGACCTTATAAAAATATTCTTTTGCTTATCAGCACCAATCGAGGGCCAACAAGAAAATCAGCGACGGAATGTTCATGTTCTCGTTCGAGTTTGTTAAGGTAATAGGATTTAAGCAGTGGATCATACACGCAGGCCTCAGAGGCAGTGCCGATTCTAGGCTTTTTGGGCCCCTAAGCTGTGCCTGTGGTGCGGGCCCCCCTACAGTAGCAAAAAAAAAAAAAAAAAATTAAAAACCAAAAGGTAATACCATTTTGTGGTGCGGGCCCATAGGCTGCAGCCTATGCGTAAAAGCGGCCCTGCTCATAGGCACAGCACGCGACTTGCCTAATCATCCAAGCCTTTCCAACGACACTCATCCATTTCTCTGCTGCCTTGTATCTTGGATGCGTTGGTGGTAATCTGATACGAGAAGCGGCAGATACAGATTGTACCATATCGCGTTATACTATACGTCGACGAGCGTTGCTGTGTCTCGTCGTTCCTGTATTCCTGTGTTGCGTTATGTCGTTTTTGCGGCCTACTGTGGAGTCAATGGACAGCAACACATTCATAATTTCCGATACGTATCGAATATAAACATTTTCAATTGATTAAAATGCGATAAATCATAATCGTTCCTCGCCGTCTTGCATCTTCGTTGTGCATTCGGATAAGTTGAAGCTCTCTCGAATCCCTTTTCGAGTGTGGTTTTGGGACCGTTTGTGGCCTGGTGATGGCCACACTAATATGCCATGTTCCGCTCGTTTTGTTTTCTTTTCTTTCGTTGTCCTGCCTTGTAAGTTGTGAACAACGTTTTTTTTCAGCTTTTTTTTATGCATATTTTTCCATACTTGAGTCTACCGTTCTTTCTTATTGAGATTTACAAACAACATGCGACGCGATTTATTGCCAACCACCATAATAAAGTGTTAACGGAACGCGCTATTAAGGTGAGCGAGCACATAAGTTAATAAAATACCCTCCACCGTGAAGGCAGTGATTCCAGTTAAGAAAAATTGTGGTCATTTGATCTGGCATTACTTTCATAATCATTTCATTTCAACAACCAAATGCTGTTCTTTCGTCAAAGTTCACTCATTGATATGATAGGAGTGTTTTTCCATGGTGGGAATCAGTTTGCTTCAACTGGACCGAAATTTTGCATAGACTGATTTTTTTTAGGATACTATCAGACTACGTTTAAGAGGATTTTCTTGCCCGAGGCCTTTGAGAATTATGAAAACAGCAAAATAAATGAGGCAGCGATGGAGATAGTAGAAAAACTCGGGTCCCTTTTAGATTAGCACAGATGCACAGTGCGATAGTAGTCACCTAAGAATAAAAGGACTCACGTCTTAAATGGCTAGGTGACTAAAGAGAGCGACAGGGGACAAATTTGTCGAAAGATTTAAGTATGTTACTAGAAAATCGTTCGATTTTTATACCCAGCGTAAGCGGGGTATATTAGTTTTGTGCGAATCTTGTAACAGGGAGAACTAAGCTCCGGAGATATAGACAATGTCTATTAGACATATATATATAGAAATGATCAGGATCAAAATCAGAATCAATTTAGACATGTCCGTCTGTCCGTCCGTCCGTCCTTTCGTCCGGCTGTCCGTCCGTCCGTGGTCGGATCTTCTCCGAAACGGCTGGACCAATCAAGTCGAAATTTGGCACACAGGTATATCGGGATTTGAGTATGATCCTAAGGAAAAATGGGAGACATCCGCCCACTGCCACGCCCACAAATTAATATAATGTGTTTTCAGTAAAATGCTTGTAACTTGCGAACCTCTCAACACATTCCATTGATATTTGGTGAACTGGTAAACTACGAAAAGGGACATATCCTGGCAAAAAATGGACGCCGCCCTCCGTGAGCCACGCCCACAAATAAGGGCTTATCGTAACTTGTGAAGTAAAAGGCGTAGAAGGTTCAAATTCGCAACATAGGTTGACCAAGGCGAATGAAAGGTGTAGGGAAATAATTTATGTGGCCCTCCCACTGCCACGCCCACAAATAGAGAAGAAAAACATAGTGCACTCATAATTTCGGGACGCTGGATATTTCAAAGTCGGGCTTGACCGACTTTAGCTTTCTTACTTGTTTTATATTGAATTTCATCTAAAATTTGTGGAAAAGGGAACCAGCTAACCCTACCCATGGCGTAGTGGATAGCATGTGCGCTGAGCAATGTGAAGGGTTCGAGTTCGACTCCTCGCGAAGTCCACCTTCTAAGTCCACTTTTAACCGACTTCTGACATTTCGATGTCATTCGAAAGAAAAAAGCACACTGCATCGTCAACCAAAAAAATCTTTTTTAATTTCAAATTGTAATTAGGGAGAAATTGGTGATGAGTGAAACTGCTAAATCTAACTGTGGTCAAAGTTCACAGCTAACACCAACAAGTGACTCCAACGTAGCTTTTGTACAGTGTACAGAATAGAATTTAGAAGAGACTTCACACGTTTTAGTTTCCTTAGTTTTAAGTCTAAAAAAACACGTTTTTTGTTTGCCCTGTAAAGTTTTGAAATTGTTAGTTAGCAGGTTAAGCCGACGATAAGATCCTGCACTCGCGGTATTTTGGCTCTGAGTGGGCCCCTTGATAAGATGTAGGTAGGTAGGTAGGTAGGTAGGTAGGTAGGTTGAAGTGGCTGCCACTTAGGTGTTAATCGGCCCATTGTGATACCAAGGAGGTTTTCTTGTGTATGTCTGTCTTATTATGTAGTGTGTCCCTAACATGCGATTTTTTGAAAAACCAGTGCTAGGCTTGGAACATTACACTTCGTTGCGCCTGTGTCGAGAATCGAACCTCGGACCCTGGGATCGAAAGCATAGCATGCAACCCCTACGCTATCCCAGAGCCACTTGATAAGATGTAAGTACATCGTAAAAATAATGAATCGTTCAACTCATTTCATTTCTCACGCCATTCTATTCTTTCGATTGAAATAAGGGTTTTAGGGCTTTGCTGGACTTCCATATACCCGGTACACTCTGTTTCGTGGGTATATTGCGTTTGTGCTGTTGTGTGTAGCACCCAGAAAAAGTCGAGTGAGACCATACAAAATATATATAGAAATGATCAGCGTCACCAGGAGAATCGATAAAGGCATAGCCATCCGTCTGTCCGTAATACGGACTCCGTGTACAGCTTTTTTATCGAACGAGTTGATCTATCAATTTCAATTTTGGATGCGATTTGGCAGAGCCATGCGTAAGAACAAGTTCAAGAATCGATCAAACTGGATAATTTTTAGAAGTACCTTAAAGAACTAAGGTCCGTTATAAAAATCGGAAAAACCCCTCTAAGATCCGAGTTTATCGAGATATTCCAATGAAATTTAGAATTTGGGCACATATTTAAGCGTCAGACGAAGTTTAAAAAAATTGAAATAAGGGGCATGGGAAAGAGACGGTGTGCATAACGTAATTGCAAAAAAGTAGGGATATGGGTATTTCTAAACAGATGTGACAGTTACTTTAGCAATTTTAAGTCCCGAGTTGAAGAATGTGGAAAATGGTAATTTTGATTTTAACTATTATCGCGCAGCTCTTCCGGACTTTTATACTTATCAAAATTTTATGCAGATCAAAAGGGCAATTAGATATGCTCGGACGTGACAAAAAGTTTACTTTTTTCTAGAAATACTCATATGGGGCTCTTTTATGGTCTTAACAATCTCCAGAATACTTTGGCGGCCCCACGACCTCAAATGTGCTCTTGAGGCTGGTTTTAAAAATACTTTCAAACATACATACTTTGCTAACCGTTTATCTGTGTAGGGCATTGTAGAGTTGTAAAATTTAAGAAAAAATCGATTTTCGATTAATCTAAGACCTGCATAGTTATAAATCGATGTTGGATGATTAATTGAAGCAATAAATCGATTAAATCGATTTATTTTTCATTTTTTCCAAACCTATTTATAATGCCTATTTTTTGTTTTCTGAAGTTTATAAAATAACAGAGTAACAGTATTTTTAAAAATAGTCCTTCGCGAATGGGGTAAAAGTCGAAAAATAACAGTTGCCGTTCAACGCAACTACAAAGGGGAATTGCCAAAGAATCGAAGAGCAAGATTGACTTATGTTTAAGCAGTCAATCAATAATTGAGGTCTTTTACACTGTAGAAGCAGATCGGAGGAGGAAGAAGAACCAACAAGCCACCTCATGTGTCACTGCCCGAGTCTGGCCAGGAGAAAATCCAGGCTGCTCGACTCCTTCTTCTTCTCCTCCCTCACCGAGCTAACATCTGTTCGAATAAAAGACATGGCTCGCTTCATAAATGAGTCTAACTGGCTCCACCAAAGGTGTAACTAGGAAGGCATGCCTTCCCTCGTGGTATCACAACGGGCCCATATGCGGCCTAAGTGTGTCCCCTTAAAGGGAGCAGCCACCCTAACCTAACCTTACCTAACGCTAGTCAATTAATGATATTCAATTATAGTTCTGTTCACTTTTGGAGGTGCATTCAGAAGAATTGACCGTCAATTTCTGTATTTTTTCCATTTTTACATATCGTTTTGCTCATATTTTAAACATTTTCCAGAGTTTCCAAAAAAATTTAACATCGAAAGAAAAAATCGATTTTATTAAAATCGAAAAAAAACATAATCGATTCTAAAAAAATCGATCGAAAGCCAAAAAAATCGATTAAATCGAAACTTTGAATGTTTTTTTTACAACCCTAGGGCATTGTATTATCAGGCTAGCCTTATTAACATTTAACACCCCTACTTGTGCGTAAAATAGGTAGTGTTCCGAGCAAATAGGGAAATTAAACTTTCTTTATTGAATTGGGCAAAAACTCATTTCTCGTTCAATCACAGAACCAACTGAATATTTAGCACAGCTTAACTCACTTGCCATAAAAATTTTTAACTTTATTTTCAAATTTTGCACCCGCAGCGGTCATGGAAATTTATTATTGCGCCCTCACTTGCAGAATCGTTGGCCACCCTTCGTCCAGACGAAATGACCAATGTATTGAAATAAAAAAAAAATATGCATCGTCGATGAATTTTCGAAGCCAACAATTCACAATCACCGTTCACACGAATGCTGTGAGATTCATAACGAGGAAAAACTGTCTGGGTCACTTTAAATCCTTCAGCAAACACTGGATCCAACAAAATCCGTTTGAATTTACGAGAGTCAGCTGTAGCAACTATGCGTGTTCAATAATTCGGTGTTTACTGCTTGATGCTGCACCAAGGCCTGCTGCGACACCGCGGCAAAAGAACTGCCAACAATCCATGGGTAATCTGAGTGAATTACAGCGGCATAGGTCGGAGCAATCGAACCACCTCGCAGTTGAAAAGTTTTATTGGCAGATTATTCTGCCTTTTATCAGCAAGCTCCGCGTCCAAGAAGGAAACACTTAAATCTGGACAGTAACGCGCATAAATTCGGCTCTGTTGCAGTCCAAAAGCTGTAAGCGCACGTGTTACAGGTCAGTGCGAGTATTCGAGCGGCTTGAATCGTTGAAATATTCAATAAAAGTGAATTAAGCGCGCTGTGTAATTGCGATTGACATATGCAACAACATTTCATAAATTCCATCGGCAAAGAGCACAAAATATTTGGAAAAAAATTCCTTCGAAATTATTATTGGTGTAAGTTTTCATTACTGCGGAATATTGGGCGAATAATTTGTGCATAATTCTCATGACGATTATGATTTCGTTGACAGTTTCTGAGTTGTTCTTAATACTTTTTCGCTTGAGTTTTGCATAAAATCTAAAAAAAAAAAAATGACGCTTTTCGAAAATTGCACCCAAAATTCAAATGGGAACTCAACAGCCGTTGGCATATGAAGTTCTTTTGTATCGGGTATTGCATGTACCCTGCAGTAGTAAAGCGGTGAATTTCGCACAAATGACTGACCTTTAACCAATCCCACGTTTACGATTCCAAATGGGACTGTTTCTAACACCAAAGTTGGTTAGTCGGCCGTTAGTCTCCCAAATGACACTAATCAGAATCGAGTTTTCCTTCCATAACTCTCTGCAAAAAGTTAAGGAAACGGTACTTCGATACAAAAAAAATCCAGGATTTGTTGGGAATATTGACGATATTAAATTCTGCAGGACTTGGCGTGACACTACCTATTAAAACATTCAATAATTATGTTTAACATACTAACAATTAAATACACACAGAAAAATATGACCCCATAATATCGATAAGATCCCCTTATTGAGCGATTTTATAGAGAAATCTTCTTAAACTATATGAACGATGTGCTTTTTCCATACACCGAGAGAAAAAGGTAGTTATATTAACTGAAAAATCATGTTAAAATAACCGAGTTCACCGTTAATTGTTAACTTATGTACAGTAGCGGTCAACTCAACAGTACAAACACAGTTAATAAGGATATAACTACCTGATAATTGATATAACTGTCTCGCGGTCAAATCAACTGTCACCAGCGACTGGGAAAAAATATTTATTTTTTGCTTTGACTTTTTTTTATCTTCTTTTATTAATATGTTTTTTTTTTATTAAATTATTATATTTTTTCTTTATTTATTTGTTTCTATTTAAATCTTTTTCTCTTTCATCTCTTTAAATTTTCTAGCCTCGGCCGAGCCTTGGAACCGCTGACCTCCACTTCGCTGGGCGAACGTCTTAACCATTACGCTAAACGAACGAATTTAATTTGTTGGTCAAAATGCTCAGTTGAGTTTATGGTTGCTCAAGTTTTGGGGAACGTGCTTAAGAAATTGTTTCACTCCCAAAATTTTTTGCTTGAAAATGAACCATTAAAAAAAATTAAATTAATTAAAACCTTAAAAATTTAGGAGAAAATTTTTGTCTCCCAAAACAACTACACTCTGAACAAAAAAAAACTGTAATTAAAAAAAAAATTCAGAAAAATTCCCGCCGCCAGCAGGGATAGAACCCCGAAGCTCACGACTGTCGAGTCACAGTTTAAAGCACTGAGCTATCGAAACCTCCGGAGACGGTTGATCAGAATGCGAACTTATACGTCTAAGTGAACGAAAGCGAATTTGAACATAAAAAGTAACTGTTTTTCAACTGTTTATTTGACTGCCTTTTTCAGTGCATTTAACGCGGAATACAGTTTATTTGACCACTCTTACTTTAACTGTTCTAAGTAGTTGATTTAACTGTTGTTATTTCTCTCGGTGTAGAGAAAACTCTTTGAATGCATAGAGAAAATCTTATTGAAACATTTAAATAGATATTCTCATATATTTAATGTGAATATCTTATTATTTCTGGTGAAGAATATGGAAAACTGCTTGATATAGTCAAATAATAAGGTGACCATATCAATCAAACTATGTGACAAAATCGGGTGAAGTCCACCCGATGGCTATTTTTGGGGTTATGTTTAGCAGAGGGCTCTGTGGCCATTTTTGCTTTCAACTTGAAATAAATTTGTTCCAATGGTTCTTTTTTTATTGGTATTTTAGTAAATTTTTTTCTTTAAAAAATTATCTTGTCATTTCATTCTTGTCGGTGCTTATTTCAACAATTTCAATTTAAATACATATTTTAAAATTATTTCTGGTTGATTTTTTTCTGTGTAGATATGGGACAAATTACCTCCGATTGACCGCAGTAGGTAATTTTTCAATGACATCTCAATGTTAAAGTCCTGGTATTTTTGTGACTAGTTGGAGAGTAGTTGGAATTACTGCAGAGCACTTTCAGCAGCGTATACTTGCACGAAGTTCAATTGTTTTTTTGTTTTACAATTTTTTTTTATTACCGCAAACTTATTTTAAAACCGTAGTAGGTACACATGCCTTGTTTTAAATCTGGTCTTTCTCAGCAAAAATAGGATTTTAAAACCAACTTAAATTTTTTATGTGGTGAAATTCCGAAAAGAGAAAGCTTTCTTTTTTATGAATTTCGACATTATGGCCAGGAGTCTTTATGTCGGCTTAAGAACTTCGAAAGCTCACATTGTTATGTTAAAATTTTTTTAAAAATTTGTTTTGTATCGTTAAGAAGCTGGGATAGTTCGCTCCTAATGGATGCAGCAAAGCATGAAACGTCGAAAAAATTAAAAAATTTAACTTCGACCTTATGCAAACAGGCGCAGTATTTATATAATCATTATTATTATTATTATTAGTATTATTATTATTATTTTATTATTTTTATTATTATTCTATTATTATTATTATTTATATACCAACATATAGCGGCATATCGTCGCCCCGAAGCTACATATCTTCACGTATCTGCAAAAAAAATTTTTTGCGAGATTGACTCAAGTTATTTGTCAGAATATTGCATATTTGGCAGACTTTTAAAAAAATTATCTTGTTACTACTATTAATATAGGCATTTCGATTTCCCCATATACAATCTCAAAAATATTTTCGGATGTAGCCTGTAACAGTTATTTTATTATTTATAAAAAAAAAATTTTTACAGATACGTGAAGATAACTTCGGGGCGACGATATGTATACTTAACATATTTTATCCTTCTCTAACAAATGCTGGGTCTGCAACTGAATGGATTACAACTTCACTGATATTATTTCATCGCAATAAGCCGAGCAAGTATCTTTTAGTAACACTTTGCTGTGAGTTCATCATCTATGTTTAAATCCATTATTTTTTTAAATTTAAGACTGACAAATGAAATCCTCAAATTTTAGATGAAAATATAATCTTATCTTAAGCAAACCAAATAAGACATGTCAAGATATGTCGAACATATCCAGTAATAAATCTCAAAGCATTTGATGGACACATAAGAATGAATAATTTTTGACCTCTTCAGTGTTTGATTTCTATTTTACACCTATATCAAAGCTTAAGACAGCTTGGGTTCAATGTCCCATATATCCCTTATTACATATTTGATTCATTTAAATCGCCTGAACGCGTTCGCCTTCCCTACTGTTTTGATTTTTCTACCATGCTTTCGGATGTAAACAAACTTAAAATTTCATTCATAAAAATACTCGCATCGGCGCAGTAAGACAGCAGCGATTCATTTATCTAATGATGTGAGTGGAATGCTAGTCATTGATTCAACCGCGAAAACAGTGCCACCAAAGTTACCCATATGAGTCTGAGCGGCAATATGAATTGAGTTCCGCTCAATTTAGTTCCGTTTAGTTGGATTTTCCGCCGCATCGTGATCAGTCGCTAGCACTTTAACGGTTCGTGGTATTATTCCACAAGAAATAATTCATGTGAGGGCACCACAAAATTGATATTTTAGTGTCGCATACTTTTTCTATCTTTTCAATGTCAACTGACTGCAGTTGACGCGCATTTCAAAAGCTGACGCTCCAATTGAAGAGGGGCGATGTGTGCTGTGGACTTAAATCAACTTGAGGGTCACTTTGCCGTTTTGCAATTTTCAATTGATCAATGAGTTTGCCATTCCAAGGTGCATCTTTCAATATAATTCTAAAGCATTTAATATGATTGATTGACTCTTTAAAATACCAGTTTAAATACAAAAACAAAATCAAACAATATTCCCAATGGATATTTAATTTTACACTCAAAAAAGTTCCTCATGTACTTTACATTGTTGAGAAAATATTATTGAAAAACTTGTTGCATCAAGAATTAATTTTCAGACCAATACAATTTTTGTGGTCATGCGAAGAATTTTTTTTCGTTGTTTTAAGAACTTCCATTTTTTTAGAACAGTTCGGTCGGTCGGGAACGATTTAAGCAACAAATTTGTTGGGACAAATTTTAAAATTGTTGGCATTACATTTTATTTTTTTTTAGTGTATCGACGTATGTATGTATGTATACGTGCGTGACAATTTCAAATCGCGTACACGCCATGACCTTGCTTGTGCGAAAATTCTATATCCTCCAAACTTGGTGTGCATTTCAATTCCATCAGAATTACAATTTAATTAAATAATAACTACTGCCATTCTTTTCGATGAATATTAATTGATTCGATTTACAGAATATAAGCTCCATTCATTAAAATATCGATCGAAAATATCGCACGGGATGTTGATAGTCCGAATCACGTGGATAACTGTTTTGCTATCGAAAATCACATTTGGCGCAGGTAAGAGATTATAAATACATGGGATATAACCATTTTCAATCGCAAATTTTGTTAGGTTAGGATAACTTATAAAAGTCCTCAAAATTTAATGGGAATAGGTTAGGTTAGGTTATTGTGGCTGCCACCAAGGCTGACTCACTTAGGCACCAAATGGGCCCGTTGTGATACCACGTATAATGGGGAAAACAAAGAAATGCAGAAACAGAAAAGACGGCACAAACATCCACGACCTCAGCTGGGAGTCGAACCGAGAGCCTCTTAATGGCAATAGAACTTAAAATAAAAAATTACGAAATAATATGTATAAAAAATGTAGCTTAAATAAATTAGTGGGTAATATTTGAAATTATCGAATTATAATTATGAAACCACACAGATTGCTTAATTTCAAAACTTCTGAGCAAAAACCCTTCAATTTCTGCAGACCCAACGGAAGTACTATTTCTTATATCCAATCAGGGTGCCAGTTCTTATCATCGTGAATTGAGTGCAAGCCTTCGCGATGACATCGAACAACAGTCAAAAGCGCTCACGAAGTTTAAAGTTCGTGTTGCCTTGTCACTTGAAGTTGTTAATCATCCAGGATATTGGGATTTATTGAATATAGTGACACATCTACAAAAAAATCAGTTCGTGAATAATGATACAAAGTGGATAATTTTTTGTGACGAACAGACAGAAATAAAAGTGAAGCCCCTTCTAGCTAAGCTTTCGTCTGAGAAAGACGATGAGGTAAGCTAGAACCTTTTTGTTTTTCCACTGAAATTCTCCTGAACTCTTTTAAATTCATTCAGCCACTTTTCTTGGGTTATCCCCTATACGATCAAGAAGCCACCATCGTGCATCATTTTGCCTTTTTCGAAAATCCCAAATGGTTTCCTTACCCAATGCTACGTTCTGGTGTCATACTCAGTGCTGCATTGTTTCGAAGGTGAGCATTGATTATTTATCTTAAAATTTTTCAGCAAAACGATTCCTTTTTCAGATTAATTTCCATTTTCGATGGAAAAAAATCCACAAATACAGTAATTAGAACAACGGATTTCACTATAGACTCGGGCCATGAACTGGCTAAATTCATATATGAAAATGTACTCGTTCAGTTCAATGCCAGTCAAAGTTACTTGCCGATATCATCGCCCATAACTCCGAATGCGACTAATTTTAATAATATTCGGAAATTGCTTTTAAAGAGAACTTCTTACATTTGCAGGAGTCAGAACGAAACCAATAATAAGGACACATTTGCCGCAAGCTCTTCTGAAGCGTATTGTGCTATCTATCCAAAGCCAACGAGAACTGATCTCAAAGCTTGTGTAAGAAAAATGGGATGCCAAATCGACTAGATACAATGATATCATTGATCCACTGTATTTCGTGTTGCAATACATCATCGCATCTTCAAGAAAAATTTCTGATGTGCTGGGAGAAATGTGACAGAAATGGATATCGTCAAACATTTACGATTTTGAAAGTTTCATGTACCCTAAAACCCATTTCCGGAGCATTTTAACTCAAATATTATATATCGAAACATATTTAGCCATTGCCGTCTTTACCATACAGCCACACTGGGACCGTACCCAGGGCTCCGAACTCACGGGGGCCCCCAAAAACCACATACATTCACTAGTGCAAAAAAAAAAAGAATACCATCCAAGAATTACCACCAACACAAAATAAGTAAAACATTAAAGAAGTTTTTTCTTTTTAATAACTTTTTTCTACAAGGGCCCCCAAATTCTGTAGTGCCCAGGGTACCCCGTCACGACCTAAGACGGCATTGTATACAGCCCGATTCTTAACAATCCCGGGGAGTTATTCCTTACGGATTCGAAGAGCAAATCTGCCATTCTAGACACACTGGGAAGCGTATGGAAATGGGGCAAGAATGTCGAACAGTTTTGAGCAAAGGTCATCGCATTCTTTCTTTTATTGACGCTTGGAATACTTCCTTTTCCGCCAAGGAAAATTTCTAGCAAAACAATTCCCGCCGAATCTAAATCATCATCATGATCTATGAACTAATTTAAATCTTATACGATTTTTCAGTTGATTTCAAGCACATCCCCATCAGGCCCTTTCAAGACCGAAAGAATAATCGATTCGCGGTTCATTCATGATAATAAATAAAAATCCTTTGGATGGCTTTTTATCGTTAAAATCCATTTCTGATTTATTTATTTCTTTGTTTTTCAAGCTATTTCCAATTAAACGTGGGCAAGTATTTGTTGCCATTAAGACCTGTCAGAAATTCCATCACGAACGAATTCCAATCATCGAAGCTACTTGGGCACCTTACGTAATACATAAACGGTATTATAGCGATGTAGAAGGTGCGTTTGTATAACTTCTAAATTACTAGGACCCGATTTCACCAAGCTATTCGCAGCGGCCAACAGTGCCTACCGCCTACAAAGTATACGAGACTGTAAGCGAACTGCCTTCCAATAGTTTACTTTATGTGGTGGTGGTAAGCGTTCACTCTACAAAACGGCCACGCTCGAAGAAAAGTATCCCAGCAGAATATTATGACGGCGGTGAACAAGTCCGCGCGTCTTTCAGAGCGGACGCCTCGGTGAAATGCTCCGCATGACAGTGTCAGCGAGGTGGAGCGAAAAAGGCATGCCCGATTGTCATTTACATTTTGAACTCGTCTTGCTTGAATCTCATTAGCTGCTTAATTTTAAATATGGTTTTAGCGTCAGGCGATCATTTGCGAGATGTAGCGTATGGCATGCATACTGGCCTCATAATCCGAAGATCGCGGGTTCGATCCCTGCCCGAGCCAAACAACAATTGTAGAAGAAAAAAAGATTTTTAGAAAAATTCGAACTACACGAAAAAACGCGATGAGAGAATCCTCTCTCGAAACTCGAGTTTCCTTTCTGAACTCAGGAGAGAGAGATAGGGAGAGAGAGTTGTCAAACGGGTTTCTAAAAATATACAACGAGAGAGAAAAAAAAGAGCACATGCAGCTCTCAAATACTTTTTTCGCTGCATCGGACTTTCTCGCGCTGCCACGATGAACTCGTCCGAGCTGAAGCGTAATGACATTCGTGTAGAAATATCACCGCGCGCAACCTCCAGGAAGGCAGGTGGTGCGACTCCCATTTTCACGAGGACATCCCCGCGGATGTCCGCGGGAAATTTTCTACTGGGATGCTATGATGGTATATGAGGTGGTATGCATTACCACCTACGCCCAACAAAATGTGCTTCGATTAATCGCTTCTGTTTGCAGCATTTTGGCCGTTGGGTTTCAATGAAACTTAAGGAGGTTGTCCCATTGGCGAGGAAAAGAGTTTTTTCAATTTAGTTTTGTTATTGTGTTAGGAATGTATGAAAGTTAATAAAGAATTACTCTTTGTATTTTTCTGTGAGGGCGGTTCAAAAAGTTCTCGGTCGTCAAAGTGGATGCTCAAAAAATGGTGTAGTGCTGGCTGCCACGATTCCAGGTCTCCAAGTTGTCCGAAATGAAAAATAAAACCGGGGCTGTAATCAGTATAGATCAGACCTGGGCAGACGTAATTACATTTCGTAATTGATTACACACTTGTAATTGTAATTGAAAAAACTCAATTACAATTACTCGTAATTGTAATTGAAATATTTCCAATTACAATATTTCAATTGTAACTGAAAGATCTCCATTCCAATTACAAGTAATTGTAATTGAATTTAATCAATTACAATTACATGTAATTGCAATTGAAAGTTTTCCAATTACAAGTAATTGTAATTTAAACACCTCAATTACATTGAAAAACAATTAGGAAGCTTATATACTTTATACATTTAAATATTTATACGGCAAAAGATTAGAAAGCTGACTATACCAAATTCGGGCTAGACCAATCTTAGCTTTCCTACTTGTTTTTCAATGTAATTTAGGTGTTTCAATTGCAATTTCTTGCAATTGGAAAACTTTCAATTACAATTACATGTAATTGTAATTGATTAAATTCAATTACAATTACTTGTAATTTTAATTGGAAGTTTTTCAATTACAATTACATGTAATTGTAATTGAAAAACTTCAATTACAATTTCAAGTAGTGGTAATTGGAAAATTTTCAATTACAATTACTTGAAATTGTAATTGAAATATTTTGTAAATGGGTTTGCCCAGGTCTGGTATAGATGTCATTATGTCGTGAACCTCCAAAATAATTTTGGAATTTTTTTTAACAAAATGGCGGTTATTGAAAAATGACACATCGATTTTGGCTATATTTTTTTGTAGTTCAGTGTAAAAAAAAAATAGTAACAAACTTTTTTAAATAATGATTGAGGTCACGTCATAACGGTGACAATTCTACGTTGATTGCAATTTGTTTCATTACAATCGGTCCAGTTGGACTGGAGGAATCGTGGCATCGTGAAAACGCTAAAATTACTCCTTTTAGCGCAGACCTTGCTCGCCAAAGAAGGCTATATCTTCTAAAATATTTCGAATTTCAAAAAATCCTTTTGGCACGATGTTCTCAAATATTCAAGCTTTAAAAAAATTCCCAAAACGAAATTCCCCCAATGAGACAACCCCCTTAAAAAAAACGAACTGTAAAATTTCATATAAAAAAAGTAAATTTTCATTTAAGTTTTATTTGAATAGCTTGGTGAAATCGGGCCTAGGACAGCCGAAAATATTTTAATTCAGCACAATAAAGTGTTAACATGCAAATATTAAAAGCAATTTCTATAATTAGAAGTCTCAATCAGCGGAATTTATTTAATATTCCCAATATTTATATTGAAAGTTGCTCATACAACTCGATTTGATGTAGATCACAGCATTCCAACTATCAATACTGGTGTCCCCAATGTTAGCATAGGACATTGTGAGAAAACGTTAGCCATATTAAAGTTAGCCCTGAAGGATATCGAACGAATCAATCGAGTAATCAATGAAACGAATGAAGCACCAGTGCATTGGCTTTTGCTTTCCGATGATGATACATTGATCAGGTAGTTTTAATTTCCAATCTTTTAAGTGTAATTTTTCATTAAATTCATTGGCTTTCTTTTCATTTCCAAACCAATTTATATAAAATCATCAAGTGTTTGCTAATGGAACCGACTTATTCTTTCTTTTATTTCATACTCGAATCGAAAATCTTCGTGCTGGGCTATACATAGCGTGTCGCGCTTGTGTGACTTGCTTCGGTGTTTTAATCACACAGAAACGGTGTATATTGGTGAGCGCTACGGCTATCGTCTGCACGGCAAGGACGGTTTCAATTACATTACGGGAGGTGGTGGCATTGTGCTCAGTCTTCCAACTGTCAACTTAATCGTTGAGCATTGCAGCTGTCCGACTTCCATATCACCCGACGATATGATCTTGGGTTCGTGCTTGCATATGCTGGGCATCGAACCGATACATTCATCTCGATTTCATCAGGTTTGCGAGAAATATAAATTTTCCTCCTCCGCCGCATTCACTTTTTAGTTTTCAAACCAATTTTTATTTAAATAGGCACGTCCAAATGACTATCCACGGACACTTTTGCAACTAGAGCAGCCAATATCTTTTCACAAATTCTGGCAACTAGATCCTTTGAATGTTCATAAACGTTGGTTTGCACTCAACGATCGTCAAATGTTGAGTGATGAGCTGGTCAAGACAAAATCATTTCATCATTTCAAAGATATATCCACTATGATTAGTAAAGATGGTCTCGCGTCGAGTGTTAATTCAACCTCTGAAAGCGACCAACCTATCAGCACATCACTTTCATCCTTAAAACAAGAATCTAGTTCACATATGGATCTATAAAATTACATAAGCAAATATATGATATTTAAAAATGTTAAAATATGAAGATATGCAAAAATTATATCGCTGTTATTACCAGAGTATGCGTATAAATATATCGTCCAACCTTTGTATCTCCGAGTCTTTATACATAAGCCAAGAAAACCCATTATAATTGAGCCGATGTCTCTCCGTCTGAGCGTTTGCGATTTTTTTCCAATAAATCATTTTAAAAGCAAAAATATAAAATTTCCTTGTAAATTTTAAATTCTCAGATGATATTCGGTCACACATTTGTTTTTCGGGGTTTAAGGCTGGGTGTCGCATACAGCTGAAAACTGAAACTGAATTCCATACAACAGCGACTGAAAAAAAACTGTGACTGACTTGTTTCAGTCGCTGTTGTATGGAATTCAGTTTCAGTTTTCAGTTTCAGCTGTATGCGACACACAGCCTTTAGAGGTCTTTAGGTTAGGTTAGGCTAGGCTAGGTTAGGTTAGGTTAGGTTAGGTTAGTGTGGCTGCCACCATTATGGCTGACACACTTAAGCCTCACATGGGCCCGTTGTAATACCACGAATAACAGAAAAACAAAGAAAAACAAGCAGAAAAAATGACACAAACATCCACGACCTTAGCTGGGAGTTGAACCCAGAGCCTCTTGCTTCGCACGTTGGCATCCAACCACGGCACAGAAGCCGTTAAGAGATGATGAATTATTACACTGTCATAGTTTTTTCTCAAACATTTTCGAAGACAAGGTCGGAGTCAACGGATTCCCCCTATTTCGGGCACGAGAAATCGAACTGCATCATTAGTTTTTTGAGTTATCGGTAAGCCTTCATAGGTTTTTTTTAAGGTTTTTTTGGCAACTTTTTGGTCCATATCTATGGATGTGTTGAGGTTTGGTATTCTTAACTGACATCGCAATGTACTCTGAGATATCACAAGTAAAATTTAAGAAGTTAAAGGAGCAGGGAACATCCTGGCATTATTTAAGTTACATTTTCATAAACACAATCCCTTTAGGAATTTCAACTAATTTTAAATTAATAGAACAACTGATTGATTTAAAGTGACAATTAATTTAAACTCTGACTTTTTCCCATGGAGAAAACTAACTTTTTTAGCATGGCGATGTCCTACGGCAAAGTCAATTGTCTGAATCTGGATATCTTTTAAATTAGTTAAAAATCAGTTTATTTTAAATTGATATTATTTTAATTTTTCTTTGAATGATTTCAAAGTTGTTTCTTTCCAGTCTGTCTAACAATCCGAGGTCTGTGAGTTCAAATCCCCGTTCAGACAAGGGTTTTTTTTTTTTTTTTTTGTGGTAAAGTATGTAATAATATACCTAACATTTAAATAATAATGAAAAAACTTAGAGGAATATCCTTTCAACCAAACTTTTTATTCAAAATTATAAAAAAGAAAGGTTTCAGTGGAACTTAAAGGAGTTTTTCAAAGAGCTTGTGTATGACGTATTTGAAGAAAGGATGGCAAACTTCACGGTATGGTTGGCAGCTTCTTTTCTCCTTTAGTTTGTATTTAAAATTTACCTGACTCTTTCAATTCCCAATTTTTCCACATCTTATTTCTGTCTGCAACAGGATTCGAACTCCAGCCTTCGGATTGCTAAGCGCAATCGCTATGCGCTACGCCACGAAGAGATCGAATATATTCAGATTTAATACATTATATTAAAGTTTATGTATGGTATGTCAACTAATTGCTTTTCAACTAATTGTCAAATATATTTTTTTTCAATCTGATTTCCTAAATTCCGATAGGGATGTTTATTACAGATATATGTATATGTACCTGTATAAATATATAATTTATTCAAATAGAACTATGTATATAGAAAATCTAATAATTCTTAATAGGAACGACCGCAAATATAGCCTCGGTGGCGCAGTAGGCAGCGCGTAAGTCTCATAATCTTAAGGTCGTGAGTTCGAGCCTCACCCGGGGCATTCATTTTTTTAAACATTAAATGCGTAAATACGCATGCCCTGTATACTATGTTGGGCTTATAATTTATTAAAAATAAAAAATAAAAGACGGACGATGGCCCGAAATATGGGGCAAAGTAGAGAAAATTGACTTTTTTCACATTTTGGGCCATATCTCGGAAACGCTGCATAAATCCATCAAACCATTGGCCGTTTTGGATTCAGGGGTCCTATAATAACACAAAATAACCAACAGAAAAAAACAGTGTGAAAAAATTTTTTTTGGAACATTGTGTGTTTAATGCAGACTTGGGTATTTTGGGATTGCATTTCTTTCAATTACAATTACAAGTAATCTGCAATTGGAAATTGAAAAAAAAATTAAAAGTAATTCTAATTGAAATTTTTTCAATTACATTAATTTCAATTACATGTAGTTTCAAATTTCAATTAAAATTAATTCAAATTACTTTTGTAATTGGATTAGTAATCCATTAAAATGTGATCCTTCAGAAAGTTGTAATCCATTACTTTTGCGAAGTAATTTGAAACGAAAATGTAATTAATTACACATTTTTCTGCAATTGCATATAGCTCGCTATACCATTATGGGGCTGGAACGATTTTAGCTATGGGGCTTATTTTAAAAGTCTACATCGTGTTGATAGTTGATAAATTTGACATTTCTTCATATCAAAATGTAGATATTTGTCAACTATCAACACGATGTAGACTTTTATAATAAGCCCCTATGTTTCTTTTTTCATACGCTGGCATTGTATCACAACCCCGACGTCGAAAATTAAGCGATGAAAATTTTTAAATTTTAACTTTAGGAAAAGCAAACAAAAATTTTTGCAAATAATTTTATAACAAAATAAGGTTTGGGAATTTAAAATATAAAACGGAAATTTAAAAGTTCGTTTCAATGAGAAAAAAATCGATGGTCATAATTTTTTTCAGAGATCTCTTACAAAAAAGGAGGAATTAGTTTGCAAGCAGCGATTACTAGAGTACACTATTTCGGCATTTTTGATTTTCGTATCGAATGCTAGTTACTTATTTCGGCTCCTATTTGCTCCTTCCGTCGAAGAAATCTGTGAAAATCGGTTGTATTGAAAAAAAAATTTTTTTTTATCGTGTGACATCAAGAAAAAACATCTGCATGTATGGATATGTTTTTGTATTTAGCATAAAAGAAAAAATTATTGTAATTGATTACTTGAATACATATAGTACTATAGGTCTAACTGTCGACGTCGAAAGGCCTCTGCCGCTAATAAGAAACTCCCCATTAGGCAGGGATAGGAAACTCAACTCTTTCGAGAAATTCACCAAAAAGCTACCAACAAAAACCTTAAGCAGGAATAGGAAATTCAACTCTTTCGAGAAATTCACCAAAAAGCTACTAACAACAATACGGGTAGACACAAAGTGGCACTATGATGCCACCTGCAAGAAAATTACCAAAGAAATACGGCGTCGGCTCGGTTTTTTGTATTGCTTGAAAAGTTCATAATTGAAACTTTACTAAATGTATTACGATATGTTTTTGCTCAATGTGCACGAATGTGTTCATTTTGTAATAAATTGACAAACATTTTTGACTACGGCTACGAATTTGATTGTACATAGAATTTAGTATTTTCGCTGAAACAGTGTGATCAAAAAGTTAAGTGGACAGGGTAGAACTAAAAAAACAATTTATTTTTCTCCTTGATATTGAGTTTCCTTGATTATTTTTATGTTTTTCAAGCTTTTCATGGCATTTTATGAGTTTGGTAGATATTTTATATGTAATGAACTCGAAAATCTCCTAAAATTAAAAAGAAAAGTGGCAATGCATTTCACCAGAGCAGAGCTAAAGATTTCGCTGCCATAGCGTGCTTCTCTTTTCCTCATGCTATATGCCTATGTTGAAGCAGCGTAGCTCTAACACATTGCAGGGATTAGGAAGAAGAAGAGTTAGACCTATAGTTCTATATGCTTGAATAGTTGCTAATTACTAGTAAATGTAATCCATTACAAATATTGTTCGATTACTTTGCTTTTCAATTATAAATTTTGGATTACAGTAATTCAATTACAAAATATTTCAATTACAATTACTTGTAATTGAAATTGAATAAATTTCAATTACAATTACTTGTAATTTGTAATTGAAAATTTTCAATATAAATTACTTGAAATTGTAATTGCATGTGTAATTAATTACCAAATGTAATTGATTACTCCCAAGTCTGGTTTAATGTTGAATTTTTTATTGTTTTGAGGCATATTTCTCTTTCGATATTTAAATATGTACTTATGTAAATTATGAATTATTTAAATACAAAATGTTTATGCTTTATGCCTGATTTCCAATAGCGCAGCAATTCCTGCACCGGAAAAAATTTGAATGAAGATCCGCTATAAAAGTGGTGTAAAAATATTGAGAAGTCCCTATGGAGTACTCGTTCGTTTTGGGAACACTTTTATTTTAAATATTCACAAAAATTGTTTTAAATCATTCAACTTACGGTTTTATTAGAAATTTAAATTACTTTTAATTCAGTCGAATGTGAATGTTAACTAAAATTGATTACGATTGCTTGGGCTATTTTGTTTCAAAATGCATCATTGATATATGTATATTTTAGTATTTATTAACCAAAAAGCTTGTAAAGATAATACCACGTTAAGTTTTTTTATACGTATATAAGGAATTTATAAAACGATCCTTGTGAGCGTTCTAATCACTTGTCTATGTAGTTTTCAGTGAACTGGCGAGGCTAAACGCGTTGCTGTTTGCGTTGTTGTCCGTGAATTTGCTTTCATGCGCGCCTCGCTCACTTGCTTTACTAGTTGCTCTTGCAAGGCCAGCAGCTCCTTTGTGCGCTGATATATTTTATTCTGAGTTCTCATACCGGGACTCCACCGACAATATAGCCCTTTCCATAGTTTCACGATTCGCATGCTAGATATCGGACGAATAACCTGTTTTGCTCCTTGTGAGAAGGATGGATACAATGGGTTTAGATATTGATCAACTGCGGCATTGATATGAGTCCATAAGGATATAGTCTTGTGTTTTAGATCTACCAAAAAGAAGGAATACATAAATACCTGTAAATCTCAGTATATAAAAATAGAAAATTCATACCTTCTTGAACACGTTCGGCTTCGGTATTGCACAAAAAAGTACCAAAACGGCATGAATAGAGATGATCAATAATCGTGATGAGGAAATGCTCATTAAATTCGAGAGCGTTTGGAAACTCTTGACTGACCTGCCACACGCAATCGATAAATTGTAAAAACACTGGAGAACGATCTTCATCATCGTGACGATGATCGCCATGACCTATTCGCTGTTGAAATTTATGCCCGAAGGACAACCATTCCTTCTCTATGAGAACTTCGAAGCCCCGCAGTGTCCGATAGTAAGGATCAAGCAAAAGCATTGCTAGCGCAGTCAATTGTGACGTCCGATCCCAACCGTCAGAGCAATGAACCACAACTGAAGTACTCATTGTTTCAACTTTGTCAACAATACGTACTGCTCCCGTCAAAATGCCTTTGATATGCTTTAACCATAAAGTGCCGTCAATCGAGGATAGCCATTTGGAATCGTCTATCGTTGGATAGCAGGCAACTTTCACTTTTCGCAAGCTTTCGCGCATCACATGAATGTTATGTATATCCAGAAAGTTGATCTCAACATTTTTATACGTTTCTTCCGATTCGTAACCGCCGCCCTTTGCCTTATTAGCAATTGCATTAGCACTGGGCCGTGCATCCATAATCGCCAATTTATCAGATTGCGCATTTGCTTCCATAATGTAGCTCAAATAGAGCTCATCGTCGGAGCTTCGTTTGCCGCCTACACCAACCAATGGTTGCGAACAACGAGTAATCGTTGCTTGGGAACGCGGGTGCATCCACGACAAGACTGGCAACCGACAACGAGAACGAAACTGAGCAACACGTCTTAGAATATCATCCGAGGCAGCTTTCGGCACTGCCCATACAGCTGGATAACTATCGCAGATACCATAATTCTCGTTTATTTTCGTTACCCGCCACATATCGTTCGGTACTCCCTGACGACGCAGTTCAGCCAACGGCTCATACACAGCCCATCCATTTTCGCCTGTCGTAGGACAACCAGCGTTGGCAGCCGCATGTGCAAAGGCAAATAAACGGCCACTATATGAGAGTGGAAAGGCGTATGTTTGTAATTTTTCAAAAACCGTTCGCCGAGAGTGATTCTGCTGCTTGTGCGCGAAGCGTATATTCCTCATGTCCTTGCAAAAGATCTCAATGCCATAGGAGTTCTCTCCGCGTGAAGTAGAACCACCAATTTTCTCAACTCGAGCTATTACCCCCAAAGGTACGTCAATCAAAACTGGAGGATCGTTTTCCAAAAGCGGAAGCGAACGAAAATGCAGACGGTAATTGGTGATTATAAGTGCTCCAAACACTGGCCCACGATACGGACACACATAAGTAACGTCATTTTTTTGGTCTTGTTCCTCTTCTCCAACCAGATAGACAAAGGGTGTGTTCGTTGCACTTTCTTTCTTTGAAGAATCCGTGTCGAGGGAATTCGTACTGGCATTTTTTGATTGTTCCTTTTCCCTTTTAGTGCTTCCAGCCTCAAGTTTCTCCATTGGAATTTTCTTATTTTAACCGTTAACAATTCCAATTTTGATTATCGAACTTGGATTGTCCACCAGCTAAATCACTCTTTGAAATATGTGGAATTTTGTTAGTTGATTATTAATTATAGTGCCTTAGCACGGTGTGCTATCTAGCCTTGCTGGAAATGTCATAAAATCATTAGCAGTGCGACTCCACGTGCGATAGTTCATCGCATAGGTACCAGCTGTCAAATTTTATGGAATGGATGTGTCTCCGGCGACTGTCGCAAAGTTGGTTTGATGGCGAGGGACGTTTGGGGATGCGGTATGGGCGCGTTTTCTCTCATCCCTGGGCAGTCCTGGCCTTCAAACCAACTTTGTCGCCGGTGATTTGTCTCGTAATATGAACGGCGATTGGCTGGGCTCCCATGATATTGAAAATATTCAATATTTCAATATTTGGCATGTTCCTTCTGTCACGTTTGTGTGTCGATGGATTCGCTCGAACGAGCATCAGTTGGAAATGTAATCATAGAGCGTGAATTTTTAAGCATTTATAAATTTGAAGCATACTTTATGGGGCAAAAATTTTTCGGCTAGATTTCATAAAGTATAGCATTTCAAATCGATTTTTAGCCTATTAAAGACTTTTTCAAAGCTAGGAAATCCCTTGAAGTTCAAATTCGCTACTTATTTCCAAAATGGTGAATAAGAAATAAATGCAAAAATATCCCCCACAAAGTATGCTTCAAATTTATAAATGCTTAAAAATACACGCTCTAGTATCAGAGAAGACACCACATCGTTCAAAAGCATTTTGACTTTTATTACCGGCTAGGATTTCCTCAAATATGCATTTTTCCTTTTCCTCGCTTGATTTTGAGCTTAGAGACAATCATATTTTGGCGAATAGGCACCAGTAACTTCGATTGGCCGTATCCATGATGTTGTCTCGTCGAAAAGTTTGTGGGAAATGATGCTCGCGGAATTGCTCGTCGTGTTAGTGGGTAAAACTATTTTGCGGATGCAAGCTGTTTGCACGAGCACACTGGAATGTGGATAGGCCACTTCAACGAAGATCGCACGAGTTCATTTGAGTCGTTCATAATACGTGTTGCCAATTCCGACTGGGATTCGTACAAATCTCTCAGCTGTCTCTTGAGCCAGCTGTTTCCAAACCAAACAGCAGCTTGTTCCTCAAGGACGCTTTTCCAAAAGTGAAACAAAAACAAACAGAAAATATGTTTTCCAAAAGTCTATTGATACCAAAAATAACAAACGTCTCATCACTCGTCCGAGCCGTTCAATTCCAGAGAGGAAGCATGTGCGCATTCAGAAATCACATAAGGAGTACACATCGTAAGACGAAAGAAAACATGAAACTACAAAAACAAGATAAAACATTATATGCCATAAGAAACGTTAGTACAACGAATAATACAACAGAAGAATTTGAAGACAAGCCCTTAGATGCTGATACAGAAGAACATGAGTTTTCAAGTTTTGAGCTTAAATCGTTATTCTACAAAGATACTGACGAATTAATAAATCAATTAAACCAATGCGAGAATATACAACAGGTATTGCAACGATTTCAGAAAATTTCAACTACAATATGCAAATAACTCATACATATACAGGGTGTTTCGCATAAGGATGTATATCCGAAAGGAAATTACCAATTTTTCCAGTTAAAGTTCGTATAATTTTAAACCAAAATTTGTCTTAAATAAGAAATTGCTGGCTGGCCATTGTAAGCCAAAGATTGCTCTTTTAAGAATTTCATCACATAAAAAAAAGTTCAAGTTTGTTTATAAATCCTATTTGTCCTGAGGTTAAACCGCTAATAAGGTATGACAAATGTACCACAGATTTGAAGTAAATTAATTAAGGATTTTGAAAAAAATTAGAAAAGTATGTGTTAATAGGACCTTTTTCATACCAAAATGGCTCTCAAAGTAAAAAAAATAGAATTTTTTTTCAGAATTTTTGACTTTGACCGCTTAATTAACCATCATTGGCTTAAATTCTTACCATGAATTTAATTTTGCCTAAAAGCCCATAGAATTGGCTTTCAAACCGCTAAAGGTTTTTTTTCTACGATGAACCGTTATCGTGATAGAATTTTTTTTCTGGACTTACTGCCTAAAAACTTTAAGGCCCTCTAACTCCTTAGGGAAGCATTTTCCATCCCCCCCTCCCATACGATTTTTGGTCGATATTGAGCACCCCTATCACCTCCTTTCGGATATACATCCTTATGCGAAACACCCTGTATATTTTAATTTTATTTTATCTCCATTCTAAAGTTGAAGGAAGTAATTACGCGCAATGGAACTGAATTTCAACGCGAGCATCGTGTACAAAGCATTATTGTTTTAACAACTATAAATCAGCAAAGCCCCGAAATTTCTCCACATGAACTATTCTCCATGGGTGAACTATTAGAAAGAAATATTTTGCCTGGCTTAGAGGCACACTTGAATGAATTAAATATAGACGAACTAAGCTGTTCTTATTTGTATTTACGAAAATTGAACGTTTCTAATACACAGCCAGTAGTGCGCGATCTTTTACTTAATGCATTGCGGAAAATTGAGGGAAGTGAACTTATCCCATTGTCAGCGCTATCTAGACTCTCCATAGCCATAAATACGGGGAATGATTTTTACATTCCCATGCTTGGCGCTAACTTTATACCTCATATTATAAATCACATCGAAAGCTGCTGTACACCGCAAGTCGCGAGACTATTAGCGATATGTTTATACAATCTACATGCAATCATTGATGAGGAGACTTTAAGTAGTTTCAAACGCCAAGTACAATCACTTCTTGACACAAATGTACTAAATTCACACACTCAAAAATCGATCATGAAATTGATTCAATTATTTAATATACCAAATTGGTCCTTTCGCAATGCATTAATAATTCGGAATTTAATGTTGGCGCTAGAGAAAATAATACCTGAATTCAATGAGCAAGAGACGAAAGTCTTTTCACGTATACTCCAACATCATTTCGAACCAGCAGCATTGGAAGTCCAGCTCAAGCAGGTCTTAGAGAAGCAAATAAAAGATTCGCCTACCGCCGATATTCTCGCCTGTTACATGCCATTTGTTGAACCAACCAAACGCAACAACTGCATACAACTTTTTAAGACTTTACTTAACTCAACTGAACAATGGCAAGAGAAATACGCGAATATTAATTTTTTTCTCACACTGAGGGCACTCAAGATATCGGAAACTGCTGTTTGCGATGCCTATTGGGACAGAGTTCTGAAAACTATCGAAAGCAACGAACTCGATGAGAAACTTGATCAGCGTTTTCTACGTCATTGCCATCGTTATATGCACTTTAATAACAATCTTGGTGGCACATATCGATTTTTGCCTATTGAACGTAAACTTACTCAAATGGCTATGAACGCCCTTCAAAATGACTTAGCAACTTATATTCCCTGGAAAGTAGCGCGATTAGTGTCATTTGTGTTTGCCTATGGTCATACTCCTTATAGTTGGAAAAAATTTCCAAATACCTTGCTGTCGAAAATCATTTCAATGGCTGATCAGTTTTCACCAACACGATTGTTTCTACTTAAGTCGTGGACTACAAGTATGCCTGGAAATGCGGTAGGAAATATCCGTGCTTGAACGTCTTAACAGTTTTATTTTTTATTATTTACATTTTTCAGGTTTCGTTTTGATGTTCCCAGTACATTAATGATGCAATTTAAAACTATTGATAACATACTCAGTGGTTGCATAGACCGTTGTTTGGAGACCAATGAACAGTTGAACGTCCAAGTTTTGAACACACTAGTGCGCACGTTAAACAATCGCAAAAGTAAGTCAATAATCTAATTTTTATAAAATTCTTTCTTGAAGGATTTCCAAATCGAACAACAATTTTCTTCCATTTTCCCTTCACTACTCACAGCTCGCAAATAAAAAAAAAAAAAAATACTTTTGCTTTTTTTTTTCAGCTCTCAAAAACTCCCTAGTGTATCAAAAAATAATGAGCAAGTATAAAACAATGGACTACAGTGACCTAAACTCCCGTGCATTACGTGATCTATCGTATATATTCTCAGCATCAAACTACATCGAACCGAAAGCAATGAAAGCTATGTTTGATTATATTGAAAACAATCACGAACATATTTTGGGTGATACTGTTGAGAAGGTACTAACCTGCGCTTATAATCTCGGTTACGTGCCTGATTCACTACAGGTGCTTGAAAAATCGGCTGATATATTAACACGGTATGTTGCTATTAAAAAAAATTTCGTAGAACTCATTCTCATGATTATATCTAGTGACTTCGATTACATGAGCGGGCTGGCTCTAGTGCAAGCGTGCTTAGCATTATGTTTTTACAAATCGATTCCAGACTCTTTGATCAACAAAGTCTTTTGTGTGGACTTCATAAAGCGAATCGAAGACGAAATACAAGTTTGTTATTCGAAAGTAAGCTTATCTTTGGCTTAATATTTTGTCTTGCTCAATTAAAATTTGAAAATTATGTTAGGCAACCTATCCGGAGCGTGTACTTAACCAAGTGATGCAACTCAATCGGACTGTGTGTCTAGATTTCCCCGAAGCAAGCGTTCCTTGGTTCCAACAAAATTATATTGAAGCACAACTAAGCAGAAGTGAGTCAATTTTAAAATCACTATTAATCAAGCTGCCAAATTATGTTAGATTCAACAAAAAATTAATTCTAATGAGCTTAATTTTTTTTTTTTTTTTTTTTTCAGAGCCACTTTCGAGGCACAGATTCACCGACGAAGTTCAAAATATGCTTAAAAAATTGCTGAAGAACGATACATATTTTCGCTGTAATCACACGACTCCTTATGGCTATCAAATTGACTTTGTTATACATTTTGATCAACAGCGTGGAATCATACCAGCTCCTGTGGAAACAACAATGCTGGATCGAATAACAAAGTAGGCCTCTATTATAGCTTATTGAAAAACTTCTGTAAAAAGAATTTTTTTTTATATCTCTTTTTATTGCAGAGTTGCCATTCTTTTGCTTAAACTGGATTCCTTTTGTGAAAACGATCTAACAGTTTTGCGCGGCCCAGACACTCTAAAGACTAAGCATCTGGAAATGATGGGCTATAAGGTACTTCACATAAATGAGCATGATTGGAACTCGAAGTACCTGCGTGCGCCTGGGGCCAAAACAAATTACCTAAAATGTCTTTTACAAATAAGCAGTTAATGCTAAATAGATTTTGAATGAAAGTGCAAAAATGTATGGCTGTGCAGAGAATCGTGATAAAAGGTTTTTTATTAAAATGGTATTATAGATAACAGAATTATATTTATTCAACTCGAATGCAATACAAATGCTCATTTAGTTAAAAAATTTCTTTTCTAGTATTTAAGGGCATGGTATGGTTTTAAACCCGAAAAAAAGGCATGTTTTCATGATTTTTTTTTGGAGACATGAATAATGTTGGTTTATTTTCTTCATATACATGTTGTAGTTATGCTTATTAAGTGTATTTGGGAAAAAAAAAAATTTGAAATTATCGATAGATAAATACGTGGTATCGATTCTCCGGAGGCTCCTCGAAAAAAAGTTGGTTTGCCGTGAACATGATTAGAGGTTAGCGGTTCATCTGAAAAAAAAAAAAGGAAACATGTTTTTAAAAGGTAATTTGTATCCCGAGGTATCGCCGTGGCCCTATTTTTTTTAATAATTTTTTTTTTTTTTTGGTAGCGTTTTGAAGTCAAAAACGCGATTTTCGCTTAAAAATTGAGGTTACTTTATTATTTTAAAATAGGAAAAAAAATATAAAAAAAAAAAAGGCCACGGCGATACCTGTTGATTTATGTGTATAATAATTGAAAAAAATTTTAAAACGATCGGTCAAGTAGATTTTGCAGCATCGTGTTCACGGATTTCAAAAAAGTCGTTTTCCACAAAATCGATTTGAAATTTTTTTTTCTACACTTTTTACACTAAGGTCCACTCACTTGAATCGCTGTATCTCCTTTAGTTTTAGTACGATTTACTTGGAATTTTTACACAATACTCTTGAAATGTTGTACATTCAGAAAAAAAATAAAAAAAAAAAACAACTCAAAAATTTTTTAAAACCATACCATGCCCTTAAAATATCGAAGATTGTACAAAATTGTTCGTCGTTTATATTTTTTTGCTGTTCCCAGACGGAAAACAAAATAAAGTTATGTTGCTCGAAATTGACTTGCGATCAAAAAGGAACTTTCAACTGGCGGTTGGCAATAGCCGTCGTTGGATTTTCGAACAATTTATCGCTATGTAATTTTTATAACGTTGAATCTATCTAATACATTTAACTAACATTCCCAATAATACTTCCAAGAAACCTCTCGTACCATCAAACTTTTCGTTTATCCGTTCTTAGTTGGGTTCAATTAGAACATTACATTTGTTGGCTTTTGTTAAGGATATATGTGATGCAGTTGGTCCTTAGAATTTTTCAACAAAATGTACTGTTTTTATAAATATCTTTAAAAATTATTTATTTTTCCACGGACCAAAATGGTTAAAATATTCCAAGAACTATTACTTTCCGACATATCATTAAATGGTTATTAAAATGGAACAAAGTCAATAGTTTGCTTATGTTCACATTGATAATTTTGTTGTGTTTCTCCTGAACGTTTCGACAAAATTTTTTTGAAGACAGCAGCAACTTTCTCAATCAGAGCCTAACGTCCAAAATCTTTAAGAGAAAATAATATAAAAACGAAAACCTTTCTGTTTTACTTTAATTTAAGTCCAATATTTCCACGCTGCTTAAATCATATTTAAATTTTAAAAAAATTTTTTGTTGTATGGGATTTGACAGTTCTTTCCATTTAAATAATTTTTAAATAGCTTGGTAATATTGGCCCTTAGTATGGGTATAATAGGTCTGTTCCCGTGCTGCTCAAAACTGCCCAATTTTTGTAAAGCTGTATGAAAATATGTTTTCCAATTCAAAAAAAATTTTTTTTTCGGGTACTTTATTCGTTTCTATAATTATAACAATTTTATTCCGAGCACTCTTTGTGTCGATAGTGTAATGCGCGTTTGTCCTTCCTCTTGTTTCTATTAACCCTCTAATGCATGCGCCCGCCTTTTGGCGGGCTGCTGAAAACGGGCCATAAAATAAAATAAAAACATCTGATTTTAACCGCGCTTTTTTCAAACTGTCAAACAGACTTTGCGCTTTGTTTTTGCTTTTCACCATATGGCTCTAGCACATTTCGTTTTTAAGCTGCGTCATTTCAAAGTCAAAGTTCAGCGAATTCGGACGTAAAAATTGTTTTTTGTAAGTACGAGATTTTCAATTGTGAAAAAAAAAGCATAAATTGTGACAATTGCGAACTAAAAAAAATACTGGTAAGTTAGAATTTTTATTCTCTTTCTTCTAGAAAGGAATTGTAAGCAAAAATAATAAAAGAAATATAATAAAAGAGCATGGAACTGCAACCCGCCAAAAGGCGGAGTCATGCATTCCAGGAAAAATTTTTTCTCTTCTGAGGTGCAAAGAGATTCACGTTTTCTGTGTCTAATGATTTTGACTTCTTACTTCGTTTTAAGAATCATGTCGCGAATTGCCTAACTTTCGTTCTGAAGTGGCTGAAACTCTCTGCATGATTGGTTCTATTCAACCGCGTGGACGCGGGCGACCACTATCTCATTCAGCATCTCCAGTTCAAGCTCCATCAAATTCGAAGCGAAGCTATTTCCCAGCTTGTGATATTCGTTATGACCAGATCGGTCATTGGTGTGAGTTCTTAGAGCGATCTGGAAAAACAGAGTGTAAATTGCCTGGTTGCAACTCTGAAACTCAGGCATTCTGTACGAAATGTAAAGTTAATCTTTGTAATTCATATAAAAATAAATGTTTTTTTTATTTCATAACAATTGTTAGCCTCTCTTCTGCTCATATTCAATAAAAAATGGTTTTCCATTTCTAACAAACTAAAGTGCAAGCACTTAAAATTTTTGATGGGAATGCATAGGTCCGCCTTTTGGCGGGTTTGATATTTTCACCGATTTCTCCGAAACTACACCACCGAATTCAAAACGGATAAGAAATTTTTTCGTTTCGACCCAAAATTAGTCTACAAAAAAATTACCGTTAAAAACAAAAAATTATGCATTAGAGGGTTAATAGCAAGTTAGGATGTTCTAGTCAGGCGAACCTGACAATATTATACCCGACACAGATAAATGGTTAGCTATATGGGCAATTCCATAAATACGGTCCCACCCTTGACACTCAATTTTTAGGTTTGAGCGCATAATAATTGAAAAATGGACGTGGTTCTCAAGGATCCAAAAATTTTAAATCGTTTTGCACTGAAATTACAACATTTTTGCTCAGAAATTTTTGCTCTATAGCTAGAGCCAACTTGGATAAACCAATGATAGCATCAGACTCAGCGTACCCAAATTAGGTGAAATGACTTTGTGCCCCGCTTGTTACAATTTCAAACTAGCACAGTGTTATTATCAGATTTATATTTTTCGGTGAGAGAATTATTTTTTAAAGGAAATAAATGACAAAAACTTTATATTGAATTGCCTTCTAACGCTCCGAAGCCTTTAATTCCTAATTAACGAAGCATTTTCTGTCCAAAACCATTAACTTCCGAAAAATGTTATTACACTAACTCAAGATCTCCATCGTATTAGATATTTATCCAATTTTTTTTTTCTTTCAAATCATTCCACTTCGTCATTCTTCTCTTTTTTAGCATTAAGCGTTTTTAAAATTTATTAATAAAATGTATAAAAATTTATTTCGAAATAACAAAACAAGTTATGGAATGTAATTCGCATCAAGAATTTTGCTGAATACACCATTTGTAAGCATTATTAAACATTAACTGCCATGGGCTTTCGGCAGTAGATATTTTGAAACCGGAAGAAACATATGGCCATTGGAACATAGCGGCGCAACGTTCGGGATGTGGCATTAATGCCAAATGGCGACCGTTATAAGAAACAACACCGGCAACACCTTCATGACTGCCATTTGGATTCATCGGGTAGTTTTCGGTATGTTCTCGATTATCGTCAACATAGCGTAAGGGAATGAAATTTCCTTGGTTTAATCGTGCATACACCTCATGCGATCGGAATGAAAAACGACCTTCACCATGTGCTACCCAGCAGCCTAAGACTGAGCCTGTCATATTATGGAACATGATTGAAGGACTTTGCTCAATACGCACTGTAGACCATCGACATTCAAAACGTTGTGATTTATTGTGCAGCAGAGCAATTTCGGGTTCATCAATAACGTTTGATGTTGCTTCAAGCAAGGATGAATCTTCTAGATCACCAACCCAACCGATCAAGCACATCAATTGGCAGCCATTGCATATGCCAAGTGAAAATGTATCGTCACGATTCCTAAATGAACGGAATTGAGGCGCAAGCAGTTTACTAAACATTATATTTGCAGCCCAGCCTTTGGCCGAGCCAAGTGTGTCCGCATAACTGAAGCCACCTGGAAAAACAACTCCTCGATAGTTATCGAGAGTTGTGCGACCTTTGTAGATTGTAGAAAAGAAAAAAAAGATTATAAAATCTGGAGGCGCTCATTGTTGGGCTAACTTTACTTACGACCTAAAAGATCCGACATGGTAACATCGTGTACTTCGAACTGGGCTTTTAAAAGGCAAGCAATCATTTCTCGATCGCTGTTTATCCCTTCCTCACGCAAAACGGCCACGCAAATTGGCATCTTACCGATTTTTAATAATGTAATTTCGGAGGCTACATCCACAGTGCAACTATATTTCGGTCCCGTGCGGTAATTCAGTGACTCAAACTCTTGAATAGCACAATCTTTATTGGCTTGTATTTTCTCCAATTCAAAGCTCGTGCGTTCCCATTGTTGATAGAGCGTGCGTACTTTGTTCCATAAAAGCGTCTGTCCTTTGCATCTTAATTTAAATTCAGCATCAAGTCCCGATTCGGTAGTGGTACCAATGCAGTAATTCGGCACACCAACCGCTGAAAAAGTGTTCTGCACATCTGACAGCAGTTCAGTGGCTATTTCTAAAATCCAGCCACACTCTTCGGCATAAAGTAGAGCCATTTCGGGTTTTTTGATATCAATAGCAGCATGATCGATAGCTGTCTCACTATTGAGTTGTTCCAAAACGTCTGTCAAATCGATATCCATGCCTGCGAGACCACCGAAACTCATTTCCAATAAACAAACAATCAGGCCACCGTCACTAATATCATGACCTGCCAACAATTTGTTTTGAGCTAATAGTTCCTGTGTTACCTTGAAGGCTTTTTCGAGAATATCAGTACGATAAAGATTTGGGCAATGAAGCCCTTGTTGCGCATAGGCCTGTGCCAATGCTGATCCGCCAAGACGGAAACGTTGTTCAATATTAATCCACAAAATTGATGATCGAACACTAGAGGCGGGTCCTTTAATGTCAGGAGTTATTTTAATGTTTATATCTGGACACGGCGCATATGTTGAAATGACCAAAGTTCCCGGTGACTTCACCGTTTCTTGACCAATTTTAGCTGCCATGGAAAGTGAATCTTTGCCACCGTCTACCGCTATACGCAGTTCCTTCATCATTTCGCACATTTCTCTGCAAGCTTCAAATAGCTTCACGCCTTCTCCAGTCAACTTAGCTGCCCACATCCAGTTACCAGAGCACTTGATATCCGCTAGTTCCGAAATTTTTACGAATACCAAATTTGAAAGCGCCTCAGCGACGCACATTCGCGCCATTGCAGGTGCATTTATGAGACCTAAAAAAAAAAAGGAATTCATTATTGATGATCTCCCTAAATGTGTATTGCTCTTACCTTTGATGGGTTGTGTTCCAATCGACGTTGCGATTCCTTGATCACTTAAATGTGATACCGCCACAAGACCGTAATCAGCCAATGGTGTATGCAACGGTCCAACACATTGCTGTTGAGCAATCAAGCCAGTAACACATCGATCGACCTTATTGGTCAAGAATCGTTTACTTCCAACGGCGACCAAACTTAAAACACGCTTCAAACTTTCAGCGTACTCAATGTCTTGTTCAAATTTCAATGGGATCAGTTTATGTGCCTTCCGTTCCAAATGGAATGTTCGTTTTGGCATTTCACCAAGCACATGCTTAAGTTCCAAATCAAATGGTACAGGTCCCAGAAGACCCGATAATTTGGCTTCAGTATTATGTAAGGCTTTTTCAAAATCGGCAGCAGATTCAATCAAAGTAACCCTACCGTTTCCGCATACAATACCAACAAAACTAATTGGACAACGTTCGCGCTCACAAATACGTTCTAATAAAGCACGATCCTCTGGCCTGCAGAGCAACGCGTTATTTTCTTGATATTCGGCACCCCAAAGCTCCAGCGCATTTATTGTGGGGTCACCCAATTGAAATTCCTTCGAGAATATAACTGCTCCTGCAAAACCAGGTTCAACTAGTTCCTTTAAGACATTGCCATTGCCACCAGCGCCCTGTAAGCAAGCAATAAATTGAATTATTTGACCAACATTTACTTCATCTCATCGCATTTAACTTGATCATGTATAGCAAGTATTGGATTTCTGCTGCCAAGCTCAATGCACGCCCGAACAACGCGATTCATTTTATTTTCCATTTCAGCATCACCTCGTTGTACAGCATTAAAATCCAAATCGGAGTCATTAGAGCCTTGGATTTCAATGGAACTTGCTGCGCCACCGCCAACACCGATGCGGTAAATGGGGCCACCGATTTTCGCTAGAAGCATACCTAAACAAAAATTCCTCTCATTGGTAAGAAGCTCCGTTCTTAGTGCAAAAAGTCTTACCGCGCTCCGGATTAATCTTTTCACGCATCGAAGCATCCATTGTGCCCAAGCCACCGCTAAACATAATTGGCTTAACGTATTCATCTCTTTCGCCATCATGATTAATCTGACCGAAGGAATACGCGAAACCAGCAATAACAGGCTCACCAAACTTATTACCATAATCCGAAGCGCCATCACTGGCTTCAATAAGCACTTTCAGTGGCTTTGCAAATGTGTTTGGGTATTTGAAATTAGGATTTTCATATGGCTGTTGATAGCCTGCGATTTAAGTAAATAATTTATCATTTAAGAAAATATGAAATTTTATTTATTTTTTTCACTCCTTACCTGGTATATTTAAGCAACCAACGCAATACCCAGCTGTTCCTGCTATTGGTAAACCACCCCTGCCAACTCCTTGAATGTCCCTAAAAGTGAAAGAATAAATAGTAAGGTACACAATATATAGTTGTCAAAGACCATTAAACACTTTATCTACCTTATACGTCCGCCGGTTCCGGTTGTCGCCCCACTAAAAGGAGCCACTGCTGTCGGCATGTTGTGTGTTTCCGCCGTGAATATCAAATCCGAATTTATAGTACAACAAATAACATCACCAGGTCCTTCAAAATTTCTTGGTCTAATAGCTTTGTGCTCAAAGCCTCGTATAGCGCTGCTGTTGTCGCTGAACATTATGGTATTATTCGGATTCGTGTGCTGCTGGGTATCCATAATCATACGTATCAACGATTTCGGTTCCTCTTTCCCATCGATGATCATTCGACCACGGAAGAACCAATGACGTGAATGTTCACTATTGCTTTGTGCGCAATCGAAAAGCTCAACTGTTGTCGGATCTCGCTGCAAAATATGTTTGAAGAGATGTGTATAGTAATCCAAATCCCAATCGCCAAAAGCCAGTCCCAACTTTTTATTAACAATCTCTAAGGCTTTGCGTCCTTGTTCTAATATGGGAACATGGTACCAAGCTTCTTGCGTTTTCGGCAGCTGTTCGTTGAAACTTTGTTGTGGTAAATTTTCGTTAGTGTAAAAACATTCGGTCATCCGATCGCCCAATACATCAATCAGTTGCGTCAGCGCTGGTTGTTGTTGTTTTTCACCAACGCTGTATGTTATGAGATAACGACGCGACAATTCTAAGCGCACGATTTGGTGCAAGCCGACGTTTTGGCAGACATTAACGCAGTTCGTTGAAAAGGCAGTCGAGAAATTAAACCTTGGGCCTATTTCAAAGAACAATGTCTGCGGGCTGGCAGCAGCCGGTGGCAAAGTTGTATTCGTTTTAAGCGTACCAGCATTCGCTTGCGGATGTTTAAGCAGCCAAATTAATACTTTCATATCTTCGGAATTGTTTCCGATGGGAGTTGTTGTTTCAATATGATAGCATTTTTCAACACTGAATGAAAAGGGCTTCGTGAAGATCTAAAAATATATGTAATAATGTATCTTAAGAGCATATCCTGTACATATGTATGTACTTTCATATTGTAATTGTCCAATTATTGAAGATATATGTATGCATCTACCTACCGTATTCAATTGAGCTTCTGTTCGCTCACGCAATTCTTCACAGTCGCTACGCGTAAAATATCTGATAATCGGCATCTTTTCTTTTTGCAATCTCAATAACAAAAATTTATAAACAACTTAATCAATAGGAAAAATATACCGGGCTCTTTGCAGGTCGTTCAACAACTGAGCAGACCTATCGATTAGACCACATAGAAACTCAAGATTTCGTCAATGCCGCTGCTCATATTCTAGTTCTTACAATGTTATCACTCTAATCTGCTCCAATAACAATCAAATGCGACTACATACGTTTCAATTTAATGTTTGTTGAATGCATTCAATTCGAAATGTCTCTGTCTCCACTTAGAAATAAGCTCTCTTTAAACCAACACTAAGCACCTTTTGATTCTGACTGTTGGATCTTATGACTATTTTTAAACATACAATAGCGATCTTTTGTTATTTCTCTTATACCATTTTACACGTGCTTTCTCGTTCATAGCATAAATGATCTTATACACTCAAGCTTCTCTCAAAAACGCTTAACCCACTCTATACCGAACATTTAATAAATTGAAAATTATTCAAGCAAATTTAGTTTGCAATTACATGTACCATAATATAAGTATATTATATTTAGCAAGGTGTCAAAAAACCTGTTTTGGGAAAAATTTAATTTTTATTTATGATTCCGTTAGATCACATATTTAGTATAAACTTTTGTTTTGGAACTTTTTTTTTTAAAACATAAAACCCGGGAAATGGGCTTTTCCAATTTCCTCCCATAACACAGTGGGATCGCATAATACATTTGAGTGCAAGAACTATAAGGAGTGGTCGCACAGTGATGAAACTTGGTACTGAACCTTATCTTAATAAAATTAAGGAAAATATAAATTTTCATCAAAATCGGTCACGCCTACCACCCACCCCCAATACAACTCGAAATCAATTTTTAATGTAACATTTCTTCCTTTGGTCAGAATGTCTTGAAATTTTGCACAGAGCTTACAATTAACGCAGGGAAAACATTCTGAAGTTTTCATAAAAATTCGATTTCGTTAGAGCACACATTTTGTATAAACTTTTGTTTTGAAATGAATTTTTCATATGAAAAATTTTTACCCTAAAAGTATACTCTAAATTTTTTCTTATTTCATTGTAAGATTGTATGAACTTCATTGAAAAATGTTGTTACATATTTTACTTCAGTACAGCCAAATTTGATTAGCAATTGTTGTGGGCCAAGTGGTTTTTGAAAGTTAATATTATGACAAAATTAAAAATATAAAAGATTTTCAAAACAAAATGTTTTTAAAGGGTGGCATCGTGCTCTGAAAATGCCAAAAAACACGATTTTTTTGTATGGGGAATTTCGTTTTTTCCTTGATAGTTTCCATGATATTGGTCCTTTTTGCTTGGGCCAAGTGATTTTGAAGGGTATTTTGAAGGTCTTTCCGAAATGAAGACTAACTATAAAATCGAGTTTATTTTAGGGTGTGGCAAACGATTTCCAAAATGAGCATTTCCGAATTTCTACGGTTTTTAAGCTAAACAGACCAGAAACCTTATTGATATATTTAATATTTATATATATTTTTTTAGAGACTTATAAATCACATGAAAAAACATCAACATAACCCCCGTTAATTAATTACTTTGTATGCAAACGACACATAAATAAAATAAATTTTCCCGAAAAAGCTACATATATAGCTCCATATCTTCTTCTACACATGAAAAAAAAAATTTTTTTTTTTTTTAATTGAGGACTGAAGATTTTTCTTCAAAAAAAATGTGATTTCACATTTGTCGGACGATTTTGAAAAAATCGAAAAAATGACACCTTGCTAATTATTATATATTATAAAAATAATAATTTCAAAAATTTCCAATTTGTCATCTTTATAAGGAAAAGAATTATTGAAAAATGAAAAATTCATTTCATGCCAATATTGTAACAACTGACTCCACCCGATCTATTTACAATTGACTACACCGAGCAAGTGTGTTTTAGGATCTGAAACGAAAAGGGCGTGGCCCGCCAGAGAATGATTTCTTTGATATTTGAAATATACGAACAAATGAGACGTATCTAAAAATTTTATCAAAAGTTCTGAAGTTTAAATGGTACGTGACTTAATGGGTTAAGGCAACAAGCAGGGGCATCAAGCCAAAAATAAAAAGTGTGAGATATATTTTAAGTTGTGTCAGTTTTCGAGCTCATGGGCGCAGTATTGATTAGCTTCAAATATATTAATTTGGGGAAATAGCACTTTGATTTCCGTTGAGGGTAAATATGCTACCAATTATTCATTGAATTTCGAGCAAAAGAAATCTAATTCAGACTATTTTTCAGCAGAGGTGATTATCGTTTTTGCGAATCACATTAAAATTGTTCTAAATTTTCAATTGGAATCAAAAATTGAGAAAATCTTCAAATTTTTGGATTTTGTGTTCCGTTTCGATCAATATTCGAAACGAACGATCGAGCGTATTCTAAACTTCCGTTAATGCACGCTTAACATTTTATTTTATTTTGGTTTTGCCATAATTTTTGAATAGTTATGCGTCGAAAACAACGATCCAGCAATATGAAAAATAGGCCGAAATGATGCAATTAAATTAATGATTTGACTGTATGCATTTTGAAACATTGTGATATCACATGGATTGAATGTCAATTTTTATTCGTTTTTTATAAATAAGGGAAAAGTAGTGGCCTGAATTAATTTCGATCGATTCGAGCGGAGCTCAGAGTCTCTCTCAGCGTCAGAGAGGAACTTTAGGTCTTGCCGAGCGAAATACGGGAACGTATCGATCGATCGAAATTTAGAATAGGGGTGAATATTTGAGACATACAATTGGAAAGAAATTCCTAATAATTAAAAAAATATTTAAAAATACCAGCAGTATTAAAACAAGATCATTTGATAATTGAAAAAAGTATATATTTCATATTTTAGTGCGATAAGTTGCTTCTGGCGCTAGGTCTTAGGTTTGAAACGAACTTGTATATGATATTGAAACTACAGCGTGTTTTCGTTTGCAATTTTTTGGATCCCGAAATACAACAGTCTTACAATAAGATTTTAATAACGATTTGATTTTAACAATGTATTAATTACGTTTTACAAAACTACATTAGTTGGAATGCTACTGAATAGCTTCCATTATTTTTGTTTACAAATGACATTGCAAAAAATAGCATTTCTTAATATATATTTTCGCTTTTCATTTACAATTCCTAACTATATAGATTTCTACCAATCCTAGAAATTCGCGTTCTTTTTTTTTTACAAACTTTTGTTACGGAAAAATAATGTAGACCAACTTGGAATTGTTTTAACGTCGACTGAAATCGAAGCATTCCTCCTGACGAGAGGCATCAACTTCCAAATCCGTTTATCTCATTTAAGATTTTTTCCTTCCGATACAACAGAGCTTTTGGATACTAATATGAGCGAAAAAAAAACTCATAAGTCCGAAGGCCAACAAAAAAAAAAAAATCCTACACAAAGCATCAAAAAAATATACGCGATCGGTAATAAAAAAAAGAAAAGAAACGGCCAAATGTGACGAAATGTGCGATAATCATGTTTGCGATATCGTGACACGCGCTCTTGACAGCGAAAAGTTTTTTTTTAGTTGCAACTTTTTTGTTTATCTGCAAAAAGAAAAACAAAACAAAAAACAAATGTGAATTCGAATGCAATTTGAATTTCTTTCATACTCACAATTTTGTACTAATTGGGAATATATAAAAACACTAACTAAAAATAAAATTCTCCTATATCACCTCTACACATTCATATGCTCTTTCTTTCTTTTCTGTTCTCTTTTTTTTTTTTTGTCTGCCTAAGTGCGATTCCCATTGATGCTGATTCAGATGCGCATATGTTTTGCAGCTTGCGCACTTATCTCGTCCATACTTTTCCGTGCACTCTCGGTCATATCGTCAATTGATCGACGTGTGGTCATGATAAGATCATCTGTACTTTTGGCAGCAGATTCCGCAATACCCTTGACCTCAGCATTTATACGACCAATGACCCACTCCAGACCCTGGCGACCCTTGCCAGCGTTTGTGCTGATGGTTGACGTCAGTATGTCTTCCATATAGTGTGAAAGAGGAACACCTTGTACGCTAACGGAGGCTTCTTGTTTAAGCAAAGTTTTACTGGGGTCTGTGGGATGTGGTTCATAATAGAGCACTTCGTCAACAGATATATGGCGGCAGAATGTCAAGTTTCTTGTTTTTAAAACCATCTGCTTCCGTGTCGGGTCCACTGTCGAATGTTCACTAGCAAAGCAGGCTTTCGCTGTCCCAATTATCGAGTGCGTCCATTTGGGGAAATAAAATTTCGATTGGACAAGCCTGTGTGTATGTAGAACTCCATCAACCACTTTGCGTTCGAGCACGTCGGTGCCAATGATAGCGGGAGTCATCGGATTGGGGTATTTCCGCCATGCAGCCTGCGTCACGGTCTCCCACGGATGATTGAAAATGTGCTCTGAAGTCCAAATTTTCATTACGCAAGTGGGATTGCAATACTTTTGTTTGTATTAGTGAGCTAAACAAGACGTCCCCAATCGGTCGTTTTTGGCTTTTTCGGCTCCGGCCTGCGCACAAAACATATATGAGATTTTTATATTAATATAATATATTTAATAAATTTTGGTAGATATCAAAAGTCAATTATTTAGCAAAAATAACCTTTCGCTTTTGCTCGTGATTCAGGAAAGACGAAGTATAATTCAGTGCTGCCACTACTTTGGCACACCTCATTCTCTGCGCCGTACATAAAAAAAAAATCCCCTTTTCCCGTTCCTTTGTGAAAAGTGTTTTGTTGTGCGGGTATAAGGGGCTGTCCATTAATTACGTAAGCATAAAAGGGGGGAGGGGGTTCGAAAAATCTTACGCCTGCTTATAAAGGGTGTCTGATTTATACTAAAGTATGCTTACGAGGGGGGGGGGGGGCAAAAATGGTCAAAATGGCCCTTACGTAATTAATGGACAGCCCCTAACAACCTCTCGTATTTTATGAATAGAATGGTACAAAAAACGTTGAAGACGATTAGTTACGCGAATAACGTTTTAAGTGACGAAATTTGTTAACCTAATTTTTGCACTTTCGCTTTCAATAATACTCCATACCTATAATCTATCCTAAAAATATTCTTGTTTGGTCAACTCTTGGGCATTTCTCAATACTTCTGAACCTTAAAGAAGCGATTTGGCCTTTTCACCTACAACGTTATTGGCGGCTCCACTTCAATTGTATCTTTTTGCACAAATTACCACAGAGCTCTGGGACTCTTAACACAATTATTTAAAGCGTATTGATGAGGCAGCAATGTTTAGGCTTGTTATTAAACAACATTTTAGTACCGAACAATTGTGAAGCTGGGATCTCTCTCTCTCTCTCCATCTCTTCCTCTACATCTCCACTATAAGTAAGTTGCCCAGTATTTTTATTTTATTTTAGCCTTGATAGATAAATATTTTTTTATTTATATTTAATGTTGCGCACAAAAAATACTCGAAACCCAATCAAAAAGCAAACAAATTCTTATTCAAAACCGTATACAAGGAGTGTTATCTTAAGTTTAGTGGTTAGCCAGAAGTCAAGATAAACCTTCAGCAGCTCACGTGCTATTGGAACTCCCGCTTAAATTCGTGGTTAAGCCCTTTTTAGCCCTTTTTAAAAACATTCTCATTTCTGTTGCTAAGAGCTGGCAGCACTGCTAGCAGGTGGTGTACTGATAAAAAGCAAAGGGCTGCATTTATTTATCTGTTTTACAGGTTTCTCATGAAGACGTTTTGACACGTGCAAACAACAAATGGAAAGTATATAAACGGTAGTACATACATTGTATAAACATTGTTCGTGTGTTCGACTCTCGAGCATCTGTTTTTATGCCATATTCGCTACTTTCACGTCAAGACATTTCGATAATGAAAGAAATTTTCGATGGGAAGGGATGCAAGGGGAAGAGAGAAAAATGCTCCCATACGACATACCCGTGCGTCCATTGCCCACAAAAAATTTTTTTCATTATCGAAATGTCTTAACGTGTAAATGACCTCATACTAATAGCATTGACAGATATATGGTGTAAAGTCTATAGACTTCACACTACAATGGAAAAAGTCTATGTTGGGGTGACACACTACAATTGAATGTGGATTTCTATTGTGGACTTCTTTAAAACAGCTGATAATTGAAAATTAAAACAACAACAAAAACAATAAAAACATTTTGGTAGCATTTAGACTCGATTTTATCTCAAAAGAATCCATGAAAATATCGTTTGCTTGTTATATAATTCCATACGATGGAATTAATTTCATGAATTTCGCATAAATTACTTTAAATTAGAAATTTAAACATCTGGTTTCCGATAAAATAATCGATATTTCGTTTAATTTTGTGCAGCGTTGCCATATCAATCTAAGAAGTCCACAATAAATCATCCCTTTCAATGTAGTGTGAAGTCTATAAAAAGTCTATGTTGGCTAAGGTAGACTTTTGAGAAATACCTATGTGTGTCACCTAGACTTCACACCATCATGGTGTAAAATACCTATGTCTGTCAGTGCTATAAGTCAGCGAGATCCCACGGCACTGTTCACAGCCTTGACGGTCCCGCCTTTCCCGATCCGCGGTGCTAGCCGACTTCCCCAGTCGAATCATATAGACTGGTTAATAAGTGCATGAAATCGAGACCCGGCCGCTGGTTAGTTAGAAAAGCGTCATTTTTAGAAGAAATTGGCCCTAACCTGACGTATTGCCACATGAGTTCCAGGATAGGAGTCCCGTTGAGAAGAGACGGGGAAGTTTTTTTAAGCGGAATCACCACACGCACAGCAAGGACGAAATGCTGGCAGTCCGAACGGTTTTTTGACTCGCCGCAAAAAGAAAAAAAAAATGGCCTCATACTGTACGATTTGACACAAGACATTCAGAAACGTGTCGTGTAAAAGTACGTTAAGGCCCTGGTTGAACAGCTGTTCAATGTGATATTAAAATTCTGGTCCAGGTCACAATCTTTTTATTTTGGAAAAACAATACGTTAAACTCTAATTTACGAGCACCGCGGAGATGGTTTAAAGATGAAGATCAATGAAAAAAACCTGTACGTGTTCGCTACTTCGCCTCCATTTGATTGTGAAGGCTTCTTAAACAAACGGGGCGAGGTTTGTATTAATCACTAAATATTTCTGGCTATCAAGTATAACAGTATAAGTGCACTTGAGATAAAAATGAATTATTGGCGCCAACGGATTTCTTCCAAACGGACGAACGTTTACCTAAATCGCAATACTTCCTGTTATTTTCTTTAAAAAAAAAAGTACATAGGAATTTCCAAAAAAAAATATAATTTCATATAGGGCCGGCGTACAAAAGAAAATACTTTTATGTAAAGCTCTATTTTTTTGCCACATAATGCATATGGATTCTTTATTGCCGCAGACACTAACATTGGAACCAAACAAACGATTTTCTATTGATCTTTTTATTGTAGGTTAACAAGGCATTTCAACGGCGCTACTTTGTTTTGAAGGGAAATTTACTTTTCTATTTCGAAAAGAAAGGTGACAAAGAGCCGCTCGGTCTTATTATTGTTGAAGGTTGCACTATTGGTAGATAAATTTCGAATATTTTCAAAAATCAGTTTTATTAATGAGATTAAAAAAAAATTTCTCACCCAGAACTTTCGGAGGATATGAGTGACCAATATTGTTTTGAAATTGCATTTAATGGAAACCGTTCGTACGTACTGTCAGCTGAGTCTCAAGAAACTATGGAAATATGGATGAAAGCTCTGACCTGTGCCGGATATGAATACAAAAAGCTAATGGTTGCCGAACTTCAACGTCAATTGGAGGAAATTGAAGGATCGCGTAACAGTAAGGTTGTTTCTCTTTAATTTGGAATCAAGCTTCAAGTGTTCAATTTTAGAATTGCTTTCTGAAAGCACATCCAGTGTTTTAACATTGCCCAAACCGCCACCACGACGTCAGAATCCATTTAATAGACCGGCACCGCCATTGCCTTCCGCAAAAAGTTCTGAAACACAAATGCCTTTTATCAATGGTCATTTTGGTTCCACATCGCAACGCTCGCGGTTAATTGGTGAGTGTTATTGGCTTAATATTGAAAATTACACTTTCGTATGTGGAAATCCAAAAAGACATTTACAGTGTGAAACAAGTAAGGGTGTTATAGTCAGGCGAGCCTGACAATAGAATACCCGACACAGACACTTATGTTCGAATAATTTTTAATATCAAGAGGTGTTTAAGGACATATTGGGCCCATATACCGACTTTTGTTAAATTTCTTTATAAAAACCGCCCATTTGCCACGCCCAATTTTTCAATTTTTTTGGGATTCTAATCGGACCCTTATATATACGCTTAAATTCTAAGTTTCATTGAAATATTTCAATAAAGTCCGCTTTTGAGGCATTTTTAGGATTTTTGTGACAGACCCTAGTACTAGAGGTACCCTTAATAATGGTTCTATCGAAAAAAATTTTGAGGAGGACGTTACTGGCTATCAAGGAAGCATACGTGACCAACTTTCGTTCAAGTCCCATTTGTATTTCGGGTGTAGGAGACAATTTTCGAAAAACGCCCTTATGCCACGCCCACTTTTCAAATTTTTTGAAATCATATTACTTGTCTTTAAACATGTTCAAATACCAAGTTTCATCAAAATATCTTGAAAAACTCAGGTTTTAGAGCAGTTTTTGTGATTTTCATAACAGACCCTAGTACTGGAGGTACCCCTAAAAATGGTCCGATCCGGTCCATTCTCGAACTTGTTCTTACTCATGTCCCCGTGAGCACGCATACCAAATTTTGTCAAGATAGCTCAACTCCTTCGATAAGATAACTGTATACAGACAGACAGACAGACAGACAGACGGACATGTCTAAATCGAATCTCCTGGTGACGCTGATCATTTCTATATACATTTTGTATGGTCTATCTCGACTGGTTCTGGGTGTTACACACAACCCAACAAACGCAATATACCCTCGACACAGAGTGTGTCGGGTATAAAAACTGCATTTATGATTTGAGATTCGTTGAACTTTTTAGCAAACATCATCTCAACATATTGCACTGAATACTTCTTAGACTCGCAATTCAATAATTATTTTTTCAGCACGTTCTTATATTCATCCTTAGTAGAGATTTTCTAAAATTTTTGTATATTCTGTATTCAAACATTTCCGCTTTGATCACTGCATCACCATCGTAACTAGATTAGCAAGTACAATATCAAAAATAAAATATCATTAGTTAATAGCCTTATGCTCCCGTAGTGCGGCGTTCTTTGAGAAATTTTAATTTTTTTAGAAATGAATTGAACTCAAAGCTATTTGTTACAATCAAAAGCTCAGTTTACTGAAACTAGTTCCTTATGGTTGGATGTGTTGAAGTTTTGCAGGAATAGCTGCATTATTGGAAACCAGGCATAAGTTCGGGGACAGTTTTCACGCAATTTTACAACAGCGCTGACCTGGTTTAGACAATAGTTCTTTCAAAGCATAATTATTAGTTAACAATTAAAATAATAGGGGTATTCAGAAGGAAGGTGGAATTGTGTCGGAAAATGTTGACCTCAGAATATTTTCGATTTTAATTCCTCGCGCACTGGAGAAAACCCGGTTTTCTCATATCCATTCAAAAATAACTATATTTTCACCTAATCAAACCGTTCAAACCGCGTGTTTTTTACCAGTGCGATGCGAATTAAAATCGTAAATAGTCCGACGTCCACATTTTCCGATAGAATTCCATCTTCCTTGTGAATACCCCTAATAAATCTGAAAAATAACTTTGAAAAAGTACTACAAAGCATAGTTTTTCAACTCTGCCTTATGAGAATAACCACATGAATGGCTACCATCAAACCACTTTTTTCAAAGATTTGAAGAACTATTTGTTGTATCTGCAGATTTTTTTTTTTTTTTTTTTTGTAAGTTGCGCTTTAAAAAAAAAAACTTCCATGGTTTTCGGTTTAATTTTTTGCATTACAATACAATCGAGTTCGCCTTTGTTCATTTTTCATATATCGCTCTACGATTTATTGTGCACTCGAATTCAAGGTTTAAGGCAAAAGGTACAAGCAACTACGAAAAAAAGAAATAAACAAAGAAGTACGATAACGGAATAGAGGGAGTAAAATAACACCAAATCGTACACAATGAAAAAGGTGCTTCTGTGTAAATGCGTCGTTTTTGGGCGCATCTAGCGTTGATCGAATCAAATTTTTCACAATATTTCATTTGACATTTTGAGACAACGGCGCAGCAATCACAATAAGTTCAGAGTGCAGTTCAATACTTGTTCATATTCGCTTTTTTTTCTTTTTTATCAGTTCTTATTTAATAATCTTGAATCATAATTTTTAAACATGTGGCAAGAGAGATTTGAAAGCTTTTGTTGCATTTTTCCCAAAAGTGGTAAAACGATATCATTTCAACGTCTTTCAGGCTTGGAATCATCGTCCCTTGCGACAGCGAATCCAATACCCCCGCCACGTGGAATGCAATCTACAGCCATAGCAGGAAAGAGTGAATTTTACCAACAGATGCCCCTACAATCAAGCGCCAAGACGAAAGCCAAAACAACAACACAAGCAACACCAACAGTATTTCCTTCTGCAAAGAACACATTTAGCGCTCAAGAAGACACTCTTCTCAGATATTCATCTCTAAATTTCGAACAATTGCACGAACAATTTCGAAAGATCGTTATGAAAGACATTTTGGAGTATCGCGAAAAGCAGCAATTACGTCTGAAGCCTTTGATAGAGTTGTGATAGAAAGACGCACAAGTTTTGGACAGTTTTAAAGACAGTTTTGTGCTCTCGTCCTGCTTACAAAAAAGCATTGTTTCATGTTTCGTGGTGACTTCGTTCTTTATAGCCATGCCCACAATTTCATTGAAAGTGTTACCTTCGAATTTCATTTAAAGAACTGTTAAAAATACAAGATTAGACATTTTTAAGGCTCGATATGTTAATTCATTACTTTAAATATAAGTTTTTGTCTAAAACCTCAGTTATATTAAAACATTTATAGCTAATATGCCTGCCACACGTAGATCGAAATTGCACAATTTCAGAACAAAATTGAAATTGCCTCAATTTCAAATGTCAAATTTGTTCTGAAATTTTTTGAAATTGCTCAATTTCGATTTACGTGTGGCAGGCATATTAAAAACGATTTTTTAAAGCTTGTTGAATTGAAATTCGATGACAAGTTTGACCGCTTAACGTAAAGACCAAACGCCAGAGGGGAAATTTAATTTTGGTTTTTTTTTTTCATTTTCGAAACATAGTGTGAATAAAGCAAAAGTTCATTTAAAAAAGGATATTTTCGAATTTTCGGAGGACATGAATTAATTATAATATATGAACTTATGCGAAACCGCATAAATCATTGAGCTAAGTCGGCAGTGAAATATGATTTGTCAAAAGTGTCTATAGTAAATTTTCTTTTTAAGCAGAATGGTCGAATACGATAACCATATATTACTATATATGTCACTCTCATAGATTTTGGGCGGGATATTTCGCGCCAGTTAGAAAGAGATGTTACTCGGCAGGCAAAAAAAGAGCGAGAGAGAAATACTTTTGGTGAGTACCTAAGTGAAAAATGCTCATTTTGGTGGGTACCCAAGACCATGGTGGGTACCCAAGACCGTGGTGAAAAGAACCAAAATGGAAACGGCTCCTGAGTGACATATATAGTTATATATAGGGATCGGATTTTACATATTTAAAATATATTTTATTTTTTTGAATAATTTAAATATAAAATATTTTTAAATATCTTTACATTTTTTGGAATATTTTCAAATATTTTTCAATATAAGCGCAGTAGGCGATAGTAAAATATATTTAACCACCACGGCAAAAAAATTTTGTGAATCCGGAAATTTTTGAAAATGAGCAAAAACAAAAATCTCATAACGAAGTGGTTGCGCATAATAAACTGCGAGTACCTGGAGATTCAAAATGGTGATCAAGTATATTGTTAGCTACGTAAATGCATCCTAAGTTTTTGGTTTCTATTGCTCATTATGAGATAAAAGGTAATCTTTTGTTGCCTTTAAGGTTAAAAGCAAAAAAAAAATCTTTGCTGGAGCAACATATTAAGACTAAATCACACAAAAAGCTGGCTTTAGAAAAGGAATCAAGTAAAGAAGAAAAAAATGATGAAGTCGAAGTAAGCAAATCACATTCTGATTTTAATTATAGTTTGTGTCGTGCTATGATCGCCACTAACACTCCGTGGAATGTCTTAAATAATGAAATATGGAAAAGCGTCCTAATAAAATATACTGACAGATCAATGGAGAGGTTATTTAGGGTTATTTTTTTGTATTCAATTTTGAAGATGAATTTTTTGTATTTTTACTTGTATTTTCAATCTCCTTACTATGATTTAATGTAAATTCGCATATACTACAAAAAATGAAGAAGAAATTAATACCACATTGTAGTATAGGTCCTAAATTTTAATTTCACATATAAGTAAATCATTATGTTTGAACCACAAGCAACCAAAATATAGCATATTAAATTTGGGCAACTTTCGAAGCTCTGTCAAATAAAAAACCCAAAGATTTTGAAAACTGCAAGTTCAGAGGCGTGGTACGCTTAAACGGTTCAACATATTAGTATAATTATTTTTAATTTTTCTTAGTACAAGTATAACCTGTTATTAATACTCAAAATTTTAAAACAATTTTAACTTTAATTTTTGGTATTTTTGGCCACTTTCGCATCACTGTGCGTCTTTCTGTTTTCCTATCTATAAATTAGACAGTTGTAATGGCACAAAAACCTAGGTACTGTACCTAGGTACAATTTTCAGTACCTTGGACCTGGAACAAGGTCCTTTGTTTTACAAACAACTGTACCTGAACATAGGTCCAAAAAAAAATGAAACTGTTACAACACTGAAGTAAGATCTATCTCGATTAAATTCGGCGCTGTTTGAAAATATCTGTAGATATTTTTCAAATTGAATTAACATATTTTTAAATAAAAATCAAATATTTAAGATATTTTTTCAATATAAACAAAATATTTAAAATATTTTTTTAAATATATTTTGAATATGTTTGAATATTTTTTAAATATTTTTTTACATATGTAAAATCCGATCCCTAGTTATATATGACGATAACAATATCGAAGGAAAAACTTGTGGAGACGACATTCAGTTTCGACCTTTCGTTTTGTTTTTAAGATGTATTTGATGATGAAGATTATTTAATATAAACTCAAATATTGCGTAAAAATTTACTGGTCTTCAAACCAGAATAAAATTTTTATTGGTTAAACCAGGGACTATTAAACTTATTTCTTTTACCGCCTCATTTGAAAATAAATTATTTTTCAGAGCTCTCAAATTTTGATATATTCCCTAAACAACAATTTCATTATGCTAATTAATTTATAAAGTGCTATATTAATCGGTTCTGATGTTTAAGCTTCCATTCTAAACTGGACGTTATTAAAAGTGAGAGATATATAAACTGATTATTTAATATTGTGTATTGGGAACGTTCTAACCGTTTGTAGACAAAGCGCTGCAAACGTACACGGACTTGCAGCGCTGCATGATGCGCTGTATGCGGGGCGCTTTAATCATATTCAAATACATAAATACAAATTCAATTCGATGGCTTGGCGCCAAATACAACAGTGGAAAATAGAGTGCATTTTGATTTGCTAAAGGTTGCGATACACCCGATAAAATTTGAAACTCGATAACGGGCCTAAGAGCCAATTCCATGTTTAAATTAAACTAAAATATTGACATTTCTTATATATAATTAGACAGATCGTTTTATTGGATATTTTTTTAAAAGGTCTGGTGAAACAGGACATAAATAGAGCCGTAGTTATCCATATTTTTATGCCACTTATTTCTTGCGGACAAATTCTTGGGTAAAATTAATCGATAATGCCTACAATGGCCATTTACACGTACGCCAACATCGTTCTTTGTGCCCATCTTCTTTGTGTCAAACGCCGGTTTGTTGAACGATGTTGACGTATGTACGTGTAAGCGGCGCATAAAAAATATGTTCTACATATATGAAAAATATGTAGATATATCCATGATACAAGAAAACAAGATAGCGCCACTTCAGTACCGCTATTTTGAGGCTCTCTTTGAGAGCCGAAAATTGAGTTTGTGACGTCACTGAGCGAGAAATTGTTGTTGTTTCCCATGCTATTCGAAAAAGTAAAAAGCCGGTTTAACATGGGAAACAACAACAACGAATCGCGATTTTGAGTTTGTGACGTTTCCTCTCTCAAGTGGCGCTATCTTGTTTTCTTGTATCATGGATATATCTATACATACCCTTTGCAAACGTGAACGTAACCGCGTCCTAGGTTTTGACATTTGCTTCACATATTTTCGTCATGCGACTCGAAAGCTTCAGAATTTCAACCTTTTTTTTAGAGACTCATCAGTTGATTTCTAATATCAACTGTGTTAGCACGAACGAAAAATTAAAAGGTAATTTGATAATTTGTTGAACGATGTAAACATGTGTCGTGTAAACGGCCGCAATATCATCGATATTGCAACAGTGAACAGCGTCGATAATATCTATAGCGGCATCGATAGCTTTGCAGGTCTATTTGAGCATTGCTGTCAACTTAGTCGTCGTTCATACTATGAGACAAGACAAGCGAGAGACACGGTGAATTCTCTTTTGGTGTCTTATTCGTGTTCATACTAGTAAAAATTGTCTCTGCGACATTTGAAATAGAAGAAGAAACTGGTTTTATACAGTGCTGCCAGAAAAAATATTTTGAAATACCTACAATCTGAATTAAAAATCCCCTACGCTCTTGAAATAAGATAAATAAATTATTATCACGGTTTTCGACAAAATAAATTGGTCCAAAGATCTTTTTTAGAAAAAGTGTAAGCTATTCTCCACAATTTTTCGTATTTAATACTTCAAAGCTAGCTTTTTAAATTATTTCCGAAATCTGTAGATATGCTTCTTCATAAGAAGAGAATATTTACCCAAATATGGCAGCACTATTTTTATGATGAGAAGGACAAGCACAAAGCGTGTCGCCGAGTACGTAAGACACGTACCCCTCTCTCTACCCCGAACGTCCCTTGCCAACCACCACCGTGTCTCTCGCTTGTCTTGTCTCATAGTATGAACGACGACTTAGGGAAGATTTAGGGGAGAACCTCTTTAGAGGAATTTTTTAGGGATCCCTTTTTTGATATTGGTTCTCATTAGATTAAGGCCCGATATTACAGTGCATACTTAAGTTAAGGAAGCTTGAAGACTTAAGAACACCTTAAGTGTCAAGCGGTTTAATAGTCAATTTTTATCCAAAACTCACAAAAATTATTTTCGGCAGGCAACATTTGAAAAAACCTATATATTAGGTGTAGTAAAAAGAAATCCATTGTTTTTGCATTAAATTGAGGGCTTTATTTAAGATAGTTAGAATGACCCGATTTAGGTCAAATATGCGCCGTTTTGTTCGATAACTTGTTGCCATTTTAAAGGTAATTTCATTATGCCTCTCTCATAGAAGCCCTCGTTCCTATTAGCAAAAAATTGAGACAGTCGAATTTCAGAAGCCTCTGTTGAAGCGAATGTTTCACCAGCAAAATTGTTCGCCATGGACAGGAACAGATGGTAATCACTTGGTGCCAGGTCCGGACTATAAGGTGGATGCAGAAGAACCTCCCAACCAAACTCCCGGAGCTTCTGGCGAGTCACTATCGATGTGTGTGGCCTGGCGTTGTCCTGATGGAACACAATTCCTCTCCTATTGGCCAAAGCTGGCCGCTTATGGGCGATTGCTTCCTTCAGACGGTCCAATTGTTGACAGTAGAGTTCCGAGTTAAGAGTTTTGCCGTATGGGAGCAGCTCATAGTAGATAATTCCCTGCCAATCCCACCAAACACACAGCAAAACCTTCCTGGCCGTCAATCCTGGCTTGGCCACCGTTTCCGCCGGTTCACCGTGTTTCGACCACGACCGTTTTCGCTTGACGTTGTCGTAAGTGACCCACTTTTCATCACCAGTCACCAACCGCTTCAGAAATGGGTCGATTTTGTTGCGGTTCAGCAGCGATTCGCAGATGGAAATTCGGTCTATGAGGTTTTTTTGCGTTAACTCGTGTGGCACCCATACATCGAGCTTCTTAGTGTATCCAGCCTTATTCAAATGGTTCCAAACGGTTTTTTGTGCAATCTTTAGCTCTTTTGCAATCGAAACAGTGCTAACATGACGGTCGGACTCGATAATTTCCATGATTTTATCGACATTTTCGACAATTGGCCTTCCAGTGCGTGGTGCATCCTTGACATCGAAGTTACCGGAACGGAATCGACGAAACCAAAATTGCGCATGATTGGCTGTTACAGTATCAGGTCCATAAACGCTATTCACATTTTCAGCCGCTTGGCTTGCGTTTTCTCCCTTATCGAAGAAAAACTGTAAAATGTAGCGAATTTTCTCTTTGCTCCATCTTTGACAAGCTCTCAAACAAAACTGAATCAATCAATCAAAAAAGTGTGAAAAAAGCATTTTTAGTAGGATCTGTCATCTTTCTAATGCCCCCTAGCGGAACACGATCGGACTTATACAACGCGAGATGCAGATAAATAACGCCATCTATTGGAAAAATAATGGATTTCTTTTTACTACACCTAATATATTGTTTATAATTTTTTAAAATTCGTAAAATTAGTGAAATTCCTTCATTAAATTAATTTGAAAACTTATTTAAGGAGCACTTAAATTTTGTACTGTTAAAATGCTTTACAGACTTAAGCTTTACTTAAGTGCTAAGGAGACCTTAAGTATGCACTGTAATATCGGGCCTAAGTCTCCGTTGATATAAGGCGACAAGTCACGAGCGACCCAGTTGTTTTAAAGGCGAGGATATGGTATGGGAGCGTTTTTCTCTCTTCCCCGTACATCCTTCGCTATTAAAACAACTGAATCGCTGGTGAATTTTCGCGTTATATGAACATCAACTAGGTGACAAATTAGCGGCGAAAATGTTGGTTTGTTGGTGAGGGACATTCGGGGATGTGATGCGGGAGCGTTTTTCTCTTTTCCCCGAACGTTCCTCGCCATCAAACCAACCTTGTCGCCGCTGATATATCGCCTAATGTGAACAGCGACTAACTTTATAAGACGAATTGTAGCACATACTACGTTTATGCATCATGTTAACCCGGGTATATTCAACTCAGGTCAATTCAACCCCCTCGCATAAACGCTATTTATAACCGAGTTAGAGAATTTAATCGGGTTGAATAAACACATTTATTTAAAGTGGGTAGAAAATTCAACTCGAGTTGAAGTTTGTGCATAAACACGAGGGCTTAGGCAAATCGAAGCGAATGACAAAAAATCCAACTCATTTCGACTTTTAGTCATGCATTGTAATGTGTGTCCCATACATTTATATTTCTAAAAACATAATTTTCGTGTATGTCATGCCGCATCGCTGTTCAGTGTCTCTTAAGAATAAAACTGGGTTAGTCTTTTAACTCAAGTTCAAAATTGCCCGTTTATGCTCAGGTTTTTTACCCGGGTTGAATATTGGGTTAACATGATGCATAAACGTAGTAACAGATATTTTAGAAATATTGTATATACGGCTATAAAATTACAACAACAAAAATAACTATATACATTAGAGTGGGTCAATTTGTATGGACGAAAAAAACTTGATAGGGAGTATATCAAAATTGTAATCTACGGAAAAATCTAAGCAACTTTACCGAAGAACTATAGGTCTAAAACCAAAACTGACCTCCCGCTTTTCGATCCAAAGTTTTTCTTAAGAATTTGAATGTATTGGGTATACATATTTAAAATTCGAAATTTTTTGAAGTAGAAAAACTTGAATTCGGAAAAAAATGCAGCATAATATTAGGCTGTTTTTTTAAAGGCAATTTCAATACATTTATTTAAATTGTGAATATCACAGATTGGTCTGCAAATCTATTTTGCTGTCCATCCGCGGGACCTTGGCTCGACTTTCGATTGTGCGCCGGAATCGGTGGATCCTTCATAGAAAATCAAAGTAGCCTTTCTATTTTACGTTGAAATTGTACACAAAATGGGCAAGACCAATCTAAAAAAAATCATTTAAGTTTTGATTCTTTGCGCTCTCAATTTTGTACAATGGTACAATGTACAAATGGTTCGCTAGCGATTCGAGTTAAGGCTCGTTAACGATTCGAGAACGATGAAAATCTCGATTCGCTAATGATAAGTGACTCTCACACGATATCGAAATCGTCTCGATATCGTCTCGAATTATCGTCGCGAAACATTTTTAAGAGAAAATGATATTGCCTCGATATCGTTACGATATCGTTGTGTTTATTGGGATAGCACGAAATTGTAAAATGCTGGAGCTCGATGCCTTTTTCCTAAGTCCTGATTTCCACGATAAAAAATGTATTTGCAAATATTTTTCTTTTCCCTTTTACTCTTTATGAATGCGTTTCCACGTAAAAATATATATCTGGCAAATTATTTCACGAACGCTTCTTTCGGCCGCTCAAAGCAAACTAAAAACAAAAAGAAACGTCAAACCACATTGAAAGCACAACAATTGCTTCAAAAAAATAAAATATTAAAGTAAGTATCAATATGAATATCGACAGCAAAAAATGTCAAAAAATTTGTGTCAGCGAAAAGAGCAAAGCAGAATTTGCGAGTACGGCAAAGTCCGCACTCAAAAATTTTTTGTTCTCTTCCTCTTTCCCCTCTCGCCAACAAGCTCAAGACTTTGCAAATAAATATTTGATCGTGGAAATCGGGACTTTGTTGCGTCATTCAGGGGAGTAACAATTAAATTTTGGGGAATTTTTGACCCCTTTTGAGACATTTAGGGGATATAGCCACGAAAAATCTGGCAGCACTGAAACTGAGCGTCTTTTATTAATTGTGGCTTTGTAAGTTGCTTTTCGGCGTAAGGTATCAATTGCTTCCTAAAATAATAAACGGTATTTGCTTAATATTAGTAATATCATATATGTATAGTGTACAAAATGTGTGGATTTTGTTGCCGAATGGTAATGTAGAATAGAATGACTGGCCAATAAAACACAAATGAGTAACGAAATAAAACAAAAGCAAGAATTTTTTTTTTCTTTATAGAAGTAGAATAGAGATTTAAGCCGTTGCTTTCTTAAAGAAAACGATGGAAAGTAACAGTTTTAAATGAACGGAAAAATGTGAAAAAGTTGAGTTAAATGTAGTAATATAAATGAGAAGTAAGCTAGAAATGCTTAAGCGGAGTTTATTAATATCCTCATCACATCTATTTGAAAGCAATTTACCTATATTCTGGCTTAGCGTCATGTAAAGTATATATGTATGTATATGTGTTTTTAATTTTTACCTTAAATATAATGTTCAAGTACCGTAGATTTAGCAACTTGAACTTGAAAAGTATTGAACGTTTACTGTTGTTCTAGTGTGAGTTAAAATGTCGGCTAAGCGTAAAGGAGGAAATGGGGCCGGTGGTCCAAACAAACGTCGTCCGAAGAAAAAGGAATCAGATTACGAAGATGATTTAAGCGATGAGTCTGGCGATGAAATTCAAGCGTCATCCAATCAAGTTGAAGTACTGATACCTCATGATGAGCTAGATCCGCCAAGTAAGCTACCGGAAGAACTATTAGCAACGATGGAAAAACCATCTGGGCAAATGCTCATAGCCGGAATGGTTACATGGGACTTGTCTGGAAAGCGCGATCGTAAAAATGTTGTAAAAGTGCGACCAAATCTCTATAGCTTCCACCGTTTCACCGAAGAAAGAGTAAGTTTCTAATTATTGTCTGTTTAATGAGCGTTAAACGAATCATCATATATTCATATTTATAGTATCGCTATTGCGTGAGCGGCTGCTCAGCGGCACATAGCATACTTATTAATATGGATCGCAAGGCACTCGCTTTTGGACGCAACCCTTCAGGTCAGCTGGGTCTGTCCGATACAAAACTTTGTGAAAAGCCTACACTCATACCTGGCTTGGAGAAATTGAATATTGTTCAAGCAGCTTGCGGACGTCACCATACATTGTTCCTAACTGATACCGGCAATGTGTATGCTTGTGGCGATAACAAATCCGGTCAATGTGGAGTGGGTAACACACATCCGACTGTGACTACTCCTACTCTGATTAACTATCGTGGTCCGCCGATTGTGCGACTTGGCTGCGGGGCAGAGTTTTCCGTCATCTTGGATATTAAGGGGAATCTACATACATTCGGCTTGCCTGAGTATGGCCAGCTAGGTCATAACACCGATGCCAAGTACTTCGTAAATGCCAATAAATTGTCATTCCATTTTGAGACCTCACCGAAGAAAGTTGTACTTTACATTGAGAAAAGTAAGGAAGGGCACGTTACGCCCGTCGATAATGTTCAAATACTCGATTTCGCTTGCGGTAATAATCATACAGTAAGTTTTATTATGAACATTATTTTAATTATTAATTAATTAAAAATATAGTGCGAATAATTCACTAAGAGTATAATTAAATTCTTTTTAGGTTGCTATCGATACCAAAAAGCGTGTTTTCAGTTGGGGATTCGGAGGCTTCGGGCGTTTAGGTCACGCCGAGCCAAAAGACGAAATGGTACCGCGTTTGATAAAATTTTTCGAAATTCATGGCCGCGGTGCACGTAATGTTTATTGCGGAGCCACATACAGTTTAATTGTGAACGAATTGGGAGTACTTTTTCTCATTGGTCAAAACAAGAAGACTGGTGAGGCAAATATGTATCCCAAACCAGTGCAGGATTTATCAGGTAAGCACAGTAAAATTACTTGTAAGAAATTTGAAAATGCTAATCAAATGAACGATAGGTTGGAATATTACTACCATCGGCTGTAGCAATACATCGATTGTAATATCCGCGGATGATACCTTGATAGCATGGGGCGCATCACCTACTTACGGTGAATTGGGTATAGGGGAGTTCCAAAAGTCTTCCACGGTTCCTAAGGAAGTGCCCAAGATGGATAATATGAAAATACCTCAGATCACAATGGGCTATTCACATACCATGCTTTTGGTCGATACCGAACACGAGGGCACCAAAGCCAAATATGACAAGATGCCCGAATATACCATTGATGACTAAACAGAAAAGCATTATAAAAAAAGAGAGAGAACAATCTCTAAGCATTTACAAACATATAAAAGAAACATGCATATATACGAATTCAAATGCGAAATTACTCCTTAGAATCTAATTTAAATACCTACCAATAATATTTATCCTGCCAGACATTTGTGAATTGTGAATTTGATCATGTGCTTCAAATTTGTGCTAGTTTTAATTTCGTATTCCTTCTCACTGTCGTGTATCTTGTATTTAAGTTCAAAGTAAATCTTTTAAGTGACTGATACACGATGTCAAGCTAGCTTCAATATTTTTAGTTGTGTGTGTGTGCTTTTTGATTTCACATACAGTGTTCGTCGAATGAAAAACCCACACAACTAAAAATATTGAAGCTAGTTTGTTATCGTGTATCAGTCACTTTAAGCAGCTCATTGATTGCAGCAAAATATTTGGCAACATATAAAGAATAATTTTGTGTTTCCATCGTATTTTTTAAAGTATTTATAAATATTTATTCACATGTCGAACAATCATTCATCGTACACTTACCATTATTTTGGAAATAAACTTTATATCAATTTTCGTAATCCCATATCTTTAATGCCCTTTTTTTTTTTTTTAGTAAATTTCGCAAACAACTTCAAAGCCGCTTTTAGTATTCACTTTGTCGCAACATTTTCTTGATTTCAAATAAGAAATGATGCCAATTGAATACAAACTATTATCGTGTCCAATCGCGGAATTCCCATCAGCATCCGATCATTTGCGAATATTGCTTTCACAAAGTTTGAGAGGCAGAAGTTATAAAAAATCAATTTTTATTGGCGTGGCACATTAATTTTCCTGCCAAGCCTCTCATTACTCTTGGCCAAGCAATATTATATTAATATAAAAGCCTTAGATCAACATCGTCTCTGATACAAATTTCAGAAAACCGTTAATTGGCTCTAAAAAAAAGCGCCTAACGGATTTTTTTAGTTTTACGCTTTTCCTCTTCCTATTACATCCTAGATACAGAATCGACTTCAAAATTTTGGTTACATCAAAATTTTATTTAAACCGATTCCAGCGCACCGTGCATTATATGTACGTCTCTTTTGGTAGTTTAGCAATGCACCAAATATCAATAAAATGTGTTGAGGGGTTATAAACATATTACTCAATACACATTCAATTCATTTGTATGCCGAAGCGCCATTGAGCGGATGTTCCCCATTTCGGCCGAAGATCCGACTCGAAGACCGATGCAAACCTGTATGAACAATCAACGAGATGGTCTAGACCAGAATGGCAGCACACGAACACCTTCATTATCGCAAAATTCTATTGCTATACAATCGACATAAAGTCTGAGATAACGCAAAATATGCTAGGTACGATCGGCAAGCGATAATAAGCAATGAAAACCAATGGGAAAATTTTTACTTTAATTAAATTTTATGCAAAAATAATGCCTTTTCAAGAATATTCAAAGCATGTTTCATTGTAATGCATATTAAGACATTGAGCCGTTGCCGAAGGAATTGGTCGAACTGAAATTAATACATTCTTCTTTCCCATGCAGCATGTAACGATTAAACATTTCGACCAGTATTCGCAACTCAATGCGCATAATTCTCAGTATCGAATCAACGACGATTGGTCTTTTCAAGTGATTCACGACACAAGACGTGGTAGCCGACTTCAGACATTTGCAGGACGGATAAGCTTCAGCCCTGGTCAGACCAAGGAGACCTCCACATGAGGGCGCCGGCTACAAATATCGAATCGTCAGCATCGACAAAATATATATTGCTATATGAGTTTTTTTCGCAGTTATAAGATCCGCACAAAACTAATGCTTATACCCTGCTTACGAAGAGCATAAAAAAGCTTCAATAAAAAATTAAAAAACCAAAAATTTCCCCCGTGTTTAGAAAGTTCAAGTTCTTAAGAAAAGTGATTTTGGATGCTCAGAGGAAATAAAAATTAATTACTTATTTTTAAACTAGTCTTATTAACCCCACTGGCAGTAGGGAGTTGCGGTTTTATTCGGTAGTGAACTCGAAATTAGTAATCAGCATTTTGCTGCTGCGGTCCCAATGCTAGATTCTGTTATAGTCTTAAAAACATTGTACAAGAGGCCACCAACTGAGGCTCATGGCGATTAATGCGGTCACATCTATTTGGAAGTTCATAAGCACATTGTCTTTCTGAACGATAGAAGATATTGCAAAAACGAATAGAAATGTAAATATCTATTTTCAAATAAATTGCGGAGTAAAACATTGAACAAACCTTTTTCTCAGAGGCACTTTTTCGCGCAGAGCTTCAAGCAGACCCAGCGGCCAACATTGCCTGCCGCCTACAAAGTATACGAGACGGCCACGCTCGAACAAAAGTATACTAGGATGGTATATGAGGTTGTATGCATTACCGCCTACGGCCTACCAAATGTATTACGGTTCATTGCTTCTGTAAGCAGCATTTTGGCCGCTGGGGACTTCACACCTTTTACCAATAAAAATGCCATGAAAACTCATTAATTGTGGTTTTTGTTGAGAAATGTATTTATTTACTTTTGTTTTAATTTCATTTGCAATACAATATTTCTGACGGTATTTTAAGAAACTCTACACAAACATTGTAAATAATTTCGTATAGTTGTATATGGAACATTTGTTAGTTCGATGAGGGAATGAAACCTTTTTTGCTTTACTCATAACATACCTCATTCGCCAAACGTGGGGAACAAATGTAAGTTTTGCTTCCTAGTTTCAAAGACGAACATTGAAAAACGAATCTAAACACTGTTTAAAGTTACTAAATAAAGATTGAAATTATTACAAAGGTGAGAAGGCACTTAATGTTTATTTTTTTTTATTTTTATTTTTCGCAAAAAAAAAAATCAAAAAAAATTTTTCTTTGTGTGACTGGTATACCTCTGATTGTTTAAAAGAACTTCCAAGAAAACCCTCCATGCTTCATCCTTTTTAGCTTGTATTTGAAGAGAATAAAATAAATGTAAAAAAGAAAAAAGCTTTTCTATATCGTCGGCTTGAAGTGTAAGCCTGCTAACTAACAATTTTAAAACTTTACAGGATAAACAAAAAACATTTTTTTTCAAGACTTAAAGCTTAGGAAGGAAACCCAATATATGGATGGTTTATTTTCTTCCTATATAAAATCTCTTCTAAATTCGATTCTGTGCACTATACAAAAGCTATACTTATTAGATTTGTTCATTTGAAAAATAAAATAGCTTTCACTGCTCCAAACTAACCAATTTTTGCATATTATGCAATACAGAATTAATGGCAATTATATTGAATAAAAATATTTCTAAAGTGATTTACTTTATAATATTAATTTATCCTAAAGTGCAGATCGCATCTAGGAAACTTCTTTTTTTTTAGTTTAAAGTTTGCAACTCGATTGCAAGGTAGGATTTAAAAAAAATTTCCGGCCTAGGCAGTTGCGATTTTGCCGCCTCAGACAGCAGCCTCATTTTCGCTTTTCTTTTATTGATGCATTGACGGTCAGAACTTGCCGCCCTAGGCTGCTGCCTACTCGGTATGTCCGCCACTGAAAGACTGATATCAAAACCTTCATTAAAATTAGTTTTTGGACCGATCAGAACCGTAAGGACGAAAAGCAATTAGAAACGAAAAACGTTTCATTAAATCAATTCAAATTCGACTCGAAAAAAAATGTATTTCAAAGTAATTTATGTTTTTCGTAAATATTTTCTGTTGCCCTACTTAATTGTAATTTCGTTGAAAAAAAGTCATCTTATTGAAGGCAAGTACATATTGCATTGGTGTTATATAAGTACCCCAACTAGCAAAATAGTTCCAAAGTTGATATTTTCTTACCTATTTTAGGGCAGAATATTTCATTCATATAACATATTACTATATATGTCACTCTCATAGATTTTGGGCGGGACATTTCGCGCCAGTTAGAAAGAGATGTTACTCGGCAGGCAAAAAAAGAGCGAGAGAGAAATACTTTTGGTGAGTACCTAAGTGAAAAATGCTCATTTTGGTGGGTACCCAAGACCGTGGTGGGTACCCAAGACCGTGTTGAAAAGAGCCAAAATGGAAACGGCTCCTGAGTGACATATATAGTTATATATGGTTCTCAGTTTACGGCAATCAGCATGTTTCCGAAATACAATATAATATATATGTCACTCAGGAGCCGTTTCCATTTTGGCTCTTTTCAACAGCGGTCTTGGGTACCCACCAAACGGTCTTGAAGGACTACCACCAATAATGAGCCGAAACTTAACTAATTTGGAATTCAAAGTTATGGCACTATTAGGGCATTTAAGAAGGACTGTTTTACCTATTTTCGACCTAAAATATTCTTTAAAGTCACATTGACTTTTAAGCCGTGACATAGGTTGAATTTAGGTAATTTCGACCTTGTAAAACTTACTTTTAAGTTTGGGTATTTTTAAGGCAGAAATTTGGTCAAAAATAAGTAAAACATAACCAAAATAAGTCGAATGGACCTAGCGCTGGTCATATTTCCTTACTTTGCTTGTTGGGACAATGACAGGTCTAAGTTTGATTTTCATCTATATTTCGAAGAAATCGAGGCTGTGCAAGATCAGCTCAAGTCGATTAAAATTGGCGAAAAGTGCCACAACTTAAAAAGGTATTTTTCTAATCTAAATCTTTAGCTTGAAACTGTGTCTTGTGAGTTCAAGGAGAACAACAGGCAATTCAAAGTTATTTAAAACTTAAAACTGAATAACTGCAAGGAAAAACAATTATAAATTCAACCTCTCTCAACTATAAGAACAAACGAAGAGTTCTTCCGAATTGAGTCGAACTCAAACTCGCGCTATGAAAGCAAACGTGTTCGAACTTCGAAGCATTGCATAGAGTCTTGTCTGAGTTGAGCCAAGCTCAAGCCTTCAGTCTCTTTTTGTGCGCGCGGCTGTTAGGTCGGTTTTCGGGAGTTTCGGATCGCGGAGTTTAAAGTGGAATCGTTCGTTCGAGAAATTGTGCTTTTGAAAGAAGTCGTTTGGTGTTTTTGCGCAGCGGGAGGCATTTTAAGCAACATGTTGATTAGGTGAGTGAGTTATTTTCTTACTTTCTCTTAATTGATTGCGTTTGAATGTGTTTTGATACACGTTTATTTTTATTATTCTTTTTCTATAAAAGTATGTTAGCATTTAAGTATAGTTAAACCCAAAATAAAAAAGGGCCGATCCAACAGTAAAATCGTAAAATAAAAAGGTAAAATAAAAAAAACGCTAGAAAGCTTTCTTTGCGTTTGCAAAAAGTATAAGCATTCGGAATTGTAAAAAATATTTTGATATAAAAAAACAAATTTTTTTAACAAAAAAAAATATTTTCAACTCAAAAAAAATTTCAAAGTACATAAATAAAAATTTCAAAGTAAATAATAGGTCTGTTCCCGTACTGCACGAAACTGCCGAAAAGTGCCCAATTTTGCCAAATTTTCATACAGTTTTCAAAAAATTGGGCAGTTTTGGGCAGTTTCGTGCAGTACGGAAACATACCTTTTGTTTATGTTTTCTGTAAATATTTTCTGTTGCCCTATTCACCACCAATTTCTACGTATTTAAAATTTGAAATTAAAAAAGATTTTCCTGACGATGCAGTGTGCTTTTTTCTTTCGAATGATATCGAAAAGTCCGAATCGGTTAAAATTGGACTTAGCAGGCCCTAAGCCGACGATATGTGATTTATGCATATTTATTTCTGTCGTATCGGGGCTCAGTGGCACTAAACCAAATGTTTTCCACGTTGTCAAAAGTGTTTTCCGAAGAAGGCTGAAGGTTGGCTAACATGTATGACCCTTTAACGAAATTATAAATAATATTTTAATCGTTAATGATACATAAGCTTTTAAATGAATCAGAATAATTTCTTTAAGCCATCACTTTTCGGTTTCATTCCCAACATTCATTACCAAGCAATTATAATATTTTTTTGTTTTTGGAATAGACATGGATTTTTTTGTTTAACTTTATGTGAAGAATTGCGGTTTTCGTATAATTTTAATTCTTAATTCGTAAATGTATCTTATTTTTTTCTTAGCAACACGAAATCTGAAGTCAAAACCATATTATTATTGCATTCAATTTATAATCATCTTAAAAGTAAAATAAGTAAACAATTTTTTTCCGGAAACCGTACTTTTTTTTATATAATTTTATTTGATTTAACTCATCTTATTATCGTCTGTAGTAGACACAATTTCGTGTTGCTATTGATATATTGTATAGAATGAAAAATATCAAATCAAAATAAGACTACATAGGCCACAATTTTACGAACGATCAATTTTTTGTTCTTAAGAGTCACTCTGATTTGTCCCGTTACGCCATTTAGGACCTATTTGTGGCAGTCCAGATTAGTTATTAAATCATACGTTGTCTCAAAGAGATTGAATGATGCAGAAATGGATGGAAAGAGAGGCGGTGTTGTTGTTTTCCATAAATTTGCAAATAAAAACCAAATTTTGATCAAAACATAAAAATTCATTGATTTCCCTCAGTACGCATTTTAGTAAAGAAAACTACTATTAAATCGTTTCAAAATGTTGTGACCTGTTTTCAAAATTTTTAATGTCATTTGCCATTAGTTTAGGTTAGGTTAGTGTGGCTGCCACCAAGGGAGGCAACAAATGGGCCCGCTATGATGCCACGTATAATGGGAAAACAAAAAAAACAGAAACTGAAAAAACGACACAAACATCCACGACCTCAGCTGGGGGTCGAACCCAGGGCTTCTTGCTTCGTAAATTGGTATCTCAGCCAACTATGGTAGAGAAGCCGACCATTTTCCATTTCATTTCTTCAAAAATTCAAATTTACAGTGAAGGCTAACAGTGTCATTTTAACAACATTTTTTGCCGTCAACTGAGTACAACAATAAAAAATTTTTTAAATTTTTGAACAAAATATTTGACAGAATTTTGAAAAGATCTGTTCCCGTACTTCACGAAACTGCCCAAAAACTGCCCAATTTTACCGAAAACTGTCCCCGTTCTACACGATTGTGCAAATGAGAAAGATTTTGACAGAAGAAGAAGACAAATACTCTGTCAAAATCTTTCTCATTTGGACAATCGTGTAGTACGGGGACAGTTTTCGGTAAAATTGGGCAGTTTTGGGCAGTTTCGTGAAGTACGGGAACAGACCTAATGAGTTTACTATCAAAATGTCTTGCAAGTGCCAACTGCATACTGGGGGTTAACATAGAAAACAATAACAACGTGCTTCTCTCTATCCGGGCATACATACGTTATAGGCCTAGAGAAAAGACGAAGTGGCGCTTTCTTGTTTTCTTCTTTCATGATTTAAATCGAATCAATTTTCAAAAACATTTCACAGGTAGCTGGTCCTTATGGGATTGAGAGTTTTAAGATTTTGTAACAAAATGATCCGATCTTTTTCTAAATTATTCGTTAGGCCGTTCAACTACTTTGAACATCATTCAAGATACCATAAAACCGTTTTATGGCCTTCTTAAACACAAAAACTAAATAAGTACCTATATGAAATATAAGAAATCTAATTAAATTTTCATAGAATAAGAACATCGAAAGGTACAGATTTTCATAACGGGTTAAAGACCACATTGATTTGTTGGAAGCCAACATAAAATTTTGAAACAACCCAAACTATTTTGAGCCATTGAAAGAAATAGAACAAAATAGAGAAAAAATTCGTTTCCAGAGACATAAGAAGTTTTTCTAATATTTCCATTTACAACACACACATTAAAGTAACATTAATATTGAAGATTTTTTTTGTTTTTTTGTATAATATAATCAATTAATTGGGATTTTTCTTTAAATCTTATTTCAATTAGATGTTGAGATTTTTCAATTTTACAATTTTGTTTATACCCGTAGTTACATTTTTCAACTAATACATGTAAAGTTCTCTTTTAAAAATATTGTTAAAAATGCAGTCAAAAAGAACAGCATTGCTACATAAGTTATCAGCGAGTACGCCAGCTCTTATAAATTGAAAAAGTTAAAGTTCGTTTTATTATTTTTTATTTATGTTTATATTTTAATTATTATTATTTATTTTTTTATTTTAGTGTTTAATTACATTTTGACACATGAAAGTAAGAAAATTTAGATCTGCGATTTAATATCATGTTTTTTTATTGTAAAATATTCATAAAATTTGTTACATGTATACCCGTCTATCAATTTTATATTTTTCATCAATGAATTTTGTATTTTGAAACATTGCTTAAAGCGTAGTTATTGCTTATTTGAGAGAGGAACATTTAATATAACAATGTATTCGTGTATATGTATGTATATAATTTTCTTTAAACATTTGTATAGCTTAATTTGTTAACCTGTTAACATTAGGTTTATATATATATTTCAGCTCTTTATAATTTTAACTTAAGTATTTTCTTTTCTGTCAATGAAATATTTTTGCTTTCTAAAATCTAATGAGTTGATCAATTCGAGAACTTTCAAAGAACAACTTGTTACTTGGGTCGGAATCGATGATTGAAAATTGGATCTTTAGGTCATTGTTTTTCATCGACACATTGTCGTGGTAGTGTTCCTTCAGAATGGCTAAGAGTAGCTTATGTCAAATTAAAATTAATTTGCAATAATCGACTTTTTACCATGAAAAAACCAATAAACCGTTATACACGTGGGTACTCGAGAGATATCTGCATTCTAAAATCAATTAAGGGTGTTATAGTCAGCCGAGCCTGACAATACAATATCCAACACAGATAAGGATAATAGCTATATATTTTTGTTGTTATTGGTTGAATATATTTTGAAAGCCCGGCCCAAGGACTATGACCGGATTTTTTTTTGACTTTTATTAATTTAAAGCAGGGATCGGCAAAAAAAATTTTAAATTTTCGATTTTTTGATTATAAATTATTGCATATTTCATAATTCTTGACTATTGAATAAAAAGAAATCACAAATTGGAAATAAATCACAATTTTTCTTTTCATAAATATTTTCAAATTTTCAATCCGAATTTTTTTGAACTTGAATGATCAATTTTTCAGTATTCAGAAATTTTATGTTTCCAATTTATGATTTTTTTTTTATTCAACAATCAAGAATAAAAGAATTAAAATTTTTGGCCAATCCGTAATTAGTCCCGAGAATATTGCTGAAAATATTATTACTGCCGATCCCTGATTTAAAGCATACTTTATGGGGCAAAACATTTTTCTTACCAACATTTCGCGAATAATTTACGCGAAATTGAACTTGAAATCGCTTTTCTTACTACAAAAAAATTCGTATTGAAGTTAAAAACCGATTTGAATCTTAACTTTATGTGTGTTGAACAAAATTTGCACTCCATGAAGTATGCTTTAAATTTATAAAATTCAACAAAATCCGAGCCCTAACTATGGCCATCAAGACATAGTATTCTGGAGATTTTCATTAGAATAAAACAATACCATTAAGTATGTCGACTTCTGTTAATCTCTCTTATGAAATGTGAATTGAAAAGATAATTTTCAAAAACCGCCCTTGAGCTACGCCCAATTTTCCAATCTCTATTTATTCACAAACCTAAATATAAGCTTGAGTGTTAAATATTATTGTTATTTTAATAAGAGACCCCCGTACTGGAGGAACACTTTAAATTTTCCGATTTAGCTCATTCTCGAACTTGATCTTAACCGCCTGCAGCTGACGTCGTATACTGACAGACCCCGCAAAACAGAATATCTTGCGTTACGATTCCTGTGCTCTCTGAAAAAAATGCCATTTATTTCAAATTTGTACCATTTTTTCTATTGAAATATAATAAATAAGGGCAAAAAAACGCCAGTCAGGCCTTTCAATAGGAAAGTCAGTTTGCAGTGATGGAATGTTTGAAAGACCCCACGGCAGTTATAATGTTCAAACTAAGTAGATCACGTGTCAGCTGCAGAGGGTTAATCATGTGCCCGCCAAAACGACAAGCGAATTTCGTCAAGATTGTACTTGGCTGAACTCATTCGAAAAAAAAAATGTTTACGTACAAACAGACGGACGGACAGACAGTTATGGCTAAATCGATTATTTTTAAATTGAATTTCAAGAATCCGTAAAAGTTGAGAAGCATGAGTTGAGTAAATAATTTTTTTTAACACTTATTTAATATACATATATACATGTAATTTGATTTAGTTCTTCGCTTAGCTCAAATTTAGAGTACATACAGTAAATATAAGAATACTATTCGGTTATTAGTAAATATGCATGTTCAAAAGATTGCATTTTTTCTAGTAAAAATATTTTTCAAGCATTCAATGCATTTAAAATGCTTTGATGAGAATCACAATAGTCGAATTATAGTTGAAAGTTCAGTGGTAATTCAGTGATGCAGTGCTTTCGCTTCACCATGCGAACGTAGGAAACAGGAAACGAGTAAAATGAATAGATTCGTATCGAAGGGTATAGCTATAGTAGGGTGTCCCGAAAACAATTGTGTTTTGCACAAGCTTTGTTTGAAAGCTTATCGACTGAAGTATTTTTGAGATTTAGGTTGCGGGTACCCATTTGTCCTTGAAAATCAAGCTTTTCGGATTTTTTTTTTTTTCGATTTTAAGCATAATTTTATCAATAACAAACATTATTGTCTCAGAGTCATTGCTTCGTTAGAAAAAAGTCTGAACTTTACTGAAATGTACATAAACCATTAGTTTAGCCAATAGTTTTGGTCAATCAGGAGTAATTAAAGGAATATTTATGGAAAATTTTCATAAGCTTCTTAAGAAAGGCTTCATAACTTCTGAAGATTCCAGAGGAATGAAACAAAGTAGTGATGCAGTTTGAAAAATAGTAAAGTTCTTAGTAATTTCAATACCACAAATTATGATTTTACACTTGAGGTTCAAAAGTTTTAGCATAGGTATTACATGCTTTTACGCCTTGTGCCAATAAACGATGCATAAGTTAAGGCTTAAACTTTGAATATGCAATGCTAACATGATAGCTCATTTATTTTCAAATATTTTAAAATCTTAGGTTTTTCATGTCTATCTGTTTTCTGCTAAACTGGTGAGACTAATATGGCAGTCATTGTTATACCGGACACACTATGTCAGCTCCTAAGCTTCGAAATATGAGTTGTGCAACTATGAAAATCGAAAAAAACATTTTTTTGGGACACCCCAAGCTATACTGTAGCTGATGGATCGCATTTGGAATTTATCTGAGATTGAAAAGCGTATGTTATGAAAATACGATTTAAAAATGCTAATATCTATTTGTTCAGTAAATTCATGAAAGCTTTGTTTAAGTTAACATTATGAGGTATCTATTTTTTAGGCTATGAAAACAAATATGTTTCTTAAATTCATTTCTATTTTAAGTTTTTATACGAAAGCAATTGTTGCTCCTAATAACAATAATTAATTTTTGTAAATCATTACTTCTTGTTATTTTCATTGTATGCACTTTCGATTTTATATGTATGCAAAAAATAGTTTCTACATTGGTTTAGAATTTTAAACATTCGTTATTGCTTCATCATATTTTGTTAAAATCTTCATCTATAGATTCCGTGATTTACAGTTTTTCTTTATATATGTACAAAGATAAGCGTATGTTTGCCTTTTTGATTTATTGTTTTGTAAGTGGGAGGTGGTTGGATTGCTGTTTCCAAATAAAATGAGTTCTTACGAGGTGTCTTATGGTGTCGATCCTGAATGAACTCTGGGAAGTTTTTTTGAACAGCTGTCGTAAATATTTCATTTGCGTTCACTTCTCATACCTGTTGGTATGGTGACGAATTCATTAAGATAAGTACAGTCAAACTTCCATACCTCGAACGAGCTTAGAACACTTAGAGTTAGGGAAACGAAATTGTATATAAAATATTCGCTATTGCCAACCGATTCAGTTCGAATTTGACTGTAGGTACTTAAAAAATCTCTTATGGAAAAAACCAAAATTTAAATGAGTCAGGCACTTAACATACAAATGTTCATATACAGCCAGTTTCTAAATATTCCCGGGGAATTTTTTTCTGGGGAGTTGAAAAGCATTCTAAACACACTGGGAAGAGAAGAAAGTGAGTTTCGAACATTTTAGGCAATGGTCATTAGAAAATTTTCTAGGGAAAACTCCCCTGGGATATCATTTAGAACAGGGGCTGACATCCCAGCGGCCAACAGTGCCTACCGCCTACAAAGTATACGAGACTGTAAGCGACCTGAGTATTAATAACCACAAAGTATACGAGATTGTAGATGATCTGCCTTCCAATATCTTTCAAAGTAGATATACGAAAATGTAGGCGAACTGCCCACCAATAGCTTACTTTATGTGGTGGTGGTAAGCGTTCGGTCAACAAAAACGGCCACGCTGGAACAAAAGTATACTAGGATGGTATATGAGGTCGTATGCATTACTGCCTACGGCGTACGAAATGTGTTCCGGTTCATCGCTTCTGTAAGCAGCATTTTGGCCGCTGGGATATTTCAAAATGCACTGAGTTTGAAAAATTATGGATTTTGGTGGGAAAATTTGATAAGGCATTTGAAGTTTTTAGTTTAAGAATACATAGAATTATTTGTTTCTCGGTTAATATTGCACTGAAATATAGTCAACGACCACAACAATTAAGCACAACATATATACATATATAGACTACAATTTTTTTTGTTTTTTTTTTTTGTTTTTTCTGTTATTTTATAAACGACAACGACCACATATGGAAAATATCACACTAGTAGAGATAATGAGAAGAAGCCCGAGCTCGGTACTGTTTCGGCGTAAGCTTAATTAATTTCGGATTGAAGGCTCCCAATGCTGCTTCATTGGTTGACGAAGGCGGCGGCGGAACAATGTTTGAGCGAAAACGTGTTCGTAAAAAGTTCTGCATGGAACGAAGGCGTATGATTGGCGCACAAGGCGATTGTCTAAGAGAGTTATGATTAAGCGCCCAGTAAATTACTGGGCTTATTGCAGAGTACATATAACCTATTTGAATGCATATTGGTGTTAGCAAAAATCGATGTTAGTGTAGATAAAAACGTAAGGGAAACTGATCGACTTACCCAAAAGTAAATTGAAGTATACGGATGTCTTGGAACAGTATTGCTTGTAACCGAAATTCCTGTAAAATATGCAGAACACATGGGGTGCCCAGCAGACGATGAATATAATTGCAGATGCTATTAGCATATTAGCCAAGCGACGACGAGATCTCAACGTTGATGTTTGCGGTAAGGGTATGCCGGGGGTAGCTGGCCCACGTCCATTGTTGTGTATACGCTGACGTTGCGAATGTGCACGAATTTCCCGCATTGCCCTTGAATTATTGAAGATTCAATTAGGCCACCGGAAAATTAAAAATTGAATTCTTTTTTTTATATTTTATCCATGTAACTTTTAGTGTTATATACTAAGAGGCTGTAAGCGACCTGAATATTAATAGGTAGAAAGTATAAGAGATTGTAGGTGAACTGCCCGCCAATAGCTGACTTTATGTGGTGGTTGTAGGCGTTCGCTCTACAAAATAGCCACGCTCGAACAAAAGTATTACCGTCTTCGGTCTATGAAATGTGTTGCGGTTCATCGCTTCTGTAAGCAGCATTTTGGCCGCTGGGTATCGCCACCACCTTCCACCTTGGTTTAAAGCTTCCGATGAAGTTTCCAAAGCTTGTAACAGTAGGCGTGGAAAAATTTTTGTTTTCATGAGAAAGCTAGACAAAGTTCGGCATATGATACACTCAAAAAAGTTTCCCAAGAACTTTACATTGTTGAGACAATGTTATTTAAAAAAACGTTGCATCAAGAAATAATTTTCAGACCAATACAATTTCTGTGGTCATGCGAAGAATTTTTTTTGTTTTAAGAACTTTTGTTCTGAAATGTCCAAGAAATTTTCCAAGAGTTGGCCAAATAAAAACACATTTTGGATAGCTTAAAGGGCTAGAGTATTATTGAAAGTGAAATTCAAAAAAAAAAAAGCATAAAAAATTTGTCGCTTACAACGTTATTCGAGTCGACGATTCAATTGTTGGGAACGATTTAACCAACAAAATTGTTGGGACACAGTATTACATTTTTGGCATTACATTTAATTTTTTTGAGTGTACCCCTTATTATCTTGAAAATATCCAGAATACTTTTCTTAGTAGTTGTCGTCTTGGGGTCTGCTAAAAAAAAATATTAAGATACATTGTAGGTATGTAACCCTCTATTATCAGTTTCGCATGAAAGCCCTCGAAAACAAACGAAAAAAGCGAGAATCCTTATATCGGATCGATTACAGTAAAATTTTAATATGTACGACTATATTCCGGGTTCTAAAATGCGGGGACTAGTTTTTTTCATAAGAAATTTTGTTCACTTCTGATTCTCGTAAGTTAATGCTTAGACTTTAAATGCGAATAGCAATTATATTGGATTAAGTAAAGTAAGGACATCGTTTACTAACCTCGGAGAGATGGGATTTGTTGACTTAATGACATTCGGATTTTGTGTTGATGGCACCGCTGAGCTTGGGTTCAAATTATGCAATTGTATGTCTCCCCCTTCATTGGACGTATCGTCGGTTGTTGCACAACCATGCTGCTGTGCATTCGCGATGCCCGTCACAATTACCATGTGCGTTTGACGACGTAATATCGGCATGGGAAGAGGTAGTTCTCCATGTGCGGCACGTGCAGTCAACGACAAAGCACATAATTTCCTTCGTACGCCATAATGATTGAGTAAAACCCCAAAGCCAGGAATTACAAAGACCGCAATTGTGTGGAATATAATAAAGGAAACGAATACAGTGTTCGCGGCACCTAAATCCGACGTGCAACTTATGCTAACATTGGGCGATTGTGTATCCGATGAAGCATGCTTCAATGTCGAATCGTCGTATGACATATCATCGTTGTCGTCAGCCATGTCATCAGTCACATCAGAGGTCTTGAAAACGACTGTCTTAGCAATGATCTTGTAGGCGAATAGGAACGGTGTGCTGATAGCTGCGGATGCCAACCAAGAAAAAACAGCTAAGCTCACATGCAAGTAACGTCGCTGGCGCAGTTGTGCGAGCCGTGGATGCTTAACTGTAGCATATCGATCCAGTGAAAGCATGAAGAATGATATGGTGCTCGCGGCAACTGGCATAACCTGTCATAGAATCAAGAGTACAATGAGATAAGACGCTAATGCGTGCAAAGGGCACTTGCTGTTGCTCGTACAATGAGTTTTGATGCTCCTGTGTCGTTACAGTTACATTTGTTTTGGTATTTAAATATAATACGTTACAAACAGGAACGTAGCCAGAGAAAGGCTGCTTTGGTAGTCCTTATATTGGCCACAGTGGTATATTGAACAACTATAAGACATTAGCCCAAAAAAATTCGGGGAGGGGGGGGGGGGGGGGGGGGGGTTTAGAGGAAGTTTATAGAGTTGTGGACCAAAAACCCATAAAATCCAAAAATTTCATGACGTTCGATTTTGATGAAAATGTATATAAAGAATAAGTGAAAAATTCTAAGAATTTTGGCACTAAAATTTTTTCAAAAAAATTGATTACAACTAGTCTAGTTAAGGTCTAGTTCCAAACTTGTCCAAAAAGGAGTAGTTGTAATCAGTTTTTTGAAAAAATTTTAGTGTCAAAATTCTTAGAATTTTTTACTTATTCTATATATAAATTTTCATCAAAATCGGACGTCATGAAGTTTTTGGATTTTATGGGTGTTTGGTCCACAACTCTATAAACTTCCTCTAAGCCCCACATACTTTTTTGGGGCTAATGTCTTATAATTGTTCAATATACCACTGTGGCCAATATAAGCACTAAGCCTTTCTCTGGCTACGTCTCTGATTACATACATACATACATACATACATACATACATGCATACATACTAGGGTGATTGATTCGGTTAACCGATCGGTTAACCGCCCGGTTTTTTTCGTGCTTTGCGAGGCGGTTTTTTCTCAAAACTGATTTTTCGAATATCGAATAAATCGGGTTTTTTAAGCGAATACCCGGTTTTTTCTCCAACAGATCATTTTAGCCTTCAGATAGTTATTTTCTTTCGAACGTCATACAAACTGCATAAAAAATTGCCATGAAATTACCTCTATTGACGCCTTTTACACTAAGCAATTATATTTGTGAAACTCTTAGCAAATTCTCTTTTCGAGTTGCATTTGTGTCTACATTGAAAGTATATATGTATTATCATTAGCTACCCTGCAGGAAGTACGAGCAGTTAAACTCTAGCGTTTTACTACTTCTAATTCCACCAGTACTGGTTCTTCTTTATGCCTTTGCTTATGTCTTGTTCTGTAGAAAATTAACATTGCGCGTGAGCTAAAAATCACCACTTGCACACTCGAACTAACACTTTACTAGTGCTTTGGGAAGCAATTGGGTAAATTGGATATAGTAAAACAATAGTTCTTTTTGAAAGATTTTTCACTGTGGTTTTTAAAGGTAGAACTTTTTTTTGATTTCGGTGTATCAACGCTTTTTGCAATAACAATGTCATGGCAATCCTTATTACTAACACGAAAAACAATTTTTCCATACAATACAAATCAGAGATCTATACGAAACTCCACCCCGTCAAACGATAAGCCCACATTTTTTAGCTCAGTTCTATTTAAATAAACCTTAAACGTGAATTTCCAACACATTAGGGGTATTCACAAAGGCGTCGGAAAATAGGAAAGTCGGAAAATTGGAAAATTTTAACTGCTTAAAAAGCTGTGCAAGATAAAAAAAAAAGCTTAAAATTTTTTAAGAAGTCGCAATTTTCCGATTTTCCGACTTTCCAACGTTTTTAACACGCCTTTGTGAATACCCCTATTGTATTTCTTCATATAAAACAAAATATTTTACGAACGATGATATATATTTTTAACTTATGGTATATCAAATGAAAATATGGCTGATTTTAATTTATTTTATACGCTGAATGTGCAATTTTTTGTTTGGGTTTTTTTTAATGTAAGTTTTTTTCAAAATGGCTTTTAAATAAAACAGTCACAAACAAATAACACCTGCCCCGAAATTTCTTTTTATTTGGATTTTTAAGATAACCGGTTAGCCGGTTTTTAGTTAAATTTTATTTGCTCAATCGGTTTTTTTAATATCCTTAAATATCGGGTTATTCGAAAACCGGTTACAGGAAAATGTCGAATAATCAATCACCCTAATACATACCCTGCAGCAATATGAACTAACCCAAGTGTAGCCTTCGGTCAGTGCTTCATGTTACCAGCACTAGTCCCCTCATAATTCCACTTCTAATGTATTCAACTGACCTTTTTAACATGGGCCTGTCATACGAGAGGAACTAGTCCGCAAAACGGTTGACCGTAGATCAGTATTTTTGGGTCAATTGTCGTAATTTTGTATGGTTTAAGGATAGTCAAATAAGTAAAATAAAAAACCAATTTATTATATAATATATATTCTTAGTTGATGAAATTGTCATTTACGGACTACCCTTCAACCAACCCGTTGATTACAGACCGTCGGCTAGCCGAATTTGATAGAGCGAAGTGGCATAATATAACCGGTAGGATTTTGACCGGTCAAAGGCCAGTCCTTCTTGGGAAATTGACCGGCTCATTACTGCAGGGTATATACATACACATACATACACACATTCATACATACCTGCACGTAGTGGATCGCTTTGCATACGACCAATGGTAGCGACGTCGTTTTCCTATTCATGGCCAAATTCAGCAACGTGACGGGAGCGGAAATTCCTGTCACCAGCAAATCCGCAACGCATACAGCTAAGAGTAACGGGTTACGCAAACGGACAGATGATGCTGAGCAAAGCGTTAGCACCAGCGTCGCGTTTCCCAGCACGCCCCCAAAAACCACCAACCCGTAGGAGATAGCCATAAAGAGCACCGTTAGCGAAGGTATTGCGTTCTCCTCACTCTCGCCATTGTAAAGATTGCTTTGGGTTACATTTCCCATAATCATGGCATCAGTATCGTCGAGCAACTCTGATGAGTGCGGGGAATTAAGGTGCTCCAACGAGCGTTGAAGCGCGGTTAAACCATTCTCCAACGGATGCAGGTCAATTCGAGATTGCTCGTTCTGCCCATGCGAATGTTGTTCGAATGCATGGAATTGCAAAAAGTCGCTGAGATCGAAGCTATTTTTTGACTGATGGTGCTTGTTCGTGCTTTCCCACCATTGCTCCAGATTATTACTCATTATATAAATCCTTCGCTTATCTCGCTTATCGTGTTGGCGAGAAACTTCATTTCATCCGAGGAATAGCTACAATATATCAATATAAAGAGTTTCGTTTCAAAATAATAGCATATGAAATTCTCCAATGAGTAGTCCATAAATATCATAATAACTAATCACATAATTGAAACACGTAAAAGAGTCGATCTAGCCTGACTAGGGTACCCCTAGGTTTCGTGTTTTTCCATTCATCCACACACTTTTCCTCAGCATTGTCTAACTTATGTATGTATGTTTATTTTGAATTTAGGTCTCTAGGCTTTTCTGGACTGTTTAGATATATACAACTTGACATGCTGACATGATGCCGCGTGCTTTTCTTTTTAGCTTTTAAAACAGTCGTTCTTTGATTTGAAATATGTAGGTATGTATTTATAGTTGACCGACTGCCATAGCTTTGATGTCTTAAAAGTCCAATAACTATTCTATTATAACGTGAAAAGAAGATTTAGATCTAGGTATAGTCTACAATCTTGTAATACTAACAATCTTCTTGCAATTCCTCTTGGGGGTAAGCATGGAAACATGGTAAGTGTTCATACGTCTGTGTGTTTTTCGATGTGACGTTAGTGAACCAAGAAAGTGTTGTTCACAAATATCTTTAAAATGATGAGTTACTTGATACTGTTTACACGTTTTTATAGGTCGGAGGCGCAGAATGAGATTCAATTAAAAATTAACATACACATCGATGGATGGCGTAACTAAAACTTTTAATTATGTTTTTTTTTTATAGAAGCGATAGCGAAATGAAACCGGATCACTTCACTTCGTGCTCTCTTTAAAGCCGTAGTCTTTTGATACGATTTTTATTTCGAATAAAGTGGTAATAACACTGTGTGACATTTTTGAGGTCATCGCGTGTGCCCTGAAATTTGACTGCAGATTCTGATAGTACTCGTTGAGTATAGCAACGCCTCATACTTAGTTAAGTCAAGCTGGCTCGTTTTCGTTTTTAAATCGGTCTCAAAAAGTGGGGCCAAGAATTAAGTAGCGCACTTATGCCTATATCTCGTAACGAGTTCAATATTTCTCTTTCCTATATGTGACAAATTTCTAGTCCTATACTTGAACAAAATATTTGTAGTACAAATTAATCCAAAAAAAAAAAAAAACTCCATCAAATCGGTACAAAAAGAAAACGGTAAATTTGAGTTTTTTTCATCTGATTTTTGGCAAAAATTGTTCAGGCTTGAAGTGGAAAAACGGTATCAAAGGAGCGCTCAGATTCAGTTCGTGTACTTACAGGAGTTGTTCAGTTATAATTTTCCTATATTTTAATCCAAACATTTTCAAAATATTCTTATTGGCTTGGGAGCTATGGGCCATAAAAGTTAAAAAGAGGATAAAAGATCGTAAAATTTGAGAAGGTTTTGCAGTTTGTACCTGCTAGATGGAGCTTTATTGGGTCAGTTTTTACAACAATTATTTTTAATGAGTCCAGAGCTAAATCTTTGTAATAGATAGGAAATTCAAATATTGAACGCATTACGAGACATAGCTATAAGTAAGTGCGCAACTTAATTCTTGGCCCCACTTTTTGAGACCGATTTAAAAACGAAAACGAGCCAACTTGACTAAACTAAGTATGAGGCATTGCTATACTCACCGAGTAGTATCAGTATCTGGAGTCAAATCTTTGGGCACAATTTGGTGGTTGCACTGTGTAAATAAAGAAGGTAGATAGGTAGGTTGAGGTGGCTGCCACTTAGGCCGTTACTCGGCCCATTGTGAGTACCAAGGAGGCTTTCTTGTGTTTGTGTGAGTGTATTGTCTTATAATGTAGTGTGCCCCTAACATGCGATTTTTGGAAAAGCCAGTACTGGGCTTGGAACATTACACTCCGTTTCGACCGTGCCGGGAATCGAATCTCGGACCCTGTGATCAAGAGCATAGCACGCATCCCCTACGCTATACCAGAGCCACAATAAATATACGAAGAAAATTTTCTTTTCACAAAACAATAGGGGTATTCACAAAGGCGTGTTAAAAACGTTGGAAAGTCGGAAAATCGGAAAATTGCGACTTCTTAAAAGTTTTTTAAACTTTTTTTGTATTTTGCACAACTTTTTAAGCATTTAAAATTTTCCGATTTTCCGACTTTCCTACTTTCCGACGCCTTTGTGAATACCCCTAATATAATTTTTATTTACAATTTCTGGCGAGTCCATACTTTATTAATAAGGAACTGCTAGAAATCACTAAAGTTATTTTTTATGGATGTATTCATCAAGGAAAATTTTTAAAATCCTTGAACTCAGGACAGTTAACAATTAGTGCCGAGAACCAATAAGCGTACGCAGGGTTTTTATTGGGTGTTTCCGCCCATTCCGAACTCCAAGGAACCACAAAAGAACACGGGAAAATAATCACAATTCCAATAATGTTGTGCAAATCCTAAATTCCTCGGAAAACCTCTCTTGGTTCGTAATAAAAAAATTTCAAATCAATTACAAAAGTTATATAGGCGATTTTGTCGGCGAAGGGAACAATTTCTTTCCACATCGATTTGATTCCTTAAATCGGTAAGTCAACTCAATAAAATGAAGAGTAGAAAATAATACCGTTAAACCGAAAAATAAAAACAAATACGTCAAGCTATTTCCTAACCACAAAAAGGATGAACGTGTGGGCAGAATAAAAGTTTCATAGTGCATGTCAATGAGAGCGGTTTCGCATGGTGGTTGCTGGTTGGTGGGTGGTGGGAAGGGCCTTTTTCAGCATAACAATAAAAATCTGTGCAAATGCTGAAATGAGCTCCGGCCAGAGCATTGCAAAACAAAAGCCTTCGGAAGTCTTAGCCTTTGCCAAAAATATCTTAGAGACTAAATAATGATAATTGCGGCGAAAAATGAAAAGCTTTTGCTCCAAACATAACCCAAAAGCTTCTTGGGCTAACAGCAAAAAAAAAAAAGAAAAGAAAAAATCAAAGGCAAAATGAACGAAGCCAACCGGCAAAACGAATAAGCACAGAAAGGAAAGTCATGCGAACGCCCACACCACAAATAATAGAAGAACGAAGGAACCGTGCTTTGCCTTGCCATGCCATGACACGCTGTGATGGGCATTGACTGTGCGCCTGATTAAGTAGAAGTAACAATTTCGACTGTGTTTCACTGCTCTGTGATGCCTGTTCCGCTGGACTGGTTCGGTGTTTATCACAAGTGATGCGTGAAAAACGATGTTGACGAAGTCCTGTGTGGTGCGTCGGTGAGATTACATCCTACAACTCTGTCGAATATGAATTCTGGCTCATATCCTGCGTGCAATGTTTGAAAAGAAATATTCAACGCTGAATGTGTTTGAGTATTTGGCATTCTTCATTTTCATCTCTTTGATTTAAAAAACGGGAAAATGTTGCTTCCTAATACAACTGTACCTACTTCATTAGATTGATTGATTAGATCGTTGTCGCTGTCACATTGCTTTCGATGATGGAATTCAATCCTGGCAACTTCCAGTTGGCCGTTCAATCTTAATAATTTGTGCGCATCTCACGTTGAAGACTGAGTAGCGAGCGAGAAAAAAGTCAATATGATTTACATTATTCCATCTCGTAATGGTAAGATAATTTGCTGCAATAATGTGCGTGGCAAGAATATTACCACCGACGTTGATACGCAATTTTCCAGCTACTTTAATTCAATCAACCTTGGAATGGAGAAGCTGTGTAAAAATTTGTCCAGTTCTGATGGTCTGCGTCAGTAGACAAAGTGTTACAAGCTCATTAGAACGAGTACCTACTGTGCCGACTGTTTTTTGGAACGAAGAAACGTGCCACACACATGCAACCGCTGACTTTGACAGTAACGATGACGTTGTCGATGAAAGCAACGATTGCCTGGAGTAAATGCCGTCAAATTGACCCCACTATTGTCACCAGGGACGTAGCCAAGGGGGGTTTTGGGTGCAGTACGAATGCTGCCAGACTAATTTCAAAGGAACGAAATTTAAATAATAACCAATAAGCTTACCTATTCGTTGTAATTTTCAGATATAATTAAAGAAATATTGCTTTTAAAAAATACACCACATACAAAAGTGAATTCGATGAATAAGCAAAGACGCTTTTGCAGGGTGCGACCCTTCAGCAGTTTTTATATATTGTTTCTTATTCTTAGATTTTTTACAATGTTTCTTAACTTTCAATAGTTCAAAATATCGTATAGCCGACTTTCCTGAATATAAGTTCAGTTGATGTCCAATAAAACGAATCTTATATCTTATTTCACGCCTAGTTCGTCGAATCGAAATCATTGATTGACGACTGTTTTTATTCGACATCAACTTTTTTTGAATAGCTTAACTTAAGTGAAAATTACACTGTTCTGCAACGAAATCCTCCTTTAAAGTTTATTAGTGCTTCTGTTTGATTTTGTCTCCCCAAAAATTGAAAAATATAAAAAAAATTATATCACGTAAGGATTTCGAGAAAATTCCGTTTCAAATTTTGAGCAGCATCATTTAAATGTTACTCCAAAAAAAAAAATATTCGTATTATTTTTTGAATAATTCGAATTTTTTCATTAATCACAAATAATCCCGGTTATTTTTGAATTATTTCGTAATCGTAAACTTTTTATATGCAGTTGTGTATGCAGATAATCAAATACAGGCACGGCAGAACGCCGTTTACATGGGTATTTTACCCACTCGAAATTTTTCAAGTAAATATTTCACTCTGTAGGAATATCACGAAAGTTTTTCAATATTAGTCCAAAAATTAATTTTTGGTGACATTTTGAGATCGAAAAAATAAATTAAGACAATCTGACTTAACCAAGTATCGGGATTTACTATACTCACCGACTACTTTCAGAAGTCTTAAAGATTATTTTTTTTAAATGAAGTGTAAATTTTGGTTATTAAATGTGTAATATGAAATAATATTTTTATTATCTGTTAATTTACTTGATATTGGTATGTCGATTTGGTTGGAACTTTCCATACCACTGAACCACAGCAAAACACACTCTCGATCAACTACCCTCTCGGGTAAACTCTGTTCTGATTGTAAAAAATTATTAAAACTATTAATTAATAAAATCAGCAATGATTGTTTGGTTTGGTTTAAGTTATAAAATTTTCAGCAACTTTTATACGCACACTATGGTGCTTCTTCTTTTGGAGTTATGTTTCTTACTTTTTTATACTTTTGTTACGACTATCGGTTTCATTGACGTATTAATTCGAAAGAATGTAAATTGTTACGCAGCAAAAAATTGGAAATATAAAAACCCCCTCCGTCTGAAAATCCTGGCTACGTGCCTGATTGTCACCACTGTCGCATCAGAGACAAAAGAGCTAGAGACACTACAGTAGAAACTAGCTATTGAAATGGTCAATTGGGCTTCCGAAGATCGCTTTTCTCGAATATGAATGTATTGTGCTTTCTTCACGTGAACCGGAGTCCTCCGTGGCGGTGGAGCTAGCGTGTGCGCTTAGCATTCCGAAGGCTCGAGCTCAATTCCGCGCGCAGACGGAAAATTTTTTTGATAAATTTGTAAATATTCATAAGAGGCGGTTAACGACTTACGGGTTAAAGTCTCCCGGCACTTAATAGAGACAGCAAGTAGCCATCGAGACAAATACTTCATCGATGCTGTCACAACTCTGTGAAGAAATTTTTTTTTTATTCTTATAAATGGGGAACCTTTTCTCAGGGACTGTAATCACTTTCGGGTATGTGATGGTTCTGCTTTTCCCGGCGAAATGAATTCCACTCCCAAATTGATGTGTCTATTTTTTTTCAGCATGCAGCGCGCTTGATCAAAGCAACTTTGAACGCGTTTATCTTAAAACTACTTTTTTTGACCTTGCGTACATGAAAACAAAAAATCGAACCGACTCGTCTGAAATTTGTATATGTTATTCACAACATCAATGGCTATCGCATGAACTAGAAAAAAAATTTTATTTTAAGAACTTCATATTTTTTTTTTTATCAAAAAAATGGTTTAAAAAGGCGAGTTTTTGGATGTTTAAATAAAAAATTGCGTAATTTTTGTCAATTTTCCAAATATTTTTTTTGTTCTAGCTCATAGAGTTGTAAAATTTAAGAAAAAATCGATTTTCGATTAATCGAAGACCTGCATAGTTATAAATCGATGTTGGATGATTAATTGAAGCAATAAATCGATTAAATCGATTTATTTTTCATTTTTTCCAAACCTATTTATAATGCCTATTTTTTGTTTTCTGAAGTTTATAAAATAACAGAGTAACAGTTTTTTTAAAAGTATTCCTTCGCGAATGGGGTAAAAGTCGAAAAATAACAGTTGCCGTTCAACGCAACTACAAAGGGGAATTGCCAAAGAATCGAAGAGCAAGATTGACTTATGTTTAAGCAGTCAATCAATAATTGAGGTCTTTTACACTGTAGAAGTTGCAGATCGGAGGAGGAAGAAGAACCAGCAAGCCACCTCAAGTGTCACTGCCCGAGTCTGGCCAGGAGAAAATCCAGGCTGCTCGACTCCTTCTTCTTCTCCTCCCTCACCGAGCTAACATCTGCTCGAATAAAAGACATGGCTCGCTTCATAACATAAATGAGTCTAACTGGCTCCACCAAAGGTGTAACTAGGAAGGCATGCCTTCCCTCGTGGTATCATAACGGGCCCATATGCGGCCTATGTGTGTCCCCTTAAAGGGGGTAGCCACCCTATCCTAACCTTACCTAACGCTAGTCAATTAATGATAATCAATTATAGTTCTGTTCACTTTTGGAGGTGCATTCAGAAAAATTGACCGTCAATTTCTTTATTTTTTCCATTTTTACATATCGTTTTGCTCATATTTTAAACATTTTCCAGAGTTTCCAAAAAAATTTAACATCGAAAGAAAAAATCGATTTTATTAAAAATCGAAAAAAACATAATCGATTCTAAAAAAAATCGATCGAAAGCCAAAAAAATCGATTAAATCGAAACTTTGAATGTTTTTTTTACAACCCTACTAGCTCACGCGATAGCCGCATTCATTCTGATTAATAATATGAATTTTTTTTCTTTTGAGATAACCCGAACTTAAAAAATTGTCTACGCAACGGAGGTACTTTTTCAAAGAGGGTCCATTTCGGCGCCATTTTTAAAATACAAAAAATGCAAAAAAAAATTCAACAACATTTTTTCCGGAGTGTCAACAAATAAGATAATAAGCCTGGAATCTTAGAAACCCGTTTTTTATTTGGTTAATACCAAAAAAAAAAATGATTTTCGTGCTCTAGACCAGAAGGTCCCCTTAATTCAGAAAATTCATTATCACATCAATTTTGGAGTGGACTTCATTTTCCCGGGAAAGGGAAAACAATCGTATAACCGATACTCTTAAAACAGATGTCAAAATTTTGAATCGATTTAGGGCCAATATTACCAAGCTATTTAAAAATTGGTATGTTCCCTTACTGCACGAAACTGCCCAAAACTGCCAAATTTTCATACAGTTTTCAAAAAATTGGGCAGATATAGCAGACCAAATTACTTAAATGCAAAGAACTGTCAAATCCCATACAAAAAAAAAAAAAACTCAAATTTAATTAAATATGATTTAAACTGCGTGGTTATATTGGCCCTTAGTGATGAAAATTTTCTATCAATTTACTGAGGGTCTTCATAAAAGGTTTCATTGAACGTTTTTTATTCCTCTGTTTCTTAGATCGACTTATTATAAAATCGGACAAATGTTAAAGTTCGCCCGAGACCAACATTGAACTCGTGGGATTGTGTAATTTTTTCACTAATGACATTTTCTGCAGGGTTACAATTGGCACGCATACTGCGTCCACGCTAGCTTAAATGAAGTCAGCTAACGAAGCCAGTAACCTGTTGAGCCGCAGGACATTACGGGGCACGGAAATTGTTTTTGAAGCTGATAAGTTTAGGTGGGTCGGCTCTTAAGTATACGGGAGTTGTCTTCTCTGTTGTTGTTTTTGCTGACGAGCACGTTGCTGCCGCCTAATCGATCCTGTACATTAGCCTACGGAAACGCCCAACCATTCCATGCAGGCAGGGAGAGGCCAAGCTAGTGGTCAGTCGAGATTTTGGCTTTGGCGCTCTAATTGCTTTTTCAAATTGAATTAGTGGTCGCGAAGTACTGTGGATTGTGAACGTTTTTCCAAATTATTCATTTTTATACCCAGCGTAAGCGGGGTATATTAATTTTGTGCGAATCTTGTAACAGGGAGAATTAAGCTCCGGAGATATAGACAAATATAAATAGAAATGATCAGGATCAAAAACTGAATCGATTTAGACATTTCCGTCTGTCCGTCCGTCCGTAGTCGGATCTCCTCCGAAACGTCTGCACCAATGAAGTCGAAATTTGGTACACATGTATATCGAGGTCCGAGTATGATCCTAAGTAAAAATGGGAGACATCCGCCCACTGCCACGCCCACAAATAAATTTATTGTGTTTTCAGTAAAATGCTTGTAACTTGCGAACCTCTCAACACATTCCATTGATATTTGGTGTACTGGTAAACTACAAAAAGGGACATATCCTGGAACAAAAATGGACGCCGCCCTCCTCGAGCCACGCCCACAAATAAGCCCACAAATAAGCGCTTATCGTAACTTGTGAAGTAAATTCGCTTCAAATTCGCAACATAGGTTCATCAAGGCGAATGAAAGGTGTAGGAACAAAAATTTATGTAGCCCGCCCACTGCCACGCCCACAAATAGAGAAATTTCATAACTTCCGAAGTAAAAGGCGTAGAAGCTTCAAATTCGCAACATAGGTTCACCAGGGCGAATGAAAGGTGTAGGAAAAATTTTATGCGGCCCGCCCACTGCCACGCCCACAAATGAAGATTTTTCGTAACTTCCGAAGTAAAAGGCGTAGAAGCTTCAAATTCGCAACATAGGTTCACCAAGGCGAATGAAAGGTGTAGGAAAAAATTTTTTTTGCCCTGCCCACTGCCACGCCCACAAATAAAGATTTTTCGTAACTTCCGAAGTAAAAGGCGTAGAAGCTTCAAATTCGCAACATAGGGTGACCAAGGCGAATGAAAGGTGTAGGGAAATAATTTATGTTGCCTTCCCACTGCCGACCCCACAAATAGAGAAGCAAAACATAGTGCGCTCATAATGTCGGGACGCTGGGTATTTCAAAGTCGGGCTTGACCGACTTTAGCTTTCTTACTTTTTCTTTTTTAAGTTAGGAAAGCTCTTATCTAAAACATTAACCATAAATGAGTTGATCTTATGAGAAGAGATGTAGGGAACGGCTAGTATTAAGCTCTTCAAGTGTAATAATATATAGTCATGAAAAAAATAATAGAAACGACACATAATTCTCCAGTTCAAACTATCTAGTGTAAGGGTCGAGATCAGTCGTTTCCTGGCGGTCGAAGAGACGAGATGCACTCGTCATTGTCGTTTTAAAATCCTTTGTTTCGAAGTGAATTATTTTAAATTCAGTTTCCTTAAAACTTAAAATCTTAAATCTCAATCAACTCTTGAAGCCAAAACTAAATTTTGGGCATGAATTGTAAACTTTTGCAAATAATAAAACTATCAAGAAGTTGTTAACTTTGAGATTCCGCTGTTCTGGCACTAGTTAACTTTGTGAGCAAAGTGTTCACCTGGGAGACATTGTCCTTATATAATTACTAGCGTAACTTCCGTTTGTTTTGACTTTTGAGGATATCTCGACAGAATTATTACCTGTGCCAGCTGATTTTCTACGCAATCACGTGTTGCAGCTGGAAAGAATAATAGAAACACATTTACATTTCGTTTAAATATTATCTTTTTACATGTGGAATACTTTATGAAAGGTACCTTTTGAAAACTTTGAGACAACAAGAAAGTGTCAAAATAACAATTCCTTTGAGATTCTCGATTTTGTACTGTTCTTAGATGCGAAATACAGGTAGAACGTGGGGCGCATTGTACAGTTTCGGAAAAAGAGTTCATAAAAAATCTCAAAAGTTAAGGCAAAACAATGGCTGAGATTCCTCAACTGATGAAATGCTCAAAAAAATGTATTTTCTGGAATTCATTTTGTTCCCAAACAAGAAAAACGAGACAGGAAGCGAGCAACATCTGAAAAGTTTGATAAGCTTTCACAGCGGCATTAATGAAAACCCCCTTCTTTTCATCGGAAGATCTGCAGAAGGAGTTAAATGCACCTGTCACGAGTCGCACATTGCGAAGTGGGATGAAAAAAGTTGGTTTAATGGCAAGGCAAGTTGGTTCCGCAAGGAAAGTACCATTTCTTAGCCAAAAAAAATATTCAAAACCGACTCAATTTTGCGAAAAGGCATCTGAGGCGAACAAATTGGAAAAACGTCTTGTGGTCCGACCAAACAAAAGTGAAGCTCGTATATTTTCTTATATTGAAAATTTGCACCGCTTCTAAATACATTAGGCCTATTCACGAGACCTCGGTACCGTTGCAAAAGTGTAAAAGTGTAAAAATTTAATTAAGCTTCCAACAACAACTTGTATTGAAAAATCTTCCACTTTTGCCACGATACCGTGGTCTCGTGAATAGGCCTATTGATTATTTATTCAATCAAGGAATTAGTCGAAATTTGTGAAAAAATTTTAGCCGAAGTTTGGCGCCCCCAAATCAAGCCATCAGCTTTCAAGCTACGAGCTATAATTCTCAGAAGCTTTTTAATTTGGTTGAACTTATGATGTTTCAAAATTGAAACACTTCCGGCACTCCAAAGGCGCTGATGAGTCACAGTCACAAAGCTTAAAAGCTAATTTATTTGGATCTGACAGTAATCCACGAGTACGGCGCCCCAAAAAAAAACTGCACATGATCCAAAATACACCATAAAATCGATTAAGTATGGCGGTGGTGTTGATCCAATATATTGGATCAGACAGAAAATATGCGCCACGGATACGTTAAAATCCTAAATACTATCATGCTACCACACGCTGAAGAAGAATTGCCGTTAAAGTGGGAGTTAATGCAAGATAATGACCCCAAAAAATTGGTTCCGGAAAAACAAAGCTTCCCTGATGGAATGGCCTTCACAATCACCGGACTTAAATCCAATAGAACACCTGTGGGGTGTATTAAAAAACAATTTTGCTGAGATTAAGTTGAAAAACAAGTTAGAATAGTGGAAAAAAGTGCAGGCAGAGTGGAACGCCATTGACCCCTTAATTTGTACCCATCTAGTGAATTCCATGAGTCGTCGGTAGGCAGAAGTTTTAAATAACCTTGGTGGAACATCCAATTTAAAATAAAACTGGTTTTTATTACGTTTTCTGCTTGAAAGTAAAAAAAAACAATCGATCTTTTATATCTTTTACATATGTACATATGTACATAGATTCTGGCTATATCAAAATTGTTTTTAGCCGGCTGTAAATATCTTCATTTTCCTTTAGCAGTCATAAATGACTCGGCAACTTTTCTACTGTATCCATGCCTTCATTTTACTTAAGCAAATATTTCTCTTTTACTTTAAACTGAAGAATGAGAGCACAGTAAATAATTATGACCCCATTGTAAGCAAAATAATACCGTAAAAGCAAACAATGGCCAGCGGCTCTGCAAAGAATGTGGGCTTTATACAATTGTTCACGCACATCGTGACATAAAAGGTCATCAAAATTTTTGAACACAGTCTTTTATAATGGATTTGAATAAAAGCGACAGTTGTTGTCTCTTTTAACTCAGAACAAAAGACCATATTTTTTTTTTTTACAGAGTAAATGGATGCTGGGAGTAATAAGCTTTGTACAACCTCCTGAGGCAAGGAGATTGATACTGAGTTGTGTTTGCAAAAAAAAAAAAAAATTTACTTTTTATAAAGCAAATTTCGTTTCATCCTCGGGTCATCCTGAGTGCCAATAGCCAGTGTACTCAAAACAATATTTTTGCCCTGATTGTGTATTCACAACCTGTTCAGTCTAGTTTACTTGAAGACAATACAACTAAACTTCATTATATGATTATGTCTTACAACCAAAATTCTCACAACTAGCAGTTGCATTCGTTGTCTTCCATTATAGTACAAAAATTACAATACAACTGAGAACTAACTAGTTGTTTAGCTGGTTGTAAAGCATATTACAAAAATAACTTCTAGTCATCAAATTACAACTAATTTGAGTATAGTTGTCACACGTAATCATGGCATTAATTTATTGTCTCAATTCTCAAAATATTTATTTATGATATTTCCTCGCAATATTTTCAATCCTCTTTATTAAAGAGTCTATAATTGCATTGAAAAAAGTTTTTACATTTAAAGTAATCCTCATCGCGATCGTAAAGTATCCTTAGGGCCAGGGTACAATAGTCCGAGAATAATGCGTGCGTGCGAGAGAGAGTGAGAGATACAGGGAGAGCGAGACAGAGAGTGTTGCACGCACGACTCTCGGACTATTTAAATAACAAAATTTTGAAAATATTCTTATTGGTATGGGAACTATGGGCCACAAAAGTTAAAAAGAGGTGAAAAATCGTAAAATTTTCCAGATTTTTGCAATTTGTACCAGTGATGCCAAATTTTATCGATAAAAAAAACCCTCATATATTGGAAAAAAACCCACTTTTCCCCATTTTCAAAAACTAAGAACCCACGAAAAAACCCAGAATGATTTTTTGAAAATATGGGCGTACCGATTTCAAAATTGAACATTGGATTTAAACACAATATTTTAATATTTTAATAAAAGTATCAAGAAAATAACAAAAAATAAAAGTAACTTAAAATTGCAGTCTTATTCATGTCTTTAAAAAAAAACAAGTTTCTTTACATGGTACTGCATGGTACTGGAAGAGGGAAAACACGATTTTCATTCTCATAAGTAGTAAATATACCTTAAATGTAGTGCATAAATTTCGATATAAAATTACCCATACTTTTCCCCAATGTCACGTATATTTGAGTGAAAAAACCCACAATATGGGGAAAAATCCACAATCTGGCATCACTGATTTGTACTAATTAGATGGAAGGTTTAGGGCCAAGGTACAATAGTCCGAGAGTAATGCGTGCATGCGAGAGAGAGTGAGATAAAGATACAGAGAGATAGAGGGAGAGCGAGACAGAGAGTGTTGCCCGCACGACTCTCGGACTATTATACCTTGGCCCTAATTCGCTGGATATAAAAGGGATTTAGGGAATTTTTTCCTCTTCGTTTGCGTTGGATTGAAAAACTTCGTGCATGCCCAAAAGGTAATTTTGAGTTTTTAGTCTGATTTTTGGCAAAAATTGTTCAGGCTTGAAGTGGAAAAACGGTATCAAGGAGCGCTCAGATTCAGTTCGCGTACATACAGGAGTTGTTAAGTTATAATTTTCCTTTATTTTAATCAAAACATTCTCAAAATATTCTTATTGGCTTGGGAACTAAGGGCCACAAAAGTTAAAAAGAGGTGAAAAAAATCGTAAAATTTTCCAGATATTTGCAATTTGTTTCAATCAGATGGAGTTTTTTTTGGATCGAAATGTACTATATACATATATTTTGTTCGAGTGTAGGGCTGGAACTTTGTGATAGATAGGAAAGAGAAATATTTAACTCGTTACGAGATATAGCCATAAGTAAGTGCGCAACTTAAATCTCGGCCTAACTCTTTGAGATCGATTTAAAAATTAAATTTAGACAATCTGACTAAAGTAAGTATGAGGTGTTGCTATATTTACCTAGTATTTTCAGAAAATGGTATCCAATGGCGATGGCGATGGCCTCAAAAATGTGTCACAGTGTTAATTCAAATTTCGATGTGGAATGCATACATTTTATAAAAAGGACTATATATCAGTGATTATTGCTTTTCTGATTGTCTACTGACCTTATGATGCGCTCACCATGAAAATTGAACGTCTTCCACTCAGATGACCACATCATTGATAAAAGGTAACTTATTCAAGCAAAATGAAAATCGAGAAAATCGTACGAGAGAGGGCCGATTCTAATCTGGTGTCTGTGTGTATTCCGAAACAAAGATAATAAATATAAAAAAATGAAATATTTCCTTCATGACAAGGTCATCACTTCTGTCATCCATGACAGTTTCATCCTTGCATTTTTGATTCACATTTCTTTCTTTCTTTGATCGTTGATCGAGATTTTCTTGATTTAAGTAGCTAAGGAGATGAAACGTGTGCTTGACAATATTATCCCTTTAGAAATTTCAACTAATTTTGAATTAATGGCACAACTCATTGATTTGAAGTGACAGTTAATTTAAACTCTGACTTTTTCCCACAGAGCAATCTCACTCTTTTAACATGGCGATGTCCTACGGCCAAGTCAATTGTCCGAATCTGCATATCTTTTAAATTAGTTAACAGTCAGTTTACTGTAAATTGACTTTATTTTCAAAGTTTTTTTTTCAAGTTAATTAAAAACTTTACAGGAGCATTCCACAGAAAATGATACTCTTGTCCTGTACAAACAGACATAAACTAATATAAATACTCAAACATTTTCTGAAGGGCACCTTATATCCTGTTAAGTCTCTTAATATGAGTATATTAAAATAATTTTTTCATCCAATTAAACATTTAAACATAAAAAATATCATGAATATTATTTGTCCTGTACGTGGAATGCTCCACAGAGCCAAAATACCACATAAAGTACCCTTATTGATCGGAGCAAAGCTTAGAAGATTTCTCTATCGTTTTTCTCCAAGAAGAAGTCCGCCTAAATTTTTGGCTGGCAGCATCTTTTCTCCTCCGTGAGTGAATCAAATTTTTCCTTAATAATTAAAATTTACTTCGCTTTCAAGTCCCAATTTTTCCACATCTTTTTGTCGCCTGCGACGGGATTCCAACTTCAGCTTTCGGATTGCTAAGCGCATGAATATAATCTCAATTAATTGACTTTCAACTAATTGTAGATCGCCGGTTTTTTCTATCTGATTGCCTAAACTCCAATAGGGATAGAACAGGCTCATTTAGATTCTATTTAAATACATAGGTACGAGTATATCCCCCTTATTCATAATGAAATTTTAAATTTAAAACATTGTTTAAATGTGAAATTTTCATACAAAAACTGCATTTAAATAATGTTTTAAAGTTGAAATTTGATTATGAATAAGGGGGATAGAGTATAGTATAGTTGTCTATACTCTTTGATGACAATGTCACTGACGGATTCACTGTCAAATTTTGTTTACTAAAAATACCTATACGTATACAGAGCGGCAGAAATTGTGATGTTAGGCGGAATGTTCCAGCTTGGGAAACGAATGAATTACTTGATATAAAATATTAAAATATTAGAAATGAAAGCAAAATTGCTCTAACGTCGAACATTCTGATAATGGTTTTAAAGAATCTGCTCAGGATATTTTACAGTAGTTCTCCAACATTACGATTTCGTTCACAGAAATTACTTTCTACGTCATAAAACAGTGATGCTAAAACTCACCTTTTTATGAGGTTTTACAGCAGCAACTCATAAAAACAGTCATTAACTAGCAAAAGAGAGACGATTTAATGGCATTTCTTTTAAAGAAACTGAAAATATGACTTCATAAATTTATGTAAGAGGGAATTTATAGTTTCATGTATATCAGTTTATTGACGGTTGTGGGCATAACAAAGCAATATCTGGGCCCCCATGCTTTAAACCTATCGTTAAAAAAAATGGCAGAACACAGACTTGAAAAAATGGAAAATGGAAAATGGGAAACGAAAAGACCATGTCCCATTGAAAGACAATAGCGCACATTTGAATAGCTAGAACAGAAATTTATGACATTGTTTACACAGATTGTGGCAAAAAAAAAATAAATAAATTAAAAATAAAATTTAGGATCCAGCACAATGTACATAAAATGGCGTGAGCTAGGCTAATTGCTTTCATACTCAAGGGTGGATGAGTGGCTACATAGATAATATCTATTGTCCACTTTTGGATTAGTTGTGTAACAAATTTTGTAATTTTTTCCAACAAAAAGCGATTCCAAGAAAATAAACAAACTGCAAAATGAACGGAGACACGCAAAAGACTTCATGAACGATTCATTGAGGCATTCAGACGGGCGAAACCACACCTAACCACTTTGAAAGTTTTCTATTAGTTGGAAAGGCTGAGCAATTGGATTTTCCATCCGACTCAATTGTAAAGTAAAATTGCGAAAGACAAAACTTTTCTATGGCAATTGAAAGCGCTTGTAGTAGAAGGATGGAATTTTATGGACAGAAACATTTGAGCAAAAAAAACTTTGAAAATCGTTTACGAGAATTTAAACTATTGCAAAATATCTACAAAAAAGAAAAAAAAAATTCTCCAAATCCATTTACGCAAATTAAAATTTTTTCTTGATAAACAAATAAAAATATAAAATCTTGAAATTCACATTAAAAGGCCTGGGTCATTTGAAAGGTATTTGATTGAAGCAAATGGAGTTTTACAATCGAAAACTCCGAAATTTTTGCATTCAAAAATGCAGTGAGCGGCGAATAAAACTACCAAAATTTACTTCAAAGTGAAACAAATAAGGCAATTCACAAAGTCTGCTTAAACCCCTTTTAAATTTCCAACTTAAATGAGTATTTTTTTGCTCTTCAAATAATCATATTAGCTGGGGATAAATTCAAAAGATATATTAGATGTGTTTGAGAATTGCCTAAATATTCACCTAATATTCAAGCAAACATTTTGAGTCCTAAAAACTCATATATGACTCCTATTAGGAGTTGGAGCCATCATAATGAGCTCTTTTAAGAGTCTTAAAGAGCGTGTTTCCCTTCTTGCGAAGGTCGTCCTATATGGTTCCAAAGTCATATAAGAAAGGAGAACATACATATTGGAGTCATAAATGATTCATCCCGCACTCATATTTGACTCTTACTTCCGCTTAAATAAGATCCATATATGCCTCCTTCCGCACTCAAATTTATGAGTTTAAAAAGACTCAAAAATGTTGAGTGATATTTATAACACTAGTTTACAAAATTAAAAAAAATAAATGTACAGTTGATCCCGCTCCACTTTTTTCATAGATTTTGGGTCCCTGAATCCGAAAACCTCATCGAAAATTTTTTGAATGGATTGATTTTTGAGATATGACCATTTGAAATTCTGGCTCTTTTTTTTCAAAAGTACTTTTATTTGATGGATCATATCTCGAGATAGAAACAAACTACCTAGTTAAATGATGTACTAACTTAAAGAATATAAAATTTTAAATCAAAATATGTCTCTTTTTTATGATATTATGGTACAGTGTCAATGTAACATAAGCCAAAAGTTCCAAAAAATATTTTTTTCTATTCAAAATTAAGAAAAAAATATCATGTTTAAATTTAAAAAAAAATACAAATCTCAAGACTGTATTTTTTTTTGAAAAACCACACGTATAAAATGAACCCTTGTGAAGAAAACGTGATACCAACGAATAAAATCTATGGGTTAATATTGAAGTTATGACCATTTATGTACAACTTTCAAAGTGCTTCTTTCGTTTACACCAACGAGTATGCTTTAACATTTTTAAAATTATGAAAGTCTCTTTATTTATTTTACTCAATAAAGTATGCTTTACATTTTTTAAGCTATCAACATCAATGAAGCAAACGAAAATTAGAAATAGTTTGATGTTTTCTTTTGTCTTTAGTTCTCTTCGGTATTTGATTCGCGTATAAGAAACCAAATATAATCTCCCATCATTCTTTCGTTCCAAAATCCCTGGTAGCGAAAAAGGGGAAAAGTGGGTGAAAATAACGTCAAGAATTGGTCTCTAATTAAAAAAGAGGATGTGATTCTTCCTCCTTTGCACATCAAACTTGGACTAATCAAGAACTTTGTGAAGGCGTTAAAAAAAGAAAGTCAAGCGTTGAACTACCTAAGTCTCTGCTTAAACGTTTGTCTGAGGCAAAAATGAAGGAAGGAGTTTTTGATGGTCCACAAATAAAGAAATTGCTTGAAGACAACATTTTCCATACATATTTGTCTCCAAATGAACTCGCGGCTTGGAATTCTTTTAAATTAGTCGTTCTAATTTTCTTGGAAACCATAAAAGCCTGAATTTTAGGGCTATTGTAACGAATTTGTTAGAGAATTATGCAAAAATGGGTAAATACTTCATTTGTCGACTCCATTTTATTTATTCCTCCGTCTCATGTACCTTATTATCCCGAACTTTTAACAGGAGTTAATATTATATGTCTCTAAAGATCCATTTTTTACACTCCCACTTGGACTTTTTTCCTGAGAACCTTGGTGATGTCAGTGATGAGCACGGTGAAAGATTCCATCAAGAAATGAAGACTATCGAAAGACGCTATTTGATTTATCAAAATTATTTATTTTTTTGGAAAGCAATCGATTTTAATTTTTAAATATACTCGTATCTCGGAAAAGACTCGAAAACGATTCCCAATATGAGCCGTATAAAACACGTACATGATCACAAATATGAGTCAAAACAGACAAATATGACTCGTAAATAACTCGCAAATGATATCAAATATGACACCCCAAGAAAAGTCGCGGCTAGCGTACTATTTCCTCCTAACAAAAGTATCATATCTGTTCAGAAATCGAGCGCATATTTGATTATTTTAATTGGAGTCGCTTTGATCAGAAAGTTAATAAAATGTTGGGTGGGATTCTAGTCATATTCATGCTCACCCATGACACCGTTTTAGTTAAATCAAAAGCCAGGATTTTTTTTTCGTTTATAAATTTAAAGTCAAATTGAAATTTATTTTATTTTTCTTATTTTCGACATATTTCTGACTCATTTCGGACCCATACATATGAGCCTAATTTTTTGATCATTTTATCAGAAGAAGGTATAATTACAGGCGAGTAGCTAGTATTTCTAATCGATGGCAGGGGGAACGGACTGCTCTTAACAATTTCAAGTAAAAATTATAATTTTTTTTAAAATAATTTTCTATTTGAATGTTTTTCGTATAGGTATGTGCGATTAACTTAATAACATAAAAAATAGGAAACAACATTGATTGGAAAATTATTGTTTTAGTTAAGGTTTTAAGAGAGCGTGACAGTGGACTCGCGAAATTTCGAACGCCAGAAAACTCGACTATTTGAAAACTTGGTCACTTTTTTTCGTTCATCGACTAATCTAAAAGTCGAACAAACTACGTTTTGTGATGTTGACGAAATAGGGGATTGACGTTATCCCGACTGGACTGTGTAAAAAATTCAAAAACTCGAACAACGTTGGTTTTGATTAGTTCGAATTATCGCGAGTCAACTGTACTTATATTATGAAATAAATTATTTGTGGGCGGAGAGTTTGAGCCCTAAAGTCTTACCCCTTCGTTGATAACAGTTCAATTTTGCTCACACATTAATCTAATATGTTTGCTGCGCGTGAGTCAGATAGGCCTGTGGCGTGGTGAAAGCGTATTCGCTTGGCAATCTGAAGGGCTCGAGCTCGATTCCTGTCGCAGGCGAAAAAATTTGGAAGAACGGCAATATTCGAAAAAATCAAAAAAAAATCGAACTCAAGAGGACTTATGGAAGTGTGATAAAAGGGTGGTGGAAGGACTTAGCTTCTTTTCAAACTGGTTCTTATAAAATAAATGGTAAAAAAAATCACTACTTATCTCAATTTAAGAGAGCTTTTAATATGGTATTTTTTATAAAAAATAGAGCACTGAAACTTAAGCAACAATCAGCCTTGAAGTATGCTACAATCTATTGCTCGCTAAGTGGATTTTATCTTAATGATAGCTAGAAACTTTCTGCCTTATTCATAAAAATGCTAAAATGGACTTTAACTAGAAATCAGTTTAATTCCATATATTTCATATAACAGTTAAGTCATCGTAAAAAAGGTCTTAACAACGTTTTATGTTTTTTTTTTTTAATAAGGCTATTTATCTTTAAGTTCAGTTAAAGACCGACCCGAAGTACAGAATTTAACGAGATATTCAAATAATAAGAAATTTCGGGTAGCATGGGCATTCCCCTTTACTTCTGATCCGGTGACAGATCTTATTTTTTTCCAATTTGGTAGCTTCTGTATCGACCTACAACACTGCGTTCATCTATAGGCCATCTGTCATTTCTGTCAGTTGTTAAAAACAGACACGTTTCAAGGTTTTCCGTCGTCAAAGTAATGCTAGTCCCCTCATAATTCCACTGATTTTTTTAACATGGGCCTGTCATTGCAGAGGGACTAGTACGCAAAACGGCTTACCGTAGGTCAGTTTTTTTGAGTCAATTGTCGTAATTTTATCTAGTTTTAGGATAGTCAAATAAGGAAAATAAAAAACAAATTTATTATATATATTCTTAGTTGATGAAATTTTCATTTACAGACTACCCTTTATTACCGACCGCCGGCTAACCGAATCCGATGCAGCGAACTGCCATAATATAACCGGTAGGATTTGGACCAGTCAAAGGCCAGTCCTTCTTAAGAAATTTACCGGCTCATTACTGCAGGGTAACGAAAGGTATGTCTATTTTTTATTATATATTATCTATTGTATATCTTTTTACTTAAATATATGTAGATAAAATTAAAATTCACGATTAAATACCTAAAACAAAAAGAAATACCAGCAACTTATGTTGAAAATTTATACATAGGGAGTATTGGGCATACTGATGTGAGGAAGGTTTAGGCAGCTTTGAAAATGCCTTTGTAACTTTTCACACCGGAAAACCTTAAATCGCTCTGTATAAGAAGAGTTAAAAATTTACATACAAGGTGGTTCTCAGTAGTACAACAACGATGTAAAAAAAAAAAATCTAAAATGTCAAAATCAGCTCACGTTGGTTTGAATTTTGTTCAAATATAAAAATTTTAAATTTCGATGAAAAATGTAAGCGTACGAAGTTCAATACAAAATTTTGACAGTTTAGATTTGAAAATAAGGAGAAAGAAGAGCATGTTTCTACTGGCATCACCTTGTTAAATACGGCTTGATCGGAAATCATATTCATATTAGTTTTGACAGTTCAGTGACAAACTTCTCGTTTCGTAAAGTTTCCGAATGAATCCCCTTATTGAAATTTTCCCAAAATATTTGATCATTAAAGTTGGATTATTTCTTAATGGGCTAAGGGCCCACGATAAATAGCCTGAGCAGGTGCAACGAAAGCATGAAACATTTAGGATCCATTCAAAGTGCTTAACTTTATTAAAGCTTTGGCGGTGGAAGGCAATTTCGCCCCAATTCAATTAATCTTTCGGCTCATTGTAATAGTATACCCTTTCCATATTTAACAAACAAAAATAATGTCAATACAATGGATTCTCTATTAGGATCAATTAAATGATTATTAGAACTTTCTACATACATATGTACATTTACTGTATACTCGTATACTTGTAAGATAGTTATGAACATTAGTAAATTTTCAACGGACAATAAGATACTTGAGGGCAAAAAAAATAATAAAAAATAAAAAAGAAAGAGGCAATAGCCAAATCTTACCAACAAAGAAAGTCGAACTTCGTGAACGACAATTTAAGACAGACAATTCAATAAGCATATACACATTTATATACACAAAGCAGTATGTGTGAATGTGTATCTCTGTGCGTAAGTTTGTCAGGAAAGGTCCTTTGTGGGGGAGCTCAGACGTGTTTGTTAAGGTAACAAAGACAAAGGCTTTATGGGTGCAATTTCGAAATTGAATTTATGAGAAATATAAGAATAGCGATAGATGGGCATAAGGAGATAAAAGCTAAGGTGAGAAACTGGAAAGATTTTACAATTCAACTTACTGCTGATAAAATTTTACAAATTGACGAGCTTGAATTTTGATTTTCTTAATTGTATTAAGGCGATTTTGGGTTAGTATAATCGTTAGAGTAGAAAGAAAGTATTCGAGTCCTTATTCAAAGATACGAGGACATGACATACAAAAAGATGATAAAGGCACGAGCTGTTTGTTTTATTTTAATTTCGATTGAAAAATTTTAAGTTTTTGTTTAATTTATTTTTTTGCTGCCTCTTGTGAAATCGTACAGATTTTTTACTTCTTACTTCATGATTTTGTTTTTTTTTTTTTTTACATTAATTAATATTTTTTTCCCTTAACGAAAATTTTAAACAAAAAAGCGTTTTGAGAAAAGTTTTTTTTTTTTTTTTTTCAAATGTTATTTTCCCATTTTCCGTTTAATGTTCCAAAGAAACATTTTTGCACACACTGGAAGAACACTAAACCATTTTGTACGATTTCACCGATAAATAGGGACAATACTCGAAAGGACTTAACGGAAGACTGTGATGCAAACGAACGGCTCCGAAGCTTTAAACCGCACATTGTTGGGGTTTTTCTTTTGAATTCGCCGTAAAAAAGCCTCTTTAGCTTTTGTGCGCTCTAACTGGGAGAAAGCTTGGCATTCCGATGGTATTTTCAATACGTAAATCGGATAACTTTCACTTTTAAGCAATTCAATGACGCCGTAAACATACCCTACTTGTGGTATGGAACGAATTCTAGAATTACACTGTGACACAAAAATCAAGTTTTGGAAAAATAATGGGATTCCACTATATAGGTTTGATAGTATGACCAAATATGAGTAAATCCCTTGCTGGGTTTCGCGAGTTTACCAGGCGTTTTGATTTTATGGAGCCCGAAGCATTGCGAGCCTTGCTGATTTTGGTCAAAAGTGGTAGCATCAGTTTTTGTTCAACAGTCTCCGTAAGACTTATAGATATCGGTTAACTCTCTTTGGCAAAGTTGTAGCTAATGGTCTAGTGAACACAAATAAAAACACTCATTACGAAAAAAAAATACATAATATTTTTTTTTTTTAATTACCCAAAATAATATAAATTTTTTTACTTTTCTGGACATAGCTTGAAGAGAATCCAAATTTTTTCCTATACTATCTTTGAAAAATTTGTAGCCGGTAAGAAGCTAAACAACTCTCCCAAACATACTTATGGGATCTGAACGTGTCTGCACTAATTAAAGTGCTCATAATAGTCATTTTTGTACTGAAAAAACACGATTTTTAGGGATCTTTTTGCCAGTTTTTGACTATATATCCTAAACTAAGCAAAATTTTAATTCACTGTGTGGGAACAATTTGTAGCTAAAAGAAAGTTGAAAAACTCTCTTCGTCATAATTATGTGATCCGAACGCGTCTAAAGTACTTAAAAAGCTCATAAAAATGCTTAAGTTACGCTTTTTCGTTCCACTTTCAGTGAACGTGTTAATAATTTCTGTAAAATGAAATTTCTATATAATGAAGCGATTTTCTGATCCCGTGCGAATTCATTATAGGGAAGTTCGACTGTATTGTATTCTATAGTCTCATTCAGATTTCTTCTATCGAAGCAACAGAATAATGGCTAGAATTTGACTTCTTCCAAATGGCTTCAATTTTTATTCATATAAAGTTTTTCGTTTGCGCAAAAAATTTCTAGCCGGGTATCATGGTGTTGTATTGTTTTCGATGGCTGGTGTTGCTTTGCAGGCTCGCCATAAAACACACCTTGTTCCGGTGTTGCGTCGTTTATTATCTATTTCTTACAGTATATTACAGTGTTTATTAGGGTGCTCCCTCAGTAGGGTACCTACTTCCTCAGATGCCGAATTTTCGAAAAGTTGCCGGGCTACCTCGCCATTCGGTTGTACTACCTAAAAAATGAGCCGATGATTTCTTTTTTTTTTACATAGAGTTGTAGGGGTCGCTACCAGCAAATGAAAAGTAGGAAAACGTATTCTTTTAAGGATTTTTACTAACTAATAGGCTATTTCCACTGCGTACTTACCGCCTGTACTTAGCGCTAAGTACATTCTGTAAGTATGGATGTTTCCACTGCAATTTCGTACTTACATCTGTCAAACGACAGCTGACGAAAAATCTGATTGAGTGATCAAGGAAAAGAAAAAAATTTTATATTAAAAAACATTTATTCAAATGAGTATTAATGATATTTGCGGCGTTTTAATGAATTATGAAGCGAGTATGATTAGTTTTGAATAGTTTTGCCTTCTATTTCTCCTGTCATTCTTAGCAATCGGTGTTGCAATTTTCAGAAAACTATCGATATTCCTTAAATATTCCAAATACAACTATGCGCAATTTTGTACTTTGTTTGTACTTTGCAGTTAAAGTGTACTTATCGACTGTCAGATTTTGTATGGGTAAGTACATCTGTAAGTATACTTTAACGAGATATGTACAAAATATGAGATAAGTACGCAGTGGAAACAGCCTATAACAAAAAGAAAATTACGTGGTTAGAGCTCGCCATTCACCACTTTTATCTAAGTAACACACGTGTGATTATTTTAATTTTTCTAAATTTAGTTTTACGGGTCGCTACAATAGGTCAAAGTTTGATATAAGTAAATACTTTTAAAAAAGCGTACCTAAAAATATGCTACGAATTTTATTTAATTTATTTAAAACTCAGTACAGTAGAATCTGGATATAACGATTCCCTGAAACAACGAACAGCTGGAAATAGTGAACGCTTTTTTGTTACAGGGACTTTTCTAAATAATCAGGCTTTAAGAGAGGGAGCTGGGAATGGGGGATTTTCCCGCGGCCCGAACTTTCTGAAGGGGCCCACAATTGGCATAGGACTTTTTTTTATTTGGCCGCACAATTTTGTGAGGGGTCCCCCGAAAAACAAAATTCCCCGGGCCCAAAATTTCTCTCTACGGGCTTGTAAATAATGAACAAAACATTCAATCTCGATAATACGAACAATCTGGATACAATGAACAGGACGTGCAAAAATTAATTCATTATATCCAGATTCGACAGATGTATTTTGAATGTGTCTTAAATAAAGTTGAAAGAAGTGTCGTTTTTCGTTTTTCGTTTTGCATTTTAAGTTAGGTTATTTTTAGACAGGAAATATTTTCAAACCAATAGAAAGTACTTTTTTTTGAGTAAATTGAGTTAAATGATACTTATACTTCTGTCTGGTACTGTTAACTAACTTCAAAAGAGCGGCTAAAGCCTTTTAAACTGAGAAAATATAACTTCAATATTAAAAGTAAAATGTTGGCGAAAAACGTTGAATATTTCGCAAACTAGAGCTAACCTAGCCAAGTGCTTGGCACTGTTGTACTCATTGGAGTCTGCCCTACCCAACTGCGTTAGTTTGCACGATGAACAAAATTTTTCGTCCTAAAAACTAGCACAGTGTTATTTAGCTCGAAACGTCGTGGCCTCTTGTAAGTACGCGAGTTTAGGGGATGAGACTTGTTCTTGAACTTGCAACAATCAGTATGTCTTTCCATCGATCTTAGCTCCGCTTATATAGAGTGAAAGTGCTAATTTGGCTCTTAACCAACTTACTTTCCACCCTTTCGTATTTTCGAAAATAAAACTGTTCATTAGGGCGGGCCGATTTATATGGATGGAAAAAAATCAAAAATGGTATAGCAAAAACGTAATTTCTGCCACTGCTTGATTTTATTTTCTTTAAATTTTGATGTTTTAAGTCTGTTTGACAATCACAGGGAAAAATAACATTGATTAAAAAATGATAGAATTCATCAGTTTTCCGAAAAAATTTAAAGGTCAAAGTAACTCCAACAAATATCTACCAAAATGGAGCTTCTTTCACATTTGCACCAGTATTCCAACTAAGCTGATAATTTCACTGTGCTAGTTCAAAAAGCCGACAAACTTCTTTCATATCTAGAAATAATAACTAAAACACGCTGAATACAATAATGATATTGACTTTTGCTTGGCTCTGTTAACGGAGATTTTCGCGTTTAAACCTGGATCCCTACAGTATGCAAGCTTAATTTTGTTTTTCTTAAAACATTTTACTTGGTCCAAAATGCGGGGTTTGAACTTCGGAACTCTCAGTTGCTAGTCATTTGCTTTCTCATAACACCGTCTTGTCAAAAAATGTTCAAATAGTTCCTTTTGAAAATATATAAAAAAATCGAAAGGCAACAATTATACTTCCCCTAAAAGTATGCTTCACTTTTTTAATAAATGTGATGGAAATTGAAAACAAGCATTTATTAAATACCAATTACCGTTGCGATTACAGCAAAGTTTTTGACAGAAATTCTACTAAATACAAGTAATTAACGTTATCGTCACTATTCTGTCATAAATATGTATATAGCATCATGAACTAAATATACAGGGTGTTCCATACTCAATGGATCAAAAAAAGGAGGTGATAGGGGGAACCCATACAAGCAAAAAATTGTATGGAAAGAGGGGTTCATCTTGCACTCGTAAGGAGCTAGAGGCGCGGAAAGATTTCGACTAAATTGGTGAGCATACTTTTAGGCGGATATATAAAACTAAAACACTATTCAGAAATTTTTAAATTTCTTAGATTTTTCTTTTTCTCATGCGGCCTAAAAGTGTGCTCAATATATTTGATAAAAATATCTTTTCTGGGAGTCAAAAATACAAAATAATTATTTTCAAACCATAGTTTTGCATTGATTGTGAAACTTTTTTTTAGCAACCATGGTATCAAATTGAAGAGAAAAACTCAAAGTTTTCGAAAAGAGTAAAAAAAGAGGCTCGATCGTATTTCTTTTGAATTAAATCACTTTAAAAGCCAAAATTACACTATTTTAGGCTTAGATGGTAGTACCAGAGAAAACGGAGTTGAATTATTTAAAATCGTAGTATGCAGTGTTAACGGAAAACCTCCAAGCTTTTCATATCATATGTGATTTTGAATTTACAGCCAGTAAGTGAGGAGCACCAGTGAAAAAATCAAAATATGTTTTTTGCATGTAACTCCTCAGGGGTGCATTTGCGACCCCCCCCCCCCCCTGTAATACGATTTTTGGTCCGTCTGGACCCCCCTATCACCTCCTTTTTTTTTTATCTATTTTTAAACCGCGATATCTCAAAAACTAGCGCCAATCTAAAACAAAGGGTTGATGGGAATGATTTCAGCGCCCCTCAATTATGTTTACGAGATTCGTCTCCATGTTTTCGGTATAAAAAAAATATTAAATTCAAGCAGTGTTATTGAATCTGTTGACGACGTTCGTTTGACATTGATATTGGATCATTTTCGCGCGCCTATGTGCACATGCCCATTGTATCTAAAATATAACCATGAATTTCCGTTTGTCATTTTTTAATCTATTTCTTTTTAATCGTTCAAACATTCAACTTTACACTTAAAATATTAAAAAATACAGCACTCAATTCACTAACTTTTTTAATTGAGCTAGCAACCAACGAACTTTAATTGCTTGCCCTTGCCGCAAACTTCTGCATTCTAGCCTCAATTTCCGGTCTAAAGTGGCGAATCAAACCTTGAACTGGCCAAGCTGCACCATCGGCCAGAGCGCAAATAGTATGTCCTTCAATCTGTTTGGAAATTTCCCACAACATATCAATTTCATCTGGCTTAGCATCGCCTGTGACAAATCTGGATGCGGCAAAAAACAAAAACAAAAAAACAAAGTTTAGATATTTTAAAGGACTTTCATTTTTGGAAAGTATGTACCTATCCATGATTTTTTCCATCCAGACAATACCCTCACGACATGGTGTACATTGTCCACAACTTTCATGCTTGTAGAAGTGTATAAGTCGTGCAATAGCCTTAATAACATCTGTAGACTTATCCATAACAATAACCGCCGCTGTTCCCAATGAAGTTTGGGCCGCAATTAAACCATCAAAATCCATCAAAACGTCATCGCAAACATTCTTTGGTATGATTGGTGTAGACGAACCACCGGGAATTATGCCTAATAGGTTGTCCCAACCACCACGTACTCCGCCAGCATGCCGTTCAATAAGTTCTTTTAGAGGAATCGACATCTCCTCTTCAACTGTACATGGCCTGTTAACATGACCGGAAATATTGAAGAGTTTGGTGCCAGAATTACGAGTACGTCCAAAGCTAGCGAACCATGCACCACCACGACGGCAGATTGTAGGCGCCACAGCAACTGTTTCAACATTTGTTACCGTTGTTGGACAACCAAAAACTCCAACATCAGCTGGGAATGGGGGCTTCAAACGTGGCTTGCCTTGTTTTCCCTCAAGCGATTCGATTAGTGCTGTTTCTTCTCCGCATATGTAAGCGCCAGCACCACGATGCATAAAAACATCGAAATCGAAACCAGAGCCACAGGCATTCTTGCCAATCAATCCCGCTTGATAAGCCTCAGCGATAGCCAATTGCATATTCGATGCTTCATTGTAGAACTCGCCGCGAATGTAAATGTAAGCTGCGCGTGCACCCATTGCACGTCCAGCAATTAAACAACCCTCAACGAGCTTATGCGGATCATGGCGCATAATTTCACGATCCTTGCAAGTACCAGGTTCACCTGTAAAAAACTCGTTTTGTTAACGAAACTGTTAAAATTTTCATTCTACGCAATATACCCTCATCAGCATTGACAACCAAGTACTTTGGACGTCCATCAGATGGTTTGTTCATAAATGACCATTTCATACCACTTGGAAATCCAGCTCCACCACGCCCACGCAAACCTATTCAGTAAAATATTAAAAACCTTTTCATTGACAAAGCAACAATGCATTACCTGATGTCTTGATTTCATTTATAATCCAGTCTGGACCTTTTAGAACGATTTCTTTGGTCTTGTACCAATCTCCTCGTTTCAACGAACCCTTGAGACGCCAATCATGCCTTCCATATAAATTTGTAAATACACGATCTTGATCTGCCAACGGACCAAACTTCGTCTTGGTTTGTGGAGGTGGTGTTCCAGGCGGTGGTGCCTGAGTACTTTGAAATCGCACAATGGCCGCGGGCAACGCAGCAGCTACATCAAAAAACTAAATTAGACTTCCATCTCTCTCACAAAATGAAATTATAAAAAATATACAATTATGTATATATATTTATTAATAAATGCAAGTGCGTTGGTTAAGATTCGTAGGAAAGGCGCAGTTGCAATTCGTTGTGAAATTACGGTCATTGCTTATACTATAAGCTTCGTGAAAATATTCGTCTAATTACGCACAACACTTCTTCAAACACAAACAAGTTAGAAAATTACATAATTTTCAATTTTCTCAAATAGGATATTCGTATAGTTTTGAAAAAATTGCTAATTTCTAGTTCTCTACATTTCTTTGTATTTCTTATTCGTAAATTAAACATTAACAGTACTTTCTTACCGATTTGGGGCTTTTGAAAGAAATTGTATCGAACTATTCCAGCCATTTCTTTTCAATGCGAGTTTGTTTTTTTGTCATTAAGAAAAGTCGTTCTGTCAAAACAAATATAACCTAGATTTAACCGTGGGGCACTTAACTTAGTCGGCTTCTACATTGAACGATTATCGACGCGATTTTCACAACGATTTTTTCAAATTCCCTTTTGAAATTGTCTTCTGTCGGTGTTCGCTTCTACACTACCGATTTGCAAGCAACCGATTTATACTCTGTTGTGTTTTTCTTATGACATTCGTTTATTGGATTTATGCGAATTAAGTAAGTAAGTAATAAATTAAGTAGTTGTGACGCATTTTAAAATATATAAATTAAATTAGAATGGATTCAGACACTTCATAAAAAATTATTCGAACAATTCTTTGAAACTGTTTTTCGTTCTACGAACGGCGGGAAAGGCAACTGTCAAAAATCGGCATGGAAATCGACGACATGGCTAGTACAAACGATTTTGACCGCTTCACTTTCGTCTCTCCTCCCTTGCCTACAAACGCAAAAATCGGTGAGTGCTGTTGGCCGACAATCGTCCAATGTAAAAGTAGACTTACCGTCTCGACCTCCGATGGTTCATAGCATGCGATAGATCTTAAGTGGAGACCGCTCATGGCAGATGGTATGCTATATCTCGCATACCATACCGCATGCCATCTATCGCTTGCGATGGGCTATCACTTTTGAGTTTTTTTATGTTGTTCTCTTTTCTGCAAGAACGGATTTACCCAGATTTTCGGGTTTTTTTCTTTTTTACTCTTTATTTAATATGCCTGCCACACGTAGATTGAAATGGCTCAATTTCAGAACAAAATTTAAATTGCCTCAATTTCAAATGTTAAATTTGTTCTGAAATTTTTTGAAATTGCTCAATTTCGATCTACGTGTGGCATGCATATAACAAATTTCAATGTCTTAGCGCTTCTAAGCAGCGAATTTTCTGGCTAAACGCCATACTAAAATGCTCATCGCATACCGAAATTTGCCCACTCAAAAAAATCTCTCTACCTCCTGCCATCGCATACCATAAAATTTGACAAATGGTATGCGATGAACCATAGCATGTCGAGTCGCACTGTAAGATAAGAATTATTGAAGAATTCATTTGTAAAATGGTTGATTACTCCTTTTTTCAATGAAGATCTTATGCAATTTTCATGAAAACAGTGTTTTGCATATTTTCAAGATGTCTGCTATGATTTACACATTTTTTGAGCAAGTTTAATTTACTTCTGCTTTTCATTGAAGTGAATTTAAAACTAAACAATTGTGATAGAATCAATAACGTTTTATGTTATGAGCAGAGTGAGTAAAAAAAGCCCGAAAAACCCCAAAAATAAGCGCTATAAAAAGCTCAAAAAAACAAGGAAAATAGTCCAAAAAATATGCAGTTAAATATATGACTAGATGTTGTTTTACATTTTCAAACAAAAAATTTTGGCGCTTCTCGCTTGAAAGGTTTTTACACAGTAAAAATTAAAATTAAAACCAATCGGTATAAAATGAAATCTTTTTAGTATTAAATTTGAATTTCAATACCAAAAAGTTTTATTTTAATACCTTTTGGTTTTAAATGATTTCAAAAACGAACAAAATTTTCAAATTGTTCTCGCGATTAAAAAGATCCATAAAAAGATTGGATGGAAGCTTTTTATTCATCTAAAAACTTTTTTTATAATTTATTATTATTACCTACTTGTTCGTAAAAAAAAAAAAAAATTACGCTCACATGACCGGGGATTGAACTCGCCGACATCAGATTGTGAGGGAATATCTCTCATTTTTTTTCGCTCTATGCATAAATTTGTTTTATAATTTATACGAAAAATTCTCAATTTTTTCTCTCTTTATTTAAACCAAAAAGGTTTTAATTTAACTCCTTTTTGGCATTATTATATATAAAATCCAAAATTGGTATTAAATTTAAACATTAGTTTTTACTGTGTATACAATGAAAAAGATCGTTCAACGTCTAAAGAGGTAAGGGGGAAAAATTTGAAAACACTCAAACGTAAATACGCGATCGAACGTATACGCCAGCATTGGACACAGCTCTTACATGGCGCCTCGACAGGCAATAATTATTGCTAGCAATCTGTCAACTTGAGCAATATTGCCAATGGAGACCGCTCATTTTGAAAAGATGGCAATATATGGCAAGCAATATTGCTTCGCTGCGATTGCCAACTTTGAGATTGGCAATGAGCTGTCATTTTGCTATTTGACAGCCGAATTTCATTTCTATGAATTTTTCAAAGTGTGTATATCGTCAAAATAGATTGGTGCGTCGCCGATATTTATAAGATAATACATCTTTACCGATAGTTCGAATTTCTTTGGGCTATAAAACCTCATCATATAAATGTACTGATATGAAAAAATAATGCGTGGCTTCAAATGGCGAAGGAAATTAAAAAGGACTACGTTGAAATAAAAAATATAAAAAAAATATTAAAAATTTGCGAACTGCCTGTATCGCAGAGAAGAAAAAATAAGAGAGTTTCTTCTTTGTCACACTCATCGCAAAGTTGTTTCAAGGCATCGAGAGCGCGTGCGCAGCGTAGTAGCCTGTTCGACGTCATTTTGAATATGAAGATGGCATAACATAAAAATCCCACCCTGGCAATATTGCCTCTACCTGGCAAAGCAATTTGACAGATTGCTAGCAATAATTATTGCCCGTCGAGGCGCAGCGTTAAAAGAGTCATTGACAAAGGAAAGCAATAAAGCAGAAATGAAAACAGCTCAACATTGTTGATTTTTTTCGGAAATTAGGTAGGAAAAGGCATTTAAAATTGTACAATTAACAAAAAATATGGGAAATATGCACAAAAAATAGTTTTTGGCAAGAAAATAGCTCGCACTACTAAAATATGCAAAAATAGTATGACGTATGCAAAAACAAGCATTTATTCACTCTGGTTATGAGCTACCGTTATATTATAACATATTCAATGAAGTGCTTTCAAACGAAATGGAAATACAAAAGTAAAAAATTTAAAAATAAAAAATATATGTTTCTTTCCCTCCCAGATCCCAGTAGCGTTTAGTTATTTTAAATGAATTTTTTATTCGTATTAGCATCATATACTCTATTTTCAAATGAAATAATCATGCACGTTGGATCCATTTCAGCCAGCCAGCATGTACTCTTTTCTCAAATGAAGCTTTCATGCGATTTAGGGCCATAAACTCCTTTACCTAATGAATAACACATCAATTTTGAAGTACTGAAAAGAGCGGCAATCTCCTAGCAAATTTCATTAGATATAAGGGTTAGTAATGCGAGTAGTCGCAGTATGAATTTTCACCACTTCGGGAGTACTGCAGAAGTCGTGAAATTTCCGGCTGGGATATATATATTTTTTAAATAATTTCTACCAAAACTGGTTGAATTCTACCAAAGCGGCAGCACTGATTATAGCCGCGATTTTGATTAAAGCTAGTACATTAAGAGCCAAGCCGGTGTAGAAAAATATTTTCAATTGAATTCAAGCGAATCTGGCCCTATATATCAAGAAAATTTCCATGTGAACATTTTCGGATGTCAAAAATATTGCGTTTTGACTTTTTGTTGACTCATTTTAAACCGCATTTCACATTCTCAGAATCTGTTTTATTCGCCTTTGGACTTAAGTTCATCTGTATTCAATACTTTACTTACTTTATTTTACTTTAACACTTTAGTTGGTGAACTATCAACCAATGATCTACAACTTGAATCTTTAAGTTTACAAACTAAATAAACTTTTATTAATAGAATATGTGCCTCTTTACATAAAATCGTCGGAGTCGTTGCCATCATCGTAATTCGTACGCATGTTTTCTGCCGTATGCAAGGATGCATAGCTTCGTATTTTTGCTTCTTCCTCTCGTCTCTTGGCCTCTTCTTTTTCCTTTTCCATTTGTTCCCGGATTAGTTTATTTTTATCCTTCCGCTCCTCTTCGTCACGTTTCTCGCGTTCTGCCCTCAAGTCTGGGTATTCTTCCTTCTTAGTTTTATTTAAACGATTTACAATTTCGTTGACTCGTTTTTCCACACGGATCTTACGTACTTCTTTGTTTTTAAAAAACGCCACTTGCCCCACTTCCATGTCAGGAGTTTTTTTCAAATTTTCCCACATAGTGTAGACGACATCAACATTGTTCAGCTTGTTTCCTTGAATACTATTTGCCTTAACTAGCTGAACTGCGTCAGTTATAACATCCGTTGGTATATCTTCGATTGTTTGATTTTTATGAAGACGTAAATAAACGTGCGCCGATGATAAGTTGTCGACATGGAACCACACGTCTTCCGGCCATCCCCAACGAATTAAATCTTCGTTTTCAAATTTATCTTTGCCCATGAAAATTGTAACCGGGGGCGAGACAACATTGCTGGTAAAGTAGAAAACCATTGCGACGACAATTTAGCTTAATTTCATGTAAGACATTTGTAAACAAATGCGTAGGGATGTTAGTTTTGTGGCCGGTAGGGATGAGTCTGAAAATTTGATGTTTCGATATTTTTCAATATATCAAGTTATGCGCTAATGTTATAGCGGGTATAGACCCATCTAATGCTCTTCAAGCACGTGAGAGTTTTCAAAGCCTTCACTTGATTCAACTTTTGCTCTCGTATCACGGAAGGTCGTCATTGTTGAGTACTTCTCTACACTGAGTCGATACTTCCAGGAAGATATATAAGTAAGTAGCTATGAAAAGTTAATAAAAACTCTTCCACAAAAGAAAAAGTCGATTCATATTTATAATAGCTTGCTTTAAGGTGCTTCCCCACTTGGCAAGTAAAGCGCATTTACTTCCTGAACAAGCAAGTTTTCTTGCTCTCAACCTTTCTATCAAGAACAACTTTGTGCTGAAAATGTTGTTTGCTCAACCACACTTGGCGGCGAAATGCAAAGCACTTGTTAAAAGCGCAATGGTCTTCCTGAAGATTTGTGCGCGATACCTATATTGCGAATTGATTGCGTAATTTAGAGAAAAATCTTTAATATACCAATTTTTTGGCAATACTGAGAGTACAAAATTAATTCAAAAGATGGCTACACCTGCAAGTTGTGGCCGATCCTTAGCTTACTCGATAACTTTCAAGAATTTACTTAAAAAAGGTTTAACTTTGAAGTTGATGCTTTTATTGGATTTATATTTTTTTTAAGTCTAAATATTAATTGGCTTCCATAACTTCGGTTGATTTTGGAAGAAGTTTCGGACCATATAGAAGCACATAAGCACAATGCCAGTCACCACCGCCAGACAACCGGAGAATTTCTTCAGTAGTAATAGAAGACACAACATCATCGTCAAATTTAAACCAAGTCTCGTCGTTGTGTCGCACCCAAGCCACGTAATGGCCAGATGAACTGGAACGTCCTTTATGTGTAAGGACAGCTTGTAGAGTATAGTAACCTGAGTTGTTACTGCCGAGATCATCATCGAACCAATATTGCTCTACTTCTGCTTTAGGTTTCTCTTTATTTTCATCCGATCGAGAATTATCATTGGGATTGACTTTTGACTGAGACTCCAGGTGTTTGTCTTCGTATTCCTTGAACTTGGCGCGCATTGGACAAAGTTTATTTTGTAGTTCCGGCGTACATAGTTCATATGCATCAAAGTCAATCGGAAATTTGATATCTTTCAAAACCTTCGCATTAATGCCTTCTTTACCCTTATATTGAAAGCGCACAAACTGTATGGTAAGGTAGGCTGGCAAGCGACTGATTAAATACTGCAAAACATAAATTTTTTATTGAAAATAATTAAAACGCTATGTGTACCATACCGTGCGGGTATAATTTGCATCCCGTCCTAGAGCTTCCGAACGCTTCACCAAAGTTTCTTTCATTTTCTACAAATATTTCAAATCAATATAAATATGTTTACATTAACACTATCCCAAAATTTTCACCGACCGACTTAAGTCCGCTCTGCATATATTTCACCTCAGGAGATATAAAGCAACTAAGCTGTAAAAACTGCTCTTTACTGTTGCTTGGCGGTTCATCTGGTGCTTCGGGCGATTCCATTTTAACCTCAAAGGTACCACCCATAAACTGCTCGATAAAAGAGCTAATTGGGAAAAACAGAAGATATTCCATTGGACCTCTCACAAAGAAATCTTATTTACTTGTACTTTTTTTTCTGCTCCTCCGCGAGATCTCCACTTTCAGTTTCCTTATTCGCTGATTTAGCGGGCAGTTTTTGTTGCAGCATTTTAAGCAATTCGGACCAGCATTCGTTTGCATCCTGTTGTCGATAGGTGCCATTTTCACCCATTTGCGAAAATTGTGGAAAAGCACGATGAAGCGTTTGTAAAAGCAATATGGGGGTCACCGACGCAGCTCGTTCCATTTGCTTGAAAACCACTTTCATTGAAGATGTTATAGCAAGCGGCAACGAAGAGCCTCCTCCATCACCACGGAATGCTTCAAGTGCTTCTCTCAGCTCCGGAATGGCACGCAAACATTGTACTGTTGCGTTCATATAACATGTATTTCCAAGATTATTAAGACCAGCTGGGAGCTCCAACTGAAAAATTTAAAAAACCTTCAAAATATCATCAATTGTTTACAGCGGTTTTGTCAATATAATGAAATTTCAAAAGTTTAACTCTTAAATTATCAAAGCTGGTTCTAAGTCGAAAAATCCTAAACAGAGTAGACGATCTTTACATCGACCTACGGAGCCTTTCGTCGTAGAAACGATAATAATGGGAATAGTACTCCTCCGGATGATCCAACATACAGTCGTAATCGTTACGTTGCCCATCATCTTTCAGAATTTCGTATGTCGTACGTTGTATGGGAGTACGGTCTATGGGTGTACGTTGTATGGGATCCATCACGAAAATCTGTAAAAAGTATATGTATGTATGTATATATAAATTTACCGCCGTTGCCATTTCCGTTTCGGTCATGTCTTCAATGAATTTAACAGGTGTTATAGGTTCCTGAGGCCCTTCGTCCTTAGTGCCCAGTAATAATATTGTAGCGCCCTAAATTAATCCAATCATAAAAAACAAAAATTAAGGTTATGTCAACCAATGTTTTTGGCTAGTCACACACATACATCCTTGATCGGCAAATTCCACTCCTCGTCTTTGAGAATACCTCCTTTACACATTACTTTTTGTCGCTCTGGCTGGACACCAGTTAATGCAAAAAGTTGCGCCTTAAAGAGTATGGGTTCTTCTTCTGTATTTACTAGAATGTCAGGATAAAATTCCCGTCCCCACTTAACTTTTACTGCAAACAAAAAGACGAAACATATTTTGAGTTTTATGTTTGGGGCTTTTAAATGATGCCGCACCTTTATATGATGGCATTATAACTTTCAGATTATATACGTTGATCCGTTCTAATAGATTAAATACAAAAGGCCCTAAACGATTTAAACACTACACTCGCAAATTGAAAAACCTAAAAGTCATTTCACTAAAAAGCCACTGTCATTGTTTTATACAAATCACACGATAGCGGTGCCTAGACACACCGACATGCTCAAAGGCCAAATATTATACGCTCGTACCAAGTCTTCAAACAAACATTTTAAATTAGGCTTAAAAACATCGGATTTGTCGAATCGCAACCAAAATATGTTTCCACATAATATAGGTATCCATAAATCCCTAAATTTTCCATATATCCATAAATATTTCGATTTATTTCGTTTTGTTTCGATTTTGCTGTACGCCTATTCGTTCCAAACTAAAACCGCACATATTGCTTTAAACTTAGAAACCGTTTACACTATAGCCGCATCTTGCTTTCGCATCTTCAAAATGAGATTTTTTGAGATTGGTGTTTCCATCTGTAAAATATGCACAGAAGAAGTGGTTCAGCATAAAACAAAAGTTGCATGTTAATTCATACCGCAACTTGCCAAAATGCTGAAAGATGCAAGATGCAGCTATAGTGGAAACGGGCTCTTCATCGCGGTTTTAGGTAAAAAATCAGCGCTGGCAAAGTGGTTTCTAGGGAAGTTTGGGGATGTGGTAGGGAGTGTTTTTCTCACTTCTTCGTGCGTATCGCGGCCTCAAACCAACTTCTTCGTTGCTCAGTTGTATTGAGAAAGGGTCCACCTATGTATTTACGTAAGGGGCTGTCCATTAATAACGTAAGAATAAGGGGGGGGGGGGGGGGGGGTCGAAAAACCTTACGCTCGCTTATATGGGGAGGGGGCGGGTCTTCAAAATTTTTACGTAATATTATGGTGTGTGAAAATATTCTCGTGTAATATTTTTTTTTTTTTTATTTTATCTAATTAAAAGACTGTTATTTTCTGAACATATCTTTTTTTCCACTTTTTCTTTTTGTAATATAATTTGATTTACAGTGCTATTGGCTCGCAACAGTTAAAATTGAAAGTTTTTTCATTAAATAAACTTACAATTGAACTGTTTTCGGTTTACTAAGCCCAAAGAGCATATAAAAAAAAATAATTTGGGTTATCTTACGTTAGAAGGGGAGGGGAGGAGTTTGAAAATTCTTATTTGTGCTTACATGGGGGGAGGGGGGGGGGGGGGTCAAAAATGGTCATAATCGCCCTTACGTAATTAATGGACAGCCCCTAAGGGAGCTTTTGACCATTTAATTTTATGGAACATAATTTTTAAAATATATAAATGAACAGAAAATATGTTTTTTATAATTTTATATTATATTTTACATATTCAAATATGTTTTCTAGGAATTTTATTTGCTCGCAGCTAGCGCTAATACCAAAGCAATGCAACAATTGTCCGCCATTCATAATTTTAAAATTTGTTCGGATACTCGCTAGGCGAAATGTGCGTAAAAAATAAGCTATACAGTGTAGAACTGAACGCACCATAAACTGCACGATCACATTAACATCTAGCTCCAAAATTTCAAAAATCATAATCTAAAAAAAATAATAAAATTTTTTATAAACTTACGATCTGTTTGTCGTCCAAGATATAGACACCAAAACTTGACGTCATTTGCAACCGATTCATGGTTCTGTTGAAACGTTTGTGGGCCCTTTACCCATTCTTCAACGTTGTTCAATGAATTATCTCCCCTTATAATTTTTCATTCGTAGTCACACAAATTTTCAATTTTAATTTAGCAGCTTCAAAAATAGTTAATTGAATATTCCTTTAAAAATCCGAGCACGGTCAACAAAACCCTCTTGCTCACCCCGCTAGTAACTCTCCTAGAACGTGCGTTTTGTTGAACGATCTTGACGCTCGTGTAAAAATGCGCCTTGGAGCTACAATAGTGTACATCATCTATAGAGGGGATATAAAGTCGCTTGTTCATATTAGGCGACAAATCAGCGCGACAAGGATAGTTTGTAGGCAAGGGACCTTCGGGGTAGAGAGAAGAGAGGGGTCCTTGTCGTACGTACTAGGCGACACGCTTTGTGCTTGTCTTTCTCGTCATAAAAATTGTGCTGCCATGTTTGGGTAAATGTTATTTTCTTATGAAGAAGCATATTTAGATTTCCGAAATAATAAAAAGTTATTAAGTATTGAAGACGAAGAATTTTAGAGAATGGCGGAAAGTTTCTCAAAACGCAACTTTCGTACAAACAGATTGTGTAGAAAACCATTATAATAAGTTATTTTTCTTATATCAAGAGCTTAGGGAATTTTTGATTGAGATTGTAGGTATTTAAATATATGTATTCTGGCTACACTGTATAAAATCAGTTTCTTCTTTTTATTTTTCAAATGTCGCTGAGACAATTTTGACCAGGGGCGTAAACCGGCTTTGAACCGGAAACCCGTTTTCATCTGCTGATGAACCGAACCGAAGTTTCTTACAAATGTTTGAACCAAATCGAAAACTGAACCCCTTTTTGCAAGGGTTCAGGGCTTCATTTTTGCCAGCAATAATGCACATTGGTCGCTCCCATAGGCCAAAAAGAAAAAATCTAAGTCGATATTCTTATGAAATTAATAATATGAGTAAGGTGACAACCAATAACTTTTTATTGTGCAAATTTTAACTCTAAATGGTAAAAAATTGCGTTGGAAGTGGGAGCACGTGTTAACATATTTTTTCAGTTTAAGAAATTCCCGAACCGATGAACCGAACCGAAACCCCGGGTCAAAGAAGTAGAAAAACAGGTTTGACAAACCAATCCAAAAGTCCTGATTTGACTGATGTGAACTCGAAGGAGACATTAAAGCTATATGCCGACTACTCAATTTTTAGTTGAAAAAGTGCTCTTGCGCGCCAACTATACAATTTAAAATTGGGTAATTTCCAATTCAATTAATTTATTATTAATTAATTACATAATACCTTATTAATTACTCGGTTCGATGTGTTTATAGAACACTACCAACTCAAAATTGAGTAGTGTGCGGCGCCCCATAAGAACGTATGTAACACAACACAATTGGCCAATTTAAAACTTGTGGCAAAACACAAATTTTTTATTGGGTCAACTAATAATTGGAATGTCGGCGCGCTCTCATATAGTTCTGTGTGCCACAAACACACAACTTAAAATTGGCCAACTGAAAATTGAGTAGTCGGCGCCTAGCCTAAAAGAGAATTCACCGTGTCGCTCGCTTGAACGTCGTCTAATATGAACAGCGACTAATGCGCCACAGAAAATATCGAGCGCTTGCCACCTCTTCTACAACCCTAAGTCCTGAGTTATAAGCGAACCCCGAAATTAAATCTAGGTTATAATTGAACAATTTTAGGAGATTGTCAGCTGTTTTTATTATTATAAATTTTGCAAGAATCCACGTTACGTTGCATTTTGGATATCTGACCTTTGAGTAGCTGTTGGACTTTCAATATCTAAAACTTCAGCGAAGTAAAGTTCTACATTATTCCGAGATGTAATCTGCAATTTTGTCATATGTTTCCGAAAATGTGTAAAATTAACATGTAATTCTAAATTAAACTTGATCGCATAAATTGGAAAATTGCATTAAGTACATTAAAAACGAGGATTAGTAAACAGTTTTCACAGCATGCAAGAAATGGAGGAAGAAATTGATGTTTCCGATACTAAAGAAGAGCATTCATCCGAACGCTCAATAGATGATGTTACGTACGAAAAATTACGAAAAAGGCGTGAAGCAAGGCGTAAAAAAATTTTGGACAATGCCAAAAGCCGCATGGAAAAGTTGGGAGTTCGGAGTACAAATATTAGTAAGTCATTTACATCAATAGTTAATCTCAGAATCACATGAATTCTTCTTTTAGAATCTCATGATGAAAGTCTTAATGGTGTCAATGAGTATTCTGATCCCGAAGTAGAGCCGAATGAAATAAGGTTTCCACAGAACAACATATTATCGGGTGATACATCAAGGAGACATTTGCCGACGGATTTTGACTTTTTACTTGAAGAAAAACCTGTTACAGAGTCAGTTATTTTTAAATACCGCCTTCATGTCCTTATGCCCATAACGATAACATATATCTTGGCATTGTTTGATCTTATGGGCAGTGGAAAATATGGTATATTAATTCCCACTTGCATCAGCATGGCCTTGGAAGTGTGTTTGAGGAAACCAAAACCGGTCAACCCGATAACCACATTATTTGTAACACTTTTAAAATTGCCAGCAGAGCCGGCAAAGCGGCTGTTTCGACTTTCAGAAATTGTATACGACTTAGTAATCGATTTAGGCTTGACAATATTTTGTATCGTCTCCTTGACGTTAATTCACGATTATTTTAGGGAAAGCAATCTGTCGACACTGCAATAATGTAACGGGTTTTGTATCCTCTTTTATTAATAAATAATTTTGCACACCAATTTCTAAAGACTTTTTATAAAATAGATTTGATGCAGCCTTTGAATGGATCAATTAAGAGGGTTAAAAGAGTATTCCAAGAGGAAAACTAATTTTATACTTGTTAGACTTACGAATGTGAAGCAGATATAAAAAACGCAGCAATCATAAAAATATTAAAACTAAATCAACTTGGCTTGAATAAGTTTTATAGCACTGACAGACATAGGTATTTTATACCGTCGGCAGACGTATATAGTTAATCGCGATTAAATTTTTTTAATCCACTTTTCCAAAAAACCCTGACAGACGACAAATGGTGGATTAAAAAATGTATGATCAAGCAACCAGCTTTTTTATGTGTCAACAATTTTGATTCCACTCTATTAAATTTATTATTTAATTTCTATTTGACAGCTATCACCAAGGTTTCTTTGTCAAAAAGATCGATTATGAATATAATCGCGCTTCTAAAAGTTCGATTAAAATGGAATTGATCCTACTTTTATCTATAAATAATTCATCTTTAACCCTAGGATGTTCGACTAACTGTGAGGCGGTAAGTGACCCTACTGGGCCTGAAGAAGCCCAAAAGCCGTGGTTAGCTCAGCTTGCGATATTTGCCGAGTTAGGTATCTCATTGATAGCTGTGGTTGAGTAGGATTACAGTATAGTGCTATAACTCTGTATGAACTCTGTATCATTAGGAAATATTTAGGGGTTGGGGGTTTGGATGCCTTAAAAAGTAAAATTACTGTTTTTACTGCATATACTGTATGTATTAATTTTATTCATACATATTTAAAATTTATAAAAAACAAACTCAACTTTCAAGTGACGAACTGCGGATTTATTTCGTGCTGAATTTATGGTTGTTACGCAGCAAAATATAATTGCCAGCAAATAATAATAAGCCAAAGAATGCGTACATCTCATTCTCGTTTGTTTGTATCCAAACTTTTGCAGTCGAATCAGGATGGGCAGCATTCCAAGCACGTATGTTGGCAGATGCTTTGCGATTCGTTTCACGAACAATAACACTAATCATCTCGGTTGTAATGAACTTCTTGAATATATTGATTGGACTGGCAGAACATTGCTGCATAATTGGGGTAGGACCACTTCTGGCAACAACTGGAACATTGTGTGCATGCGGTCGGTATCTAGCAGATGGAGTTTTTACCCAAACAACCCCAGCTTTGGATGTGTAAAATTCGACAACAGGCAACTGCGAATGTACAGAAACCGCTTCATCTTCAACAACTTCATCCTCTTCTTCATTGTCACTGCCCTCTAAAACATTCATCTCAAAATTCATCTCTTCTTCAGCATCCGACGCCTCTTCATCAGGCGGAATATAGTCTTCATCAGCATCATCGTCACATCCGAATGCATCATCTTCTCCATCCTCGATATTCTCACTCGCAAAAAATGCAGCTAGCCTGTCCTCAGAAAGCTGCCGTCGGTCTGCTGGCAGTCTACAAAATCTTTGACGCCTACTTAAAACCACATTGAGGTCTTCCCACACTTCATCACTTATTCCGGACATTTTAAATGCTACAAGTAAAAACTGCACAAAAAACCGACTGATCAGTCCGAAAAGACAACTGAGACTTTGTGCACTAGTATAGCGTTGACTAAAAGCTCAATAGAAGCGAAAGTTAATTTGACACGTTCTGACAAGAACTTAACACATACATAAATACACACAATGCTATCACCGAACGTGATCGATCGTGTTGGTCCTGTTCCATACTAGGCGAAAGTCGCCGGAGACACATTGTGATTTGAAGAAGAGAGAGGGCCGGGGAAGAGAGAGGGATGCTGTTCTCTCTTTTCTCCGGCCGTCCCTCGCCCTCAAAACAAAATGTGTCTCCGGGGACTGTCGGCTAGTATGGAACTGTACTTGGGAAATGTTTTGTTTACCAGTTTTCATAAATTTTCCATACATTTAACGGGCGGGCCTCGTCAGGCCCAGTAGGTACACTTACCACCTTCTTACCTGTACAGATCAGATTTGTTCTACGAAATCAGTGAAAGTAATCGTTTACTAATTTCGTTAGGTTCCGAGAACATTAGCGGTAGTTGGCATAAAATATTTTCGCGCTTGGAGCTAAGGAAAAAATTTCGCAACTGTTCAAAGTCAAAATGGGCCTCGAAAGGCCCAGTTGAACATCCTAGGGTTAATCTGCAAAACGGAGATAATCGCGATTATGCTATACGTCTGTCTAGGCTATTACACCATGATGGTGTGAAGTCTAGGTGACACACATAGGTATTTCTCAAAAGTCTACCTTAGCTATCATAGACTTTTTATATAGAAAAGGATAGTTCGGGAAATACAGTCTGTCAAGAATGAGTTTTCACTCGGGTAATAATTGCTCTAATTATAATTCGAAAGCCGATATTTTCATTTTTATTTTCGAAATTTTTCTTCTTAAATATACTTACACACTTTTTTAACAAACACATCGTGAAAAAAAAGGAAAAAGGTGCACAAAAAAAAAGAAAAAAATACAACAAAAACAAAAACAACTCCATATTTTAAGTGTCAAATAACTCTTTTCACATGTGCCAGAAATCTTCCTTTTAACGTTCTTTTTTGACGCCCATTAAATAAAATATAATTTTTAGTACTTTGTATGTCTACCCTCAGCATCTATGACGGACTGAAGGCGACTTTTCATCGAAGAAATTAACTTCTTTAACCCATTATAGTACATTGATGCCATATGGCATCACTTTGTCATGTTTCAGTTTTTCGGGCAATCCTCACTCATACATGAACAAATTCACATTGGCACACATTCGATAGCTTTAATTTATAGAGAAATGTTTGGCGCGTCTAACATTGACTTCACTTGGACATTTGCTATTGAACTTTCGTCCGAAAAGCATAATAAACACGAAACTCGAAAAAAAAGAAAAAAATGCCGGTCTGTATTGGGTTAAGTCGAAATCGTGAGGAATATTTTCCCACTCCTCCAATACTGCGGTTTTAAGTGCTGCGCGGTTCTTTGGCTGCCTTTTAGAGACCCTTTTTTTCAAAAAAGCCCACAAATTCTCAATCGGATTCAAATCCGGACTTTGCGCTGGTGTGTCGAAAACTTTGCCACAGTTGTACAGGAGCCACATCCTCACCATATTCGATTTATGTTTAGGATTATTATCCTGGTAAAATTTAAAATTCGGCTTCGAATCGGTAATAAATCCAAATTTCTCCGCACTGCTTCGCAAATGGCTTTTCAAAATGGAAAGGTAATGTTGTGCATCCATGATAGTCTCAATGAAAGCCAATTCACCGACTCCTCTGGCTGAGATACACCCCCAAATCATAATAGACATTTTGCCAAATTTTACCGTGGGTATGATGTTACGGTTTTCTAATGATTTAAGTGCTTTGCGCCATACTCTGGAAGGTCCGTCATTGTAATAAAGTATCATTTTGGTTTCGTCACAAAATATGACATCATCCCAAAATTCTTTAGGCTCGGCAATCAGCTTAGTTGCAAAACAAAGCCGTCTCGCAATATTTTCCTCAGAAAGAAGCGTCTTTTTACGTGCAGACCTCGAGGTATATTGGTGTCTAAGCGAAACCTGACGCATTGTTTCATGAGAAACATTAACATCATATCGTTCCTTGAGTTCCATTGCAAGCTCTCGGGTCGAAATACGCGGATTTTTGTTCAATTTTCTTATGATCGCACGCTCCAGACGCTGGGTAATTTTTCGTTTGGGACCGCCTCCAGACTTTGGTTCTAATCTTCCCTCAGACTGTGCTCGTTTTAAAACATTGTAAATACTTTTTTTTGTTACAGCAAACATTTCGGAATGCTCGTGAACAGTTTTTTCCCAACTGGTGATTGTAAAATATCAATTGAACCATTTCAAATGAAATCCTTTTTCCTGGCATTTTCAAAAAACAATATACAATATAACATATTTATATACGCGATGCTTGACCTTTGAGTTAACCACTTCAAAAATTGTTGACGAAATTATTTTATAATTCATAGAAAAGAGTCAGAGCAACGCAAAGACCACGCCAAGAATACCGTTAGTCGCTGAATTAACGCGAAAGCTATTGCAAAAACAAATGTGAAAAGAGCTGTTTGACAGTAGCGAAATTCAGTTGTTTTTGTTTTTGTTTTGTTTTTTGTTTCTTTTGCGTTTGATTGGATTTGTTTTTTCGCGAATCGTTTGTCAATACATCATATAACCATATACATAAGAAAAATTTTAAAAATATAAATACAATGCGAAAAATTAACTTTTAAAGGGCCCTCTCCAGCTCTGTCAGAAATGGAAAACTTCATATAAAAAAAAGCTTAAGAAATGCTGAAGGAATTTTTGTGTCAGAAATTTTCTGTTAACAGTCTCCAGTTCGTCAAAGAGTAGTTTCTGTTTTCGCTCCCTTTTTTGCTGTAAATAAAACACGGTAACACAGATTTTTCTGTTAGAAATATTGAATTTTCCGTTCTTTCTGAAAGGAATTTTGCAGTGTTGCCAGTTTAGGGGTTTTCCCCCTAGATTTAGGGGTTTTTCCTACTTTTAGGGGGTCGTTTAGGGGGAACAAATTTTTAGGGGCATGTTTAGGGGGAACAAATTTTCCTAGGAGAATTTTAGGGGCTTATGATATATATGTATAAACAAATATTGTGCGAAGTTTAAAGTGTTTGATATAGAAAATCTGTCAAATTTGTTGTTGTTCTTTCCAAATTACTTTTTTTCATTTCGAATATTGTACTTTTTAGGGGGCACATTTCGAATCTGGGGGGAGTTAAGGAGTAGTTTTAGGGGGAGCTACCTGGCAACACTGGAATTTTGACAGCAAAGCCAAGTTCGAAAAAAATTAAATGGATTTAACAAGGTTCAATGTGTAATTTTCAGAAATGGATAAATGAAATCAATAATTTTCGATTATAAGAAACGTCTTAACATAAAATATATAGATATAGAGATTGTCACTATTGCATTAAAAAATGAAATTATGCTACGTTTTTCCCTTTAAGGAATATTTAGAAAATTCCTGCTGAGATTCCTTACAGAGCTGGAGAGGGCCCTTAAGTTTGAAAATGAGCATTTATTCAGTGTGTGAAAACTCATTCTTGACAGACTGTATATGGAATTTTCATATTTATTAACAAGAACTAAGACAGCTTTAAATCAAGAAGAAAAACTATACGTGTTCCCAGCAAACATTTACGCTTACTAAACAATTGGTAGTAACTTGCGCCCGCAAACAAAAGGCTTGGATCCAAGTGTTGGAATTTATTTGGAATTCAAGTGTAAATAACCAAAACGGCTCCCTTTTTATTCAATTGGATTTCAGATTGGAAAACATATAAATCCAAGCAATCGAATTAAATATTTTCCAAACCTAAACAAGCAGTACCAATCCGATGTAGGCGGGTTCAATCCCCGCTGCGGCGAGGGTTTTTTTTTTTTTTTTTTTTGAATACTTAGGTAGATAATATAACATTTAAATAATATTTCAAAACTTAGAGGAATATCTAGCTTTCATTCAAACATTTATAAAAAACAAAAATTTTTTTTTAAAGCACATGTGTATGCATTACGTTTCTGACGACCGGATATGAACCTAAATTTATAACTGCCAACTTTCTTTCTCCCCTCTAAGTGGATCAAATTTTACCACAGATATCGTTCTACGTCCCACTTTTTCCGCAATCTTTTTTCGCCCGCGACAGGAATCGAACTCGAGGCCTCCAGGTTACAAATCGCAAAACGCTCCCATTACGCTACCGAGAGATCTCATTCGCGCGTGCTAGAATTAATATATTAACGTTCGAAAAAAATCGAACTGTAGACACCTCGTATGTATGTACGATGTATGTACGGATTTGCGAAGTACTTGAGAAATTTAACGTTTCCCAAACACATTTGGAAAGCGTTTGGGAAATGTTTGCGAATTTAATATAGCACATATATGCTTGGAAAAAGTTTGGAAAATTTCTTGGAAACAAATGAATAGTAAGAACCTTTGTAAAAAGCTTATGCAAATGTTTGCTGGGTTTCGTTTGAATAGGAAAGTATTAGTCCTTTTTTATTGTAAATAAAAGATTGTGTGTCTAAGAAAATCCTCACGCCTTGTCTAGTTGACTTCTTGTCGATTTTAAATGTGGCTCTGGGATAGCGTGGGGGTGCGTGCTATGCTCTTGATCCCGGGGTCCGAGGTTCGATTCCCGGTACAGCCGAAACGGAGTGTAATGTTCCAAGCCTATCACTGGTTTTTCAAAAATCGCATGCATAATAAGACATACACTCACACAAACACAAGAAAACCCCTCGTTGTTTTCCCATGGGGCCAGTAAACGGCCTAAGTGGCATCCACTGCCACATACATACATAGACTTACGAATATATATCGACCCATTTTCGCGAATTCATCGTGTTACATTTTTAAAAAAATTGACTTTGATGCAAATTTGTTATGAAGCCTTCAACTCATCTCTTGGAAAATATTATAACCAGAGCAGATATTTATATGCACGAAAAAATCGCAAATATGCGCATAGAATATGCTTAAAAAATTGCAATATATGCTCAAAAAAAAATAAAATATGCATGAAAAAAAATGATTTAAAATGAATTATTTTAATTTTTTTTTTAGTTTTTCTCTAGTAACAGCTTAATAGAGTCCGACATAAGCTGGTGAAGCGAAGCCAAAAATTTGTCATGCACCTTCGGCCCATTACTGAAAGTGGAACTGAAGACCAAAAAATTAAATGTAGACCAGAGCACATTTTAATTTTAATTTTTTTTTAAATTTATTAACAAAAATCAGTCCATTTATGGTATAACGCCTAAAACAAAAATAACATTTCATATTCATAATAGTTAATAAAAGAAAAGAACAAAAAAAAAAAAGATTCATGGCCCCAGCCGAATGCAAATTTATGGTCAATGAATTTGTAAGCCGAAACCGAACCTTCAGTCAGACTTAATCTTCAATTTCAGAATTTGCACAAATAATTATATGGTGCTTAAGATTTTCCAAAGTGAATGATCGTCTCTTCTGCGTGTAGACGTTTCCGTACAGAGAGAAACTGCGCTCAACATCAGTTGAGGTTGTTGGACAAAACGCAAACCTTTCCAACATATCTGGCAAAATCTTTTTGACATACGGGTCGGTAGGTTCTTCGGCTGTATAACAAACATTATATATATCGATTATACTTTTAAAACCTTTGTTTCTTTTCAAAATTTGTTCAAATTTTTCTTGAAAGGCTTTATTTTCCAATTTATTTAAGTTTTTGCGTATGTCTTGGATTATTTCGACGGCTTCTCTAAGCTCTAAGCTTTGTGATTGAAGTTTTTTTATTGCAAAATCAAACCTAAAAGTATACTTGTAAATATTTTGGATATTTCTTCGTAGGTAAAACCTTAAACTTATACTTTTAGGTGTTGACTTTGTATATTTTTATACTCTCCGATCATAAGTTAATTTGAAAGATACGTATATGCCGCGAACATGCAAGAAAAATAAAAATATGCTTTAAACGGTCAAATATGCAAATGCATATGCAAATATGCTTTATGTGCAAATATCCGCTCTGATTATAACCCTAAGCACTGTAGTCATGGACATAATGCGTAATTAATTTTAGTTTATACACAGTCGCATATGGAAAGAATAGTCGAAAAAACGCTCTCCTAAAAAATTTTGTTTTTCTAACATATTATATGATAATTTCGCGAAAAGGGGTCGATTATATTCAATAAATATTTTTTAACGAAAAAAAGTTATAGCTATGGGCCTTTGGGCGGTACCCCTTGAGTCTGACCGATTTGAATAATTTTTGGCACACATCCATATTTTTGCCCAGCCAACATTCTGACTGAGTTTTGTTGAAATCGGTTGATTTTTCGAGGTAGCTACCATACAAAGCTATAACTAGGGTCCTATGGGAGGTACCACTAGGGTTTGACCAATTTTTTGTTTTTTACTTAGTTACATTCATAAAACCAAGTGTGCGAATTTTTATTTTCATTGGACTACTCCTTCTACTTTTTTTCAAGAAATGTATGAGGCTTCCCCCCTGTGCGTCGTCTCAAAAAGTACCCCAGATCGACAATGTCTGAAGATCGACTAAATGGCCTAGGCTCACTGAGTATACATCGTGAGGTCGAAATTAACGTGGAAACGATTTTGGAAGAATTTTTTTCTGTGCCTCGAAGGGTTTCTTTGTTACATGAAACTCACCAAAACTGAATTGTTTTAAATTAAGTCATTCAAAACGTTGCTCTTGATTTTTAACCAATTCTTTTAATGAACAGAAAAAATCCCCCGCGCCCTTCGACCCAAGGTTTTGAAATTTTTAGGTCCTTGGTAGGTCAGAGTTATTTATTTTTATAGTTCCCGCTTCACATGGGTCTGTTGTCATATATTCGGTTTTGCTGACATTCAAACGCAGTAAAAATATTGAAAATCTATCATGCCAGTCTTGAACTTGTTGCTGTTAATCGTTTTATCGAAGAACACCTCCCTGGATACCGCTATGTATGTTCAGGGAAGTGTTCTTTGTAGATCGTCGGTAATTGAATCCATAACTAGAACAACCAGATGAGGAGAGAGAGAGAGAGAGAGAGAGGCGATCCTTGGTGAACGCCTACAGAGATCGAAAATTCCGGCGGCGGAATGGACTCGACTTTTGCGATTTACATAAATAAGTTTTCCCCACATAATTAGTTCTTGCGACATAAAATGTTTTCTCAAAGCATACCAGATGAGGTTATGAGAAACGCAATCACATGAAATGCGTCGGTAATGCCACAGTTCTAAATGAACCCAGCTTGGTTAATCTTCCGCCTGACTATTTCACAAACTCGTTTATCCAGTAGGTTGTCTTTCAAACACTTTAAGTGTGTGGGATAAGATCCTAAATAAATTAGGCTGCCTAATAACTCGAGATTCAGACACACGAACATGTTTCGGAACAATTCCATTTGATTGCATGAGAAAGAAAGAGAAGCGCAGAACATTTAACAAACAACCGTCTTTTTTCTTCGCTCGTCTTTCTCTACTTACATAATTGTTTCAGAACATTTGTTCGTGTGTCAGACTCTCGACTAAGCCTATAATTTAAACAATCTGCTGGGAGCAGGCCCCTACGCACGGGGGAATTTTTGGGGGTTCTAACGGGTATATTCGCGAAATTTAATATAAAAGGTCGAAAACGCGATTGATGGCTTTTTGAATTAAGTCGCATTCATTTCTTTTGAAGACCTTATACAAAATTTCGTAAAAATCTATGTACATACCACGCTAGTCTGACTACAAAAACACAACTTCTCTTTTATCCAAGGTGTATTTAACAAGGTGATATCAATATTACAACAACAACAACAACAAATCTAAAACAAACACATTGCTTTGTTGTTGCAAACAAAGTAAAATGTCTAAACATTTCATATAATTTGACAGTTTAGTTTTAGATTTGTTGTTCTTGTTGTAATATTGATATCACCTTGTTAAAAACACCTTGTCTTTTATCGTCCACTACTTTTCAACATATCCTATCCTGCAGAAATTTCAACTAGTGCTGTAGTACTTTACTAGTGCAAAAGCCACCAGTATTAATTCTTTTCTATACCCTTGCCCATATGAAATTCTTTAGAAAATCAGTATAACATCTGCACAGGAAAGTATGTATGTATAAATATATTATTCTAGTACTTTTATAGGCAATTGGTTAAATTTGCACCAGTTCGATACTAGTGCTGTTTACGGGAAAAGGGTACCAGAATTGTTGATTTTTTTTCTTTTTCTTTAAGTTCATCACAGGAAATACATTTATGTTCAGTTACTATCACATAGTTCGACTTTAATGAACTTATGGTGGAAACTTACCCAAAAATTGCACTGGTTCTTCTAGTTCTGGTAAAAGTACTAGTTCTTTTCAAATAATTTCCCAACTGTTTACTACAGGGTAATTACGCTTTGTACATGTAAGTATGTATGTATTATTTCCCCATTCGGAAATAAGCCTTTCATAGCCTTTCTAGACATCTCGAAACCGAGTCGACAACCGCTTCAGTAGTCTTTATATTATATTAACCGCCTTATTTATAAAAACATTTTTAACCAAAATAAGGGGTTAAACTTTACAAACGAGAACGCAAATTTACAGCTTAGTTACAGCATTTACATAATGAAACTTTTTTTTTTTGGCCAGAGAAGCTTGGATATGTTGTATGGGAGTGCTTTTCTCTCTACTCCGTGCATCCCTTGTCCAAAAAATTCGATTCACTATCGAAATGTCTTACAGTGTAAATCCCGTCAGCCTCTCATACCTTATAACATATGAAGCCATTTTCATGCAATCCACTTGTATCTAGTGAAATCATTTCCGTCGGCCAATCCCATGTCGAGAAGTCATTTCAACTGCTTATTGGTTATTGCATTTGAGGGTGTTTTCAGCATGGAAAAAAATTGAAAAGCATCTTTTGTTTGTATCTGTTGCTGTTCATTTAAAGTTTTATTTTGAATTTTCGGTATAAAATCCGGTCACTCACGTTCAAATATTTAGTCTGCTCTAGAGCATTGTTGGCGCTCCGTAAGAAGTTTTTACACATAGAAAGTGAAATTTTATTTAAAAAAAGAAAAAAAGGAAAATAATTTTTTTTAAGGTGTCTATTGCAAGATAAATAAATTTTAAAATGTCGAAATACGAAACACAGATATGTCGCGAAGAAACACCGCCATATTTCAATACTGACAACGGATACTATAACCTGCGAATCATGGATATAACTGCAATGGAACGTACGTGAAAAATTATTCTCCAATCTATGTAAATGTGAAAGAAAAATCGTCTTAGTAAAACCCAATTTGTGATGCGGCACTAGAAGTTGACGGTTCCGACGGTTTCCGTTAACTTTTTCAAATTTAAAAATGATTTATCTTCAATTCAAAAAGAAATGGATATACATTTTTTTTTTGGGGGAAATCGACTTTAAAGATTCAACAATTCATATATGCAATTTTTTTTTTTTGAACGGGACTTGTTTATTGAATCTTCTTATTTATAAAGAACTAACAATAAGTTGTAGAATCTTAAATCTAATTTTACATAACTTTACAAAAGCTTTCGGTTAATATATGCAATTGGCGTGGAAAAATTATTCGAATATATGTATGTACAATGTACATGTTTAAACATATACCTACATATGTAGTGCTTGCTATTCTACATCGATTAGTTTAAAAATATTCAAAGCCATGGAGGAGATTTTCCAATCCACCTATATTTTTTATTCAACAGTCTAACTTTTTGCGTGCAGCGGTTGTAAATGGGTTAAAGAATGGAAAGTTTGAATTGGTTTTAAAGCCGAATAAGTTTTTTCTCCTTTTGTCTCCTCATATTGCCGCCTTTTGTATCAGAAGAGAAGTGCTCATCGTGCAAAATATGTCAAATAGACGAAAATATCTTAAGGCCCCGTTCATTTCAATCAGGCATACTCTAGAAATCGAAAATTTCTGAAATCACATTGATTTCGAATTTTTTTTTATTCGGATTCGATTTCTAGAGCATGCCTGAATACAACCAATTTCAAACTGGCCTCATGGTACAAATGACCTGCAACATCTAAAAACTAAACATCTGAAATGAATTATTATTAAGTATCCAATGGTACAATATATAAAGCAAGTATTACTTGATATAAAGCGACTGCCTTAAGGTTAAAAATACACCAGGATCAAACTTATCTTTAGAAAGGCCATCATTTCACACAGAGTAAAACGTTCATTACGTCTGTTCGGCATCACACATGTGAGTTTTATAAAACAACTATCACCATTCTGCGATGGAAGCTGGATTAAGTCCCCACAAACTAACTGCGGTGCTGAAAGTTTGAGCAAACCCCGATTAAGATCGGACCATGAGTTTGAGTGCGTATAGAATCATGTAAATGAGATGAAGATTTCATCAATAGTTAATGGAGGGTCTAGAGTAACAGGGAATAACCTCTAAGATTGGAATACAGATGGGCATAATGCACTAGATATTAAGTACACTTACCATTTCACTACCACTATTATTTAAGAGGTACCTAATGGGTAATGGTAGTTAAGTAAAAAAAATTGCACTACATGGGTAGTGGTTTATAAATTGCACTTCTGCTATTGTTATTGTAATTTGAGAGTGATTCGCTAATTCCAGGGACGTGAACCGGTTTTGAACCGGAAAACCGCTTTTATCTGCTGATGAACCGAACCATTAACCGAACCAAAGTTTTTCACAAAGGTTTGAACCGAACTGAAAATCGAACGCCTTTTTTTAAAAGTTCAGGGTTTCATTTTTGCCTGCAACCATGCACAGTGGTCGTTCCCATAGGCCAACAATATAAAAATCTAAGTCGATATTCTTATGAAATTAGTATAGATACCATCTCTAATATGAGTAAGGTAACCACAATTAAATTTTTATTGTGCAAATGGTGAAAAATTACGTTAAAAGTGGGAACACGTGTTAACAAATTTTTTCAGTTTGAGCAATTCCCGAACCGATGAACCGAACCGAAACCCCGGTTCAAAGAAGTAGAAAAACCGGTTTGACGAACCAATCCAAAAGTTCAAACACCCGGTTCACGTCCCTGGCTAGCCCCAATGTTTTCTTAATTGACAATATATAGGCTTTTTATAAATTTTAGCACATTTTACGGTTTTAAGGCATTCCAAAATTTATAGGGGGTGACATTTTCGTGGTATTTAAAAACGCAATTGAACTATCACAAAAAAGAGTAAAACATCGGTTGTTCGGACGAAGTGGAAGGCTCCGTAGGCTTTTTTTAGAGTATGGCCAAACTCAAACCCATATTGGTTTCAATGCATTTTATTGCTTTCCTCCGTCCAGCCCTTAGCCGTTTCTAAGAGTGTTTCTAGAAACCTTAGTTTGACATCTGGTATGACTAATGTGACCAACCGTACTGTTTTTGGGAGTACAGTACTATTTTTTGATCCGTTTACTACTTTCTTCGCAGCACAGTTGAATGTACTTCTTTGTACTATTTGTACTATTTGTACCGCTTTTCACTTTTTAGTCTCAAGTTTTAGCAAATGTACAGCTTTGGTTTTCGAAAATGTTGGTTACATTAGGTATGAGTATCGCCGCAATAATTGCATCTAAAGATGCCGGTTGTATGCAAAAGTATTTCTCAATCTGGTATTTCTGTATTAATTTCCTTCGAAATTACAGGTTTTCCGATTCCAATCGACGCATTATTGACACCAAAGTTGGTTTAAAATATTTATTTAGTGCAATATGCTAATCTTTGGATTGGAACAACTCAGCTTTAACATCATCAGCTGTCCGAAGCAATTTACCCTTCGCTATGACTGAAAAATAGCTATACAGGCTTGTTGCTATTTGGACTGGACCAGATGATTTTGGTCGTTTTATATTTAAAATACAGCATTTAACACACACTTATCGAAATTCATATTTTTATTTGTGTAATTCAAAATTTTTACTTTAAAAATAAAAAATCCGGGAAATGCACGCATTGGATACCCGCTTTTTAATTCATCTCGAATCTGCAAAAAAAAAGAATAGCTCTTCATTCAATTTAGCAAAATGTTAGAAGTTCATTCCTTACCTATCCGAGGTTATCAGTGAATATGACGCAAAATATTACTGGAAGTTTTACAGGTTTCCGCTCTAACGCGTTTCTGCAGGAAATTACATAAGCTTTGGTGTATCTAGCTAACCCTATGAACAATGATTGGAGTAATAGCGTAAGAATTGCACATTGGATCTTTTGAATTCAATTTTTTTGTTAAAATGAAGCTCCTTCTAACTACGGAATGAAGCGAGTCAATGTTAGTGAATTTCATACAGGATGCTGTACCATTCGTGGGAGCTGCAAAGCCCTTAGGGCCACGAGGATGAGAGTCGAATAGCCAGTAGATAGTAAAATGATCATCAGCTTTGGTTTGCATTATAGCGACAGATTTACCGTTACACGTTAGTATACCCGCCTCAAATGACTCAAAAAATATACTTATCCCATTGTAAAGATCTGGGAAGACGTCGTCAGAATAATCGTTTCGTACATGGCCATATATCGAACCTTCTTCAGGAAAATCGACTACTACAGTCATCATATTAAATACAAAAGATCCAGATAAATTAGTAGCCATTAAGTAATCATGATTTACATTCAATTCTTGTTTGCTTTGTAAATAATATCTATCACCAGCTAATAGAATAAGGTCAACGTCATCTCTGGTCCACGTAAAAATGTCTGTTAGGCTCTTTGCAATGATTGCCACTCCAGCTATGGCAGTACATTGTTTGCCTCTGGAACTTTCTTGAAAACAAGAATTGCCCTGGTGCATTGTTCCTCTCAAGATCGAAATATGCTCACCGATTTGAACAAATCCATCGACTTCATCATGATTATGAGACGGAGCCGAAATAGTTTGAACATTATCGCCATTGTTATAATTTGATGATATCATTGCTTCGACATTTCTTATACTCTCAGCATCGGAAAAATTTTCTAAAATCAAGGGATATCAATGCTAAAATCATTATATGCCAAAAAAAATTTGAAACGAATTTTACCTTCATATAACACAGTACAACATCCTCCACAAGCTGGGGTTTCTCCTATTTTGCTGAACTCCAATGGTAAAGGAGAGGTAATTTTTTCATTAGTTGGGTTCCAACTACAATTTTCTTTACTGCAAAGAACGTTTAAACATTCGCAGGAGGGAATGACCGCTGTGTCTTTTAACCTAATTAAATCTTGGTCTACGCTTATAGTCCGACGTCGCTTTTTGTCTTGAGATTGATTGCCGTGCCTATTGCGCACGTATTCAGACACCACTGATAATCTTCCAAATTTTTGAGTCTCATTGTCAGGCTCATCTTCGTGGATTTCTTTTTCGTGTTGCTCAATTAGCATTTTGCGAGCAATGCTAGATTTGTACTCGCGAATCTTCTTTTTGTTAACAACACCTCTTAACACATGTCTCGCCATTTAGTACCAAGAATCATATACCTTGCGATTTTTAAAATCAGAAAATGATAGTGATTGGTTTTTTATCAGAAATATAATATAATATCTTATATAATTAATCAAAAATATAAATCAAAATTTTATGAAAATTTGAGTCTTATTTTTTCAGCCATAAATCAAAATGTAGTTTTCATATATTTTCTATAAGACTTAATGAAAAGTTCAAATACATAGCCTGCGCGGAGATTCGAACTTGTCGACATCGGAGTTAAGCGCGCATTCTTTCCACTACGCCACGTAGCAATCTAACACGTGAAGCATAAATATGTTATATTAGTGGGATTCAAGCAGGCTCGGAAATAGCTTCGCGCGAATTTTGGGCGAGCAAGTTCCGCAATTTTGCATTAACGCCCCTTACAGTGCGACTCGACATGCGATGGTTCATCGCATACCATCTGTCAAATTTTGTGGCATATATTATATAACAATATATGTCACTCTCAGAGATATTGCGCGGGACGTTTCGCGCCAGTTAGAAAGAGATGTTACTCGGCAGGCAAAAGAAGAGCGAGAGAGAAATACTTTTGGTAAGTACCTAAGTGAAAAATGCTCATTTTGGTGGGTACCCAAGACCGTGGTGGGTACCCAAGACCGTGCTGAAAAGAGCCAAAATAGAAACGGCTCCTGAGTGACATATCGTCGTCCCGGAGTTATCTCCTCGTATATCACAAAATCAAAAAATTTGAGATAAGCACGTTTACCCGCGTACTTTTTCAAGATCTATCCATCTGTCGAGTCTCCAGGTTGCTATACCACATAGTTTACGAGATATTTGTGAGCTAAATAATTGTATATCCTTTAAAATGATAGTTTCTACGCGTTATAACATCGTATATCCATATTTTGTGGATATACTATGATTTATATATGAAATTTGCGCAGTTAAAAGTTGTTGTGTTATCTCATCGTAACAAAAAAAAATTTTTTTTAAGAAACATTTTTTTATGTTAATTTTAAATAAAAAAGATTTATTCGTGTGAAAAAAAAAACAAAAGAAGCAAAAAAACAAAAATTCTCATAGTAACACTCCTACAAAAATTTTTATTCTGAAAATAGTGTGGAATGCTTATTATAATATAACAAATTGCATTTCTTTAAAATGTTTAACGTCATCTTGTAGCACTACAGATCACGCCGCTCGATCAAGCGCTGTAAATACGTCCTCACGCTTATTGTTCCTTTTAATAGAATACTATAAGATGCTTTTGAATTATTTTTCTTGGTTTGTGTTATTGTCGGGCTAGACCGATTATAGATTCCTGACTTGTTCAAAGTCAAATGGAAATGAGTGCAAAACAGCACAACAAAGCTAATGCAGGTAGTTCAGCTCCTTAAAACAAACGTGGAAGGCACAGTTTCGTTGTACCAACAACAATACCCAAATCAATTCTTTATTTTGTAGCTTAGTTGATTACATAACGTATAATAATTTAATTTCCCCAACAAAAATAAGAATTCGAAATTTTTTTTTAGAAATTTTTTTTTTAGAAATGTTTAGGTCACGGAAAAAGAATAAGAAGAGAAATGTGTATCATTTAAATAGGCACATTTTTAAGGTATCAGGTATGACTTTTGAATGCTACCTTTAATGTATAAAAAAAATTTCGCTATTTGATGCAGTGGCAAGTCGTTTTTCTCAGGAAATGCGGAGTTAAGTCATTTTTCAACAATAAGATTATGATTTGGACTCCTTTTTCTATTTTTAAATGGAAAACGGATACTTAAATAACAAATTTCCTATATGAACTCATTAAAAAAATTTTTGTTAAGTCGATTTTCGTGTCAAAACAAATAAAACATTATCAAATTTTTATTAATTCATTTGCTCGTATATCCACTTTCCAACACAGGTTGCCAAAAAAGTGGCGTATACGATGAATTGTCAAAAATTCTTGGATTGAAAAAAACCCTATAACTTAAATAATTTTCCAAATAACTTTAAATTAATGATCAGAAATAATAAAAAGTAAAGCATTTTATATAAGGAAAACAGAATCAACGATTTCCAACGAGCCATTTTTTTTATATGCCATGTTAAACTTTAAACTTCAATTTCCCAACAAAAGGTTGATTGTGATATACGAGGAAATAACTCCGGGACGACGATATATAGTTATATATGTTTTGTGGTATGCGATGGCAGCAGGTAGAGAGATTTTTTTGAGAGGGCAAATTTCGGTATGCGATGAGCAATTTAAGATGTTCACCACAACACTCGGCTTATAGCGTGGTTCACCACAGTTGAACTTTTTCACCAAATCATGCCATAACGCGCCAAAATTTGGCCGAAGTTGCAGCTATAGTTCTATATGGCGTTTAGCCAGAAAATTCGCTGCTTAATCCGTTCTTGCAGAAAAGAGAACAACATAAAAAAACTCATAAGTGACAGCCCATCGCAAGCGATAGATGGCATGCGGTATGGTATGAGAGATATAGCCAGTGCTCGGACTTCTGCTACTTTAGTGGTAGATCTACCACTATTTTCACTTTCTACCACTTGTAAGTTTCCCAATTTTCTACATGATCAGATGTGATATCCCAGCCGGAAATTTACTACTTCTGCAGTACTTCCGAAGTGGCGGATATGGCCATATTTCGTCACTTCGTGATTGTGAGACATTATTGCCTTTGAAAAGACTTAAGAGTTTAAATTCTTAAAACATCTTAATTACAAAAAAATTATAAAACTTTTGAGAATTGTAGCATTGAAAATAGAAGTATACAACCCTCTTTAAAATGAAAATTTCATTTGAAAAAGAGTCTGTTGCAACGTGCTCTTGCTTCTGTGATATTTTCACTGGACGGTTATTCGAAAAAGCACCAATTGCTCTCTTTACATATGAGTGCTTCACTTCTTCTGCAGTCAAGATTTTTTCATGTATGCGATAATGTCCGGCTGGGATACTGTATTAATATTTTAAACAATTTTAGACCTTCCACTATTTATATAAATCTACCACTTCTTTTTTAAAAATCTACCACCTATAAAAATGTTCAAGTCCGAACACTGGATATAGCATACCATCTGCCATGAGCGGTCTCCACTTGCGATCTATCGCATACTTTCGATCGCATTCTATGAACCATCGCACGTCGAGACCTTAAGTTACACCATATAGTAATATAGGGGACACTTACAACAACAACCGAATTCCGTGGTGAACTAGTGATACTATATTTTTTTGAGTATTCACTTAATTTTGTAACTAAACATACTTGCGATGAAATTTTTTAATGTTTTCTTTCTAATGTAAAACTTTTTTAGTTTTTTATAATAGTTTATGCAATTTTGTACCTTTTTCATTCAAAAGAGCTCCAAAAATATACAGTTTATGCATTCTATTTATCATGATATGTCATAAGTACTTGAGCCACTAGTTATGTATCGAGCAATTTTAGTTATGATATCACTGAATATTTCATATCAGCTGTTCTGTAGTGGAATTCAAACTTTTTGACAATCGGCCATATTCGACGCATGAGTACTCTGCTTTAGCGTTCCTCAAAAATATGAGCAAAATTTTATGTAATTATTTATAATTGTATAAAACTAACATATTAATTCATGAGAATTTTCGCAAGAACTGTGAAAGAACTCACGAGAATTCAGAATGGAAACTTTTTTTCTCCCTTCTCCACCCATAAGAACAATCCTCCAAATTTTACAATTTTCCACTTTTTCTCGCCTGCCCTGGGATTCGAACACAGGCCTTCGGATTGATGATCGGACATGCTAACCATTACGCTACGGAGCCTTCTGATTCTCGTGCAGCAAAATCATTTTATGAATGCTCAAGAAAATTGAACTGTGGACCTCCTCGTTCACCATGTCTATAGAATGACAGTGGTGACACAGGGGTCAATTTTCCCCGCATTTACTGCAGGGATGCTTCTTCATAAGAGAATATTTACCCAAATATGGCAGCACTATTTTTATGATGAGAAGGACAAGCACAAAGCGTGTCGCGGAATACGTACGACACGTATCCCTCTCTCTACCTCGAACGTCCCTTGCCCACAACCACCGTGTCGATCGCTTGTCTTGTCGCATAATATGAACGGCAACTTACACATATTTCACTTTTGAAAGGGTTTATTGGGAATTCACGAAATTCGAAGCTGTGACATACATAGCTGCACGCAACTTGATAGTCAATTTTATTTTCAAGATGCCGTTGTCAAGGAAACAGCTTCAAAGGTCAAAATGTAACGTATGTATAACCTCGAAGTCACTAGTTTATTCACAAATATGAATTCAGATTTTCGTTTAATCATTATTGCTTACTCAAAAAGTTGGATTAAGAAGACAACCGCATTTCTGAGAGACGGAATCCTCAAGTGGCTTGTAATTGCGATTATGCTATACGTTTATTTAGGAACTTTTGGTTGTTTATTAAAGCATCGTTACTACTCGACCACTTTCAACACTTATGATTCTAACTTCCAAATTTGAAGTTTGTTTAATTTTCAAACAGCTGATTGTTTGACATATTACCCAGACGCAATTTCTTAAAGCAGACCCCACACAACGCATATCGCGTTCTGTCATTTCTTTGCAGGCCATAATATGATGAATGGTTGCAACCAAGTATGACAGTAAGGGAAATGAGCTTTTGGCTATAGCATCTGTAAAATTTCTTTATCGAATTATTTAAAGGCCATCACATACATACATACTCGTATTTCCCTCCTTCTCTTTTTTACTTTAGTTATCCTCATACAGGTTCGCAAATTTGCGATCGCAAATTTTCCGACGCAGCATGAGCGACCCTTTGAAAGCACTTAGCAAATTTTATGTTTATCCATACAAAAATTTAAACCTTTTTGTAAAAAACGGCTTAAACTTATGTCACCTTACTTTTCCGGTTCATCAAACTTGATTGATTGTATAAGTCAGCCCGAATCTGCTTTGCGAAAAAAATTCCTTCGCAAAAACCAATGGGAAAGTTTGTCACGCTTCGTAATATTTCTTCCATACAAATTTTGACATTTAATTTCCCAATTCGCAAAGTTTCCCATTTCGTAAAACTTGCGAACCTGCATGAGGACCACAATTATTTTGGAAATATGTTGAGTACTCAGTTCAGTTTCGATCCTATCGAGCCCTAACCGCCAAATTGACGTAAGCGACAAAAAGCGAATATTACAGGAGAGCGGTTTTTCTTTTTTTTTTTCTTTGCATTGACTGCCATACAAATTATAAAACTTCTAGTGCAATATCTCCGTTAATATTGAGCTTATCGTCGTTATATTTAACTTGGTGATGATTTTCAGGCTGTAGAATATATTTTCATCAAAAAATCAATTTCAGAAAAAATGTCAGTTACGTCAATTTGGCGGTTATGGCTCGATATATACGGGCATGTGACAGTAATCGAATACGACAGAAAACGTTCGATTTCGGTTACATTTTTAGGGGTCGTCCATATATTACGTCATCTTACAGGAGGGTGGAGGGGGTCTCGCGAATGATGACTTTTGATGATGAGGGGGAGGGGGGTCAATCCGCTTGTGAAATAATAAAGAGCTCAAAGATGATGTCAAACAAGGGGGGAGGGGGTTCTGGACGATGACGATTGATGATAAGGGGGAGGAGGGGGTCTAAAATGGTCAAAATCATGCTGACGTAATATATGGACGGCCCTTTATACAAATGTAAGCGAAATCGATCGTTTTCTGTCGTATTCGATTGCTTTCACATGCCCGATAACTATATATATCGTGATTTCTTATGACGTTATCACGTAAATCTATCGTCCGTGAATTGACTCTACGGTCACCAATTTTTAATTTTTTTCGAATTTAAGCTAAAGTGTCAGGAACATGCAATGAAAATTTGAAAATGGGATAACCAATAGCTTAGGAGATATTTACAAAGCATTGAACATGCGTACCCAGCATTTTTGCCACAGTAACCACGAAGCGAGCGCATTTTTGACAAGCACAACTTTTTCGTTCCGTTTTGAGCCTTTGCATATACATAATGCGCTCGCGTCGTTGTTGCTATGGGAAAATTTCTGGCTGCAGACCTGAAAAGAAAGCATTCCTGGATTACCTGTCATCATAGACTCAAAAAATTCAAATCGATCCGATCAACTTTATCAATCATTTGAGGAGCCCAAAAAGTGCTCCAACCATCCCAGGACACTTGGCCGCACCTATAACCACCGATGACCAAGAATTTATACCTACTAAAATATGATAAGTTTTACTGCAACAGGCATAAATTATGGAAGAAGATATCAGTTGAAAACTCAGTCAAGACTCATCTAAATAAAGAAGGGGTCCAATGTCAGCCCTTCCCATGCCTTACATCTCACATTAATAAGGCATGTCTAGCCAATAGATACAAGGACCCTTCAACGGATGATTTTAGGAAAGTCATTATAGTGACAGTTAAATCTACACTCATTAAACAATCAGAAGTACTTAGGCCTTGTCAACCTACTATAAAAGAAGAAGAATTGGAAAATAGAATTAACCAACTCATAAACATGACAGATCCACAATCAAAAGAATTGTACATGCATTATATGGACCAATAAAACCAAAGATGAGTTTATTAAAAACTTCATATGCAACAATAAGATTCCCATATCAAAGTTACTACATGTTTCACCAACACTCGTATTAGACAAGGACACAGGAATCCTCCATTGTACGGAACACAATGAGAATAGCCTGATTCCTATTGTACAACTAATCATGGTAATGGATCTTATTCAGTCACGATTCCCTTTGATGTTATCATTGATTATGACTGATAATATAAAGAAATACTTCAACTTCTCTGTTTATTATACAGGATGTTCTCCGATAAGATATTTTGAAGTAAAGAGAGAGGCATTAACATCAAAAGATTCTTTTTCATTCATAGCCTCATGGGAAGCTTTAGTTATTGGCTTTGTCATCTCAAGTCCTAAGGATCTAGGCTGTAAAATTCTGTATAAAGATACTAGGGCTAAAATGGAGGAAATCACACAAGTACATAATAATCTCCTTCTTCCAATCAGAGATAACAACCACTCAGAGAGACTATATCTCGCGTTAACAGGTATAACTAAGATATTTGGTAATCCACGCATTGATCCGATACACGAGCATTATAAGTGCTGAGAGAATACGGTTCTAATATAGGTAGAATTAGTGAGGAAACTGTTTCCCGATGTGTTGCGGAGGTCATATCAATATTCACTAAGAGATACTTCCAGAAACTAAATTCATATCCGAAGATCAAGTAGGCTACAAGGAAAGTTACTCGGATCTTTGAATACCAACGGTCCATAAGAAGATCTGACTGCTTAACCACTGAAGATTGACTTAGTATTGAATTTGATAAAATCTTTGAAATCGACATGAGCTATGATACCTTAGCCTTCATTAAAGACACAGCAGCTGCCCCGCCGATGGATAGCTGGGCAGCAAACTTTGACACATGCGCTTTCCGGAATCTCTACAATAAAGCAAGACCTAGACATGTCTTTTATGAAAAATATAGAAGAATAGCACAAGTCAACAGTGGTTTTGGTGCCGCAATTTCGTTCATTATTATAGATAAGGGTGTTATTGGTAATAATTTGGCTTTTAGGGAAAAATATATATATTACTGCTTTGTTAACGGTTGTCACGTTTGATATCGTATCAAAGCTAATATCACGGCCTATCAAATGACACCTTTTTCATCAAGATAGAGCTTGCAGTTTTTAAGGTACGAGCATCGAAATTGCACAAAATGAGAATTTTTTAATATTTCTTCGATTTTTTGAGCTTTTTGACCTTTTCTGGCATGAAAGAATTATTTTTGAATATTCTTTGTGCATAGTTTGAAAGGTGTTTCTTTATACTAAGCCCCGAAGCCAAAGTTTTTGATTTGGGAATTAAAATGTGGAGGATATGGTACGAATTGTGAATAAAATTAAGCTCTCAATTTAAAAGTACAAAAAACAACTCCCAAGATTTTCAACTGATTTAATCAAGTAGTTTAATTTCCCTTTTATACTTTACACAAAATTTTAATTAAGCCTGATTTCCAATAGTGCAGGAATTCCAGCGCATCTATTCCTGCAAAGATTGAAGACATCCACGCATATGGAATCAGCTTCAATCAACTACGCTTTTGATTGTATTTTCTTCTATATATAATATTTGTATGTGTACCTACGTAGAAGTTGTAAGCGTATCACAGCGGCAAATGTCCCGCTGACATCATCGATGAAGTCAGGGTGACTTTGGATCCGGTATGCATGACAATTCATATGGGATTTTGTATGCATTTGTACAGGAGTTGGACAGTGAATTCACCGGTGACATTGTCATGCTTTCTCTCTAAATGTCAATGTATAGAAACCAGTTTGATAACAACTTCTCTTCTTTGTCCTCTCTTTGGATATTTCGCAATTTTTGAAAAATCTATTTTTAACAATTTTTGTTCGCCTCAGCCAGGGATCGAAGCCGCGATCTTCGGATTCTGAGTCGAGCACTCATCATCTACGCCACCATGATACAAGAAAACAAGATAGCGCCAATTCAGCCCGATGATGTCACAAATACAAAATGAGAGCTTCGTTGTTGTTGTTTTGCATGGTAAGCCCAACGTCACAACTATACTTTAGCATGGGAAACAACAACAATGCGAATGCTACAAAATAGCGGTACCCGAAATGGCGCTATCTTGGTCTCTTTGTATCATGCTACGCCACTTCATGCTAACGTTCAACTGACGCTTAAACCTTATTTATATTTCAATAGCCAATGAGATTCAAGCACGTGAACAGCATCCCTCCAAGATGTCATGCATGAAAATGTCACCTATGTGTCATCGATGACATCACTGATGACATTGTCATGCAGGAGATAATTTTCCGCTGGGACCACAAACTATTCTTTCTTTAAGCGCAAAATCACTGCTTAATATTTTGAAACTTTCTACTGTATTTTATTTAGATTCCTGGAACACACCTTACAGTTCAGAAAATGTAAATCCGGCAGACTGCTGTCACGGGAACGCAACCTGTATGACAGCCAATTTGACAGGCAGTTCATACTATCGTTCTCCTAGCTATTGTCCTGGCTCTTCGTCTGATTTAGAAGGTGAGAAATGGGAATTTTATGACAACATTCATGCGCTTTCATTTCTTTTTCTCTTTGGGCTCATTTCCTTGGAAAAAAAGATGTAGAAAAACATTTCCACGACAGTTTTTTCACTTCTCCACCGTCGATGAAACCCATGTCCACGATCGCTCCGGTACGTGTTGTCAAAAAGCGAAATACGGCAAACAAAAAGGAAAGGCGACGAACGCAAAGCATCAATAATGCGTTTTCATGTCTTCGAGAGAAAATTCCAAATGTTCCGTCAGATACAAAGCTTTCCAAGGTGAATCTCTTAACAAAAAAAAAAAATTAAAAAATAAAGCCATGTACTTAGTATATAGTCTGTTTTATGGATACGGCGAAAGCTTCGGTGAGACTCTCATGTGCATATTAGAGATGACCGCCTGGGAAGAATTTCAGCAAGAGGTCGATCAATAATTAATCAGAAAAATTGTGCGGCCAAGAAAAATGCACGCCTGAGAATTTCTAATTCACTAAGGAGTTTTCGCTGTGTTCGAAAAGAAGAGCTGCAAAAAAAAAAACAAATGATTTTCCTTCTATTTCAGATAAAAACATTAAAACTAGCGATATTGTATATTAAATATCTAGTCGAAGTACTTGATGGCGATCAAGATCCAAAGACTGGATTTCGAGCAGACTTGAAACCGTTACATCGGAAAAACACTAATGAGAAACGGGCGTATTTGAAAAATGAATATAAGGTATGTCAAAACGATGATATTTTTTCATGGAGTTACCAGATATGGTCATGTGTTTGAGGAGCTAGGGTTTACAACACTAGATTGCAAAGAAATTGATGGGTGTTTGCCAAAAGACTTCACAGGCTAAAACATATACGATGCTTTCGAAGTTCATATCAATTTCGAGTGGATCAGTGCAATACTACAATCTAATTGGGGAAGGGTGATGCAAGATGGCGCGCGACCGATCACAGAAAAACTCAGCAGATTCAACCTATTTTTATATTTGCTCAGTGCTATGAAAAATATTGAGATTCGTCGATACATCAGTGGAGACAGTTCAAATTAGGAAAGCCTACGAGCTCTAAATTCACAATTATTTTATCGTTGATCGAAATGGTACAATGGTATGGGAGAAAGTTCAATTTGATCTGTCTGTCTGCGCTGAAGCAATGTGGAGTATAAGGAAAAATATACCAAAAACAAGGACGGTCGATCTCAGCTTATTTGTTCACCTGTAACCACTGTAACACTGGGGCTTAAAGAAAAAATCCGGCAATAGCGGAACTCCTTAAGCAATTAACTATCCTCATTATAGGACTGCTCCTATAGTATTTTGCTTAGCCTTTTCTTCTTAAAAATCTGTGTTGAGCCTTGTTGTCCTTGTGTATTAGAGTTGCAACGGATATCCGTCCTTAAATTTAGTATCCGGCCGGATACCATCTACTATCCGGCCGCCGGATACCTCACATTAAATATTTTCTATATTGTATTTTGTACTAGAATGCAGATTTGAAAATTGAACTACATATTGGAGGAAACCCTATGCAGTTCTGCGAAAACTTTCACAGAAAATGTCCATTTTCAGAGATTTTTCATTGCATTTGTATATCCACACAAAATCTTTATTCAAACAGGTTTAAGCCCGTTTCGAATTGTGTAAGAAGGATGAATTCTAAATTTCTAAGAAAACCCATTTAAATCAACGGTGTTCAAAATAGTTTTACGAAAATTCACTTCAAATTCGCTTTCGAAAATTCTAGAGGTGAATGCACCTTTTGTTCCCTGTGGCAACTCTAAATCGTTACCAAACCTACATAAATATTTAGGGGCTTACACTGTCAAATAGTCTTTAAAATGAATCTTTAACAGTTATGAAAAAAGTCTAAAAGAACATCGTTCCTAGCGTTATGTAGTAGTACTTAAACACTGGCGTTATTTTAAGGGGGAAAAACAACGGGAAAAATTAATGCAGATTTTAATTGTTTATCGTTTGCCGAAAATAAATGATACTCGTATGCCAGAGATCATTTAATGCGTTACACAAAGAATATATAATGTGGTTTCTGACATAAAACAGCATCCCAAAAATAACAAATAGCACCCGCCCTTGATGCTGCTCATTAAGAGACACTTAAGTAAATTGTGTTTCACACTTGTAAATGTAACCACCACAAACAATTACGCGAATACACACAACGGACAACGTTCAGAATGAGTGAGCAAAATCAGACAATTAAGTCATTTCATGGAAATATGAAGTTTGATACAGTAAGGACGCGAAATAGGGATGAAAGATTTCGAGCATATTCAATTTTCAGTTTTCGCTTCCGATTTTGGGTGCAAATTGTTCGGCTTGCAGTGGCAAAACGGATTCAAGGAGCGCTCAGATGTAGTTAACGTAGGCGTAAAAGTTTACCATTTATAATATTTTTCAATATTTTAATTTAAAAATTTTCCAAACAATCCTTACCGCCTTGTGAGCAACCGGTTAAAAATAATAAATACACAGTAAAAATTATAGGTTTAAAATGAAAACCAATCGGTATAAAATTAAATCTTTTTAGTATTAAATTTGAATTTCAATACCAAAAAGTTTTATTTTAATACCTTTTGGTTTTAAAAGATCTCAAAAACGAACAAAATTCTCAAATTGTCAAATTGTTCTCGCGATTACATAGCTTTCGTACAAACATACGAGACGTCTATAGTTCGATTTTATCGAACGTTGATATAATAAATCTAGTACGTGCGAATAATATCGCTTGTTAGCGTAGTGGAAGCGTTTTTGCTTAGCATTCTGAAAGGTCCGAGTTCGAAACCCTGTCGCAGGCGAAACAAATTGTGGAAAAATATTGGGGCTCGGAAAAAGGTATAGTAAATTTTGAACTTGGAAAAAAAAAATTGATGTACTACATAGGGAAGGAGAAAACATAGTTGCCAGCGATAAAGTTGAAGTATCTCGACTACCTTCAAAAATGTGTGTCTGTCCATCATGCTGTTTCAAGAATTCCTATGAGAGAGGTTCTTCTGCTGGAATCTCTTTTTTTTTTCATAAAAAGATTGGTTGCAAGCTTTTTATTCCTCTTAAATTTTTATTCTTATTTATAATTATTACCTATTTATTCCTCAAAAAAAAAAAAAAATCAAAAAAAAATTACGCTCGCCTGACCGGGGATTGAACTCGCCGACATCAGATTGTGAGGCAATATCTCTCATTTCTTTTCGCTCTACACATAATTTTTTTTATTATTCATACGAAAAATGCTCAATTTTTTCTCTCTCTTTATTTAAACCAAAAAGGTTTTAATTTAATTCCATTTTGGCATTGTTCTATATAAAAACCAAAATGGTATAAAATTTAAACTTTAGTTTTTACTGTGTAGAGGTGAAAAAGTCATAAAATTAAAAATTAAAAGTCATAAGATCTTTGCAATTTGTGGCGTCTAAGTGGAGCTTTTGTGGATCATTTAGAACTGAAAATATTTATTTCGAGTCTAAGGCAAGCGCGCAACTTAATTCTCGGCCGCGTTTCTTGAGATCGTTTTAAAAAAGAATTTTAGACATTCTGACTCAACCAAATATAGGGAGTTGCTATATTCACCGAGTACATACTCCAAATTCTCACGTCCTTGAATAATTTCCCATTGAATTACTCACTTGATTTTTAACGGTCAATTAAATAAATGCTGTTATATTTTTGGTTTATTTAAGCGGGGATCACTGCATAACCTAAGCTAGTATCGTAAATCTATATTCAAGGATTAATACAAAAATTATCATACAACAGGCTCTACTGTAAATTTAACATCAAACAATCTCTCATACCTAAACAAGGAAGGGTGTTATAGTCAGGAGAGCCATTGACTATTCAATACATGCACCGAAAAAAAAATGTATACGAAATCGTCATAATATTGATATTTTTCACTTACAAATCTGAGCCGATACGCAATATTATTAAAATTATACTACCTGTCGTATCAATTCTATACTTTTTTATTTGAAACGAAAAATGTATATTTTATATTAAAATATTATCTTTTTGATACTACGTAGTATTAAACGGATACGGAAAATATAGTTTTGATACTGATCTAATATGGAAAAGATATTAAAAATGTAATTTAACACCAGAATTGCACGGATATTGAAAATGTAAGATTAATACGAAAAATTGATACGCAAGTGTAAAACATTTCCGTATCAATTTGATGATTTTCGTATCAGAGGAATATTAAAAAATATTAACTTGATATTATAAATATCAGTCTGATATTTTTTAATGCAAAATTGATATTTTTCAATTTATACGAGGATTGATACGGGTTTATCAATCTTCGGATCAGGCGGATTTTTTTCGGTGTGACACAGAAATGTTTATTTGAACATTTTTTAAAACAGGCCCCAAGACCACTACCATTAAGACAATGTATTCTGGAGATTATTAGGGCTATTAAGGGCCTCGTTCCGATTTTTTTTTTTCAATTTTTTATAAAAGCCGCCCTTTTGACACGCCCACATTTCCAATTTTATGAAATTTAATCAGAGGTTTAAATATTAACTGAAATTCTAAATTTCATTTGAAAGATCTACTCCGATTTTAAGAGAGTTTTGGGATTGTTGTGACAGACTCTAGTACTGGGGTACCCTGAATAATGGTCCGATCCGGTCCATTCTCGAACTTGTTATTACTCGTGTCCCCGTGAGCACGCACACAAAATTTTGTCAAGATAGCTCAACTTCGATAAGAAAACTGTCGGCAGTCAGACGGACACGTCTAAATTGAATCTCATGGTGACGCTCATCATTTCTATATACACTTTGTTTGGTCTAGCTCGACTGGTTCTGGGTGTTACACACGTCCGCACAAATCTAATTTACCCTCGGCACAGAGTGCGTCAAAAGGGGTGTACAAAAAGGGGGTGGAATCTGTGCTTATCGACAGGCTTGATAAGAGTTCGAGTAAACGTTTAATCTTAGTTCCGTTTTTCCTTTTTCATTACAAGCGGATAATAAACCAAAAATGAACAAGTCAATTTTCGGAAATGTATTTATTTCTATTAGCTTAAGAGCATTGTCTGATAAAGGGCATAAAGTGTTTCTAGATACGCACAAGTGCAGCTGCATGCAGATTATAGCGCTGCGGCCGCCAGACATGAACATTACATTATGTTGCGTTGTGCTGGTAATTTTGTAATGTTCACCAGAAACATATTTCTTTATGATTTTTTAAGTGCTTAATAGCCAAATACACTTGACTCTGCAAAATAATCCAATTAAGTACTTATCAAAGTATTTTTTGTTTTTGGTTCAGAACGATTGGTTTATTTAAAAGTTTTCTCGCCCCTTCCTTGTATTCTTCGTTTTCTTTGTTCCTTTCAGTCAATGCACCAAAACCAGCAGCAGCAGCAGCAGCAGCTTCATCATCAGGCAAGTCGTGCAACAAAGGGACGCACGGGTTGGCCACAAGACGTATGGGCATCGGAATTACTTCCCGAGCAGGAGTAAAAATAAAACGTGAGACCGTTTTTCTTTTAAAGAGTTTGTTTTCCCCGGTAATTTTTTTATCTTTTTTTTTTTGTTTGTTTATTTTTTCTTTTCATCTAGTCTAGTCAAAATTGGTTTGTTTATGTTAAAGTTATTTTCTCATTTGCGTACTTATTTATGTATTTGTTGTTTACAAACTTCCGAATTCGAAGATATTTATTAACATGGAATACGCCAAATAGTATTTTCTAAGAGAAGTGATAGTAATTTAATTAAGCACTTGAAAACAATGCCCTCGAGATTTTAATTCTTTACTCATGTATTGATACTTAAATAATATAAAATGAGGTAAAAATAAATTAAATAAAAAATTGCTTATAAATTTTGAGGAAAGAGATTCTCGAAAGCATGGAGTAACTACCCAGCGGCCAAAATGCTGCTTACAGGAGCGATGAGCTGCAACACATTTCGTAGGCCGTAGATGGTAATGCATACATACGACCTCATATACCATCCTAGTATACTTTTGTTCGAGCGTGACCGTTTTGTAGAGTGAACGGCTACCACCAACACATAAAGTAAGCTATTGGTATGAAGGTCGCCTACAATCTCGTATACTTTGTAAGCTAATGGTAGGCAGTGTGCCTACAATCCCGTATACTTTGTAGCCCTCACAAATTGATTGCATATGCACGCAGTACCTACTACGGAAATTCATTAATGCCGATAAAAATTTTATCATGAATTTCAGATAATCGGACCAACGTGTAATTATTTAGGTTAAGCCATTTTATGAGGTTCAAGGAACTGCAGGACATTTTGAATTTAGGATAGGATTTTACCTTTATAGTAACTCTGAGAATTTTAAATATATGTATTATTTTTAAAGTAGTCAGTAATCTATAGAACCCTTTTGTGTCATCTCAATTGCCGCAGCCAAAAATTTACTCAGAAATTGGGAGCTCCGGTCCAACAAGGAATATTAGGAAAGCCTGCCGGGCCTGAGTTAGCCAAAAATTAATGTGAGCCCATATAAAATAAGAATCTCCGAATTGCTAAGGCTATTGAAAGCAAATATATATAGGTAGATTGATCTCCCTTCTCTTAGGCCAATGCCGACTAAGATACCAGGTGTACAGGATGCAACTAGTAGGAGACTTCGAATGTAGACTTTGTCTTGATGACGAAGGGACATGGACGAATGTGTCGCCCTGTGTAGGCTAAGACTCAGAGTCTTTAGCAAAAAATTCCTAACTCACGACGAGCTAGACCTCGAGACACATCTGAATGTCCTCTCTTTAATAAGGAATTTAGAGGGCATAATAGAACAGATAAACTAAATGGGAACAACTGCCACAATAGATGTGACGAAGGGTCGCAGTGCCACCGATTCGCCAGAGGGCGATACCCATGACTAAAAAAAAAACATCTATAGAAGGGTTGTATCTACGACTTTTCGGACATCGATAGCGAAAATGATTCTGATATTTCTGATGCTGATGACTAAAGCGAGACCGCAAAGGAAAGTGTTGCCTAAATCGAATCCGACGGATAAGCCGAAGCCAGTGGGAATCTGGAATCACGAGCCCAACAGATCCTCAATTCATATTGAAGAACCAAATGGTATGGAGTAGTGCCAAATGATTCCCAGTTTGGCCGTTCCATATTTTGTGCAATAATGTCCGATAATGTTCAAAATGATTGGTAGAGAGTTACTTTTTGATAATGTTGCAAGTCAAAGACACAGCGGAGTCACGATAAATTAACCCCAATGCGCGAACTATGAGAACGTTGACGACAGCTACTTTCAATGTTTTATAACTGCCATGAGAAAGTGGTTATTGATGAATAGCTAGTGAGCGTCAGGGGAAGATTTTCATCCTGTCAGTTTACGCCATCGAAACCTGCTTCATCGAAAATGAGCTTCAATTCTGGTTGGCAGTCGATTACAATTCTCGCTACGTTTGGGAAATTCAACCCCATATCGGAAAGCCAGTGGGTGGTATTCTTGAAAAGAATCAAGGTCAGCGCGTACACTGAGCGAACGTTACCATAATTTTTTTTTTTTTTTTTTGAAGGGCGCATTGTTATTTCCAGTCCTTTTGATTTTCGAGCAGAACAAAATATTTCAACAGAAAAATGGTTGAGTCAGCAACATTATTGGTTGATTTGAAAGAAAATGTGTTTAATTACTTTTCATTACGATTTGTATAATTCTCATTTGTTTTTTAAAATAGGACATATTAGATGTATGTATGTACATCTTAGAACTTTTTAAGCATTGCGAAAGCAGTTACACGACAACGTAGTGACAAAATCGGATGAAGTCCATCTGATGGCTATTTTTGGGGCTATATTCAGCAGAGGGCTCTGTGGCCATTTGCTTTGAACTTGAAATAAACTTCTTCACAGAGAAAATAATACATAATAAATACCTAATAAAATAGAACAAAATTAATAAGATATCTCTATGGTTTTTTTTTCAAGAAGAAAGTCTCATTATTGTAATAAGGAAAACCTTTTTGAATAAGTCAAGAAGAAAACTTGTTGCTTTTATTATGAATTCTTATTGATTTTTTCAAAAAGGTTTTCCTTATTAAATAAATTAAGAAGATTGTTTACCCATAATCTTACAGGAACCAAATGAAATCAATAAGAATACCTTTTTGCAAAAATCAAGAAGATAGCCCAATGAAATCAATAAGAAATCCATTTTTAATACAATTCAGTATAAAACCTAATGGAATCAAGAAGTGTTTCTCTATGGATTGTTTTTTTGGTGCCAAAAATAACGGAAATTGAGTGCAAAAAATTGTGAATAACTAGTTTTCTTCTTGATTTCATGTATTTCCCTTCTTGATAAAATTAAAAAGATTTACCACATTAAAATAATAAGGAATCTCTTTGGAAAAATCTTCTCTTCTTTCTGCTGGGGTACCCGCACAGTGGTCTGAAATTTTTTTGTAGCGCGACAAAAATATTTTTTTAACTTTTAAGCTTTCTTTTGGTCTTAATAAATGGGAAAAATATATAAAAAATATTCTGAATAACGTACTCAAGTTATTGAGCAAATAATTGCAAAAAATCATAGACTAATAACCATTATTTAAAAACATTTATAATTTCCAAATTTACACATTATATATGGGAGTGAAAATAAACTAAATTAGAATTGTATCCAATATTTAAGGGGATGGTATAGTTTTAAAAAAATTTTTAGACGTTTTTTCTTCTGAATGTACAACATTTCAAGAGTATGTATTGCAATTTTTTTCATTTTTCAATTTCAAGTAAATCATACTAAAACTAACTAACTAACTAAAAAGATACAGGGTTTCAAAGCGAGTGGCCCACTTGCATGTGCTCGAGAAAAAAAAATTATAAATCGATTTTAAGCAAATGGACTTTTTTGAAGTCGGTGAACACGATGATGCCAAATCTAGATGACCTTTTAAAAACATGTTTCCGTTTTTTTCAAATGATCCGGTAACCTTCAATCATGTTCACCGCAAAACAACTTTTTTTTCTAGGGGCCTCCGGAGAATCGCTGCCACGGATTTGTTTATCAATAATTTCACTTTTTTTTTTTTAAATAGACTTTAGAAGTCAAGCTATAGCATGTACAAAAAATAAATACACCAATATTATTCACGTCTCCAATAAAATATCATGAAAACATACATTTTTTCGACTTTAAAACCATAGAATCCCCTTAAAAATATCACCTTTCGCGGCAACCGTAATTGAGCTTTGAAATTTACGGACGTTTACCGATGGTTATGAATCGCAATATACCTCATTAACTATGCTTTAAGGGATAGGTTAATCAAAACTAGAGCTTAAAACCTCTTAAAACTTTTTTTAAAAGCTTATGTAAAGATAGTTTTATTAAGTGAAAAAATAAGGAATCTTTAACAAGCTGCCACTTATACACTAAATGTTACAATAAACCGAATGCACATAAAAATGCTCTAAGCATGTACAAATATTAACTTCTAATAGCTACCACTATTTTTTTTTAACGGAATATTAAAGAAAAATCAAAAACCAAATATTTGTTTAAACAGCCTCGTATCACTTCTTCATTCACACCTAATAAAAGAACAACTTTACCGTTGCCGTAACAACAGGTTTTTTACCTTTTTTGATAAATAATTTTCAAAAAAAGTTAGTTTAACAATGATTATTGGAATCCGCGACAAAAAATTTTTTGATTTTTGTCGTGCTAGAATAATATTTCAGACCAGTGTGCCCCGTAGTTCAACAATTTCAATTTAAATGCATTTTTGAAAATTATCATATCAATTCAACCTAAAATATAGTTGATTCAAATCTTTATTTTTTCCAACAAGAAAAATTGTTAATATTAAAAATATTCCTTTTTGAATCCGTCTTGTATGTTTTTCCTTTCGACTTAACCAATGTTCTGGTTGATTTTCTTCTCAGTGTAGTACTAGATTTAGTGAGTAAACAGCTCCTCACCTTAAACCAATCGTCTCTCAATCACTGTTCTAGATTGACAATGTCTAAGAACTCACTTGAAGAGTCATTGATATTTGTCGGAGTTCAATCATGAAAAAAAAATTTTTTTTTTTTTTTTAATAAAAATCCCCAAAGATCAAACTTTAGAGCGTTGGATCGAAAAAATAATTTTTTTTTCAGTGTCAAAAAAAATTGAAGAAATTTAGACTATTTTGCATCCATCGAAACCTAAATGGATTATAAACTGATCGGATAGGTATAAACAGTAGTTTCTAAAATGATTATATCTCAACAACGCACGTGTTCGGCGCAATTTAAATCAATTCCACAAGAGGAAAATTTAAAAATAAAAGGAAAAACACTTGAACACGAATTCAAGTACCTTTCCTAAAATAATTTTTTTTTATTGTTTTCCAATTTTCCTTTTCTAATTCGTTTTTTTATTTTTATATTAGAATTGTATAAACAAGAAGCAACGTTTTCTTTAAGACATAAACAATCTTATGCGAATGAATATCGGTGTCGTTCATTAAATTTTCGGCACAATGAGAAGTACCTACGTACTTATAAAATGAGTCACCTTATTTTGAAATTGATTTTCGGCCTAAATGTTCATTATTCAACTGATGGTTAGCTAAGGGTTTTTTAGGAACAGCACCCAAAACTTAGTACACATTTTTTGCTCTGCACTTTATTGTTGGATATTAATTATTTCCATCGACCCCCAAATAAAACGTTCAATGAAGTGAGCTGTTTGAAAAAATTCGTTCAACTTTACAAACAAATCTTACGACAAAAAATGATGTTTCTCTGTTGAAAAATTAAGTGGCCCAATGGGGACAGTTCGATATATATACATACAAAGGAAATATACTCCACACTTCAAGAGTTCGCTTTTCCTCAATAAACGATGCTACTTTTCAGTACTCATTGTTGAAATAATGTAGGTATGTTTATATTACCCTTTCAAGAGTAAAATTCATTGCCATAAGGAAATGACGATTATCACCTTCAAGCGCGAGAGTTGAATAAACTCCCAGCGGGATATTTGTTCTTCCATTACCTTATTCTTCAAAGAATTCATCGAAAAAATGAGCATCGAAGCAGAATTGACAAAAAAAAACGGTTTATGCATACAGAGCGAAAAATGTTGCCTAAAATAAGGAAATTTACGTCTAAATTAGCATGGTGAAATGGATCTCTCTGTGGCGTAGTGGACAACGTATGCGCTTAGCAATGTAAAGGGTTCGGGATCGATTCCTGTTGCAAGTGAAAAAAAGGTATGAATTTCATACCATTTCACAGGGTCGGCAACCGTTACCGAAACCGTAACCGTTTCAAAACCGTTTCTTTTCCGATACCGTAACCGTTACCGTAACCGAAATAAAAAACATATCGGTTTCGGTATTGGTTGGTTGGTTGGTTGAAGTGGATGCCACTTAGGCCGTTTATCGGCCCATTGTGATACCACAATTAGTTTTTTCTTGTGTTTGTGCGTGTGTATGTCTTTTTATGTAGTGTGCCCCTAACATGCGATTTTTGAAAAAACCAGTGCTAGGCTTGGAACATTACACTCCGTTTCACCTGTGCCGGGAATCGAACCTCGGACCCTGGAATCAAGAGCATAGCACGCATCCTCTACGCTATCCCAGAGCCACCGGTTTCGGTATTACTTTACAAAAAAAATTTACGGGATAAAAATTTTATATATTAATTATATATTTTTATATGGCAAGACTTGCGACTCTGCTAGTCTGCATGCTCTTGTCTCGTGCAATGTCCCAGCTATGTTGTTATATTTAGCTAGTGTGCCATTTAATCGGCTAATTTGGTGTACTATTAAAAGCTACGTCTGGATGAGGGCAAAATAAGCATTGAAAATAATAGCCTGGATAGTAGTTCTATCTCAGGTACATCAGGTGATGTGGAATTGACGCTGCGATCTATGGAAAGCAATGAAAGGTCTACTGAATCGTATAAAAAATCAAGCGCTGCAAAGATTCCGTCTTTGATAAAGCTTTTTCTAAAAGAAAAAAGAGTTGACCGGAGAGAGAACGTGCTACAATGGTGGGAACGAAAATCAACCCATTTTGTATGAACTAGCCAAAATTGCTCTTGCAGTGCCTCCCACGCAGGTGAGCGTCGAACACCTTTTGTCACGAGCCAAATTCATTATGAACGCACAAAGAAACCGTCTGGATGCTGAAAGTTTTTCCGCTGTTATGGTAATAAGAAACAACAGTCTGCTTTGCAAATAAAATGGATGAGAAATTCTAAGCTATTTCTTAAAATGCCTGAAATCGCGTTCAGTGAATAAATGTTGAAGCTTAAAAAGTATTTTTGAAAAAATGATGCGAAAACAAAATTTTAATAGTAACCGAAACTTAAAATTAACCGTAACCGTTATTCGTTTCGGTTGACATTCTATGAAAAAATGAGGAGTTAAAAAAATTTTAAGGAAAAAGTTCTCATATGCCAACCATAAAAAAGTTTCCATCCCACCTTTTCTTTTTTTAATGGTGCGATCTGCTTAATAAGTTGTTGTGTCTAAAGCGTCATCAGTACAAAAATGAGCATATATTACGATATGTGGCACTCTACAACAACTATGCTTGTTGAGTTGAAGTAGGCCCCCGTTGCATGCATTCTTATGGCAAAATCAAAAACGTAGCACGCCCCCGAGAAATTCCGGGTCCGGTCTAACAAATCTTTTCAAATCTTGTAACATATACCAAAATGTTTGGTATAACTCATATACATGTATAAGTGTTCGTCAAATAAATTTTGTTAAAACTCATTTTTTTCGACTAAAATATGGTTTTTATATAATATCAAAAATCGTTACGTGAAATTTTCCTTTTGTTCTTCAACAACGCTAAAGAAGAGCACTCATGCGTCGAATATGACCGAATCTTTGTTTACAAAACAGAACAGCTGATATGAACTTTTCAGTGATGTAGAAAAAATTCTAGCTCGATACCAAACTAATGGCTCAAGTACTTATAACAAATCATGCGTAAATGAATACAAAAACTACTTATTTTTCGAACTCCTCTCTTAAAAAGGGCACAGTATTGCATAATCTTTCATCAAAAACCTAAAAAGGTTGTTTACTAAAAAGAAAACATTAAAAAATATCAACGCAAGAATGCTTAGTTAAAAAATTGAGTGAGTACTCAAAACATTCTAGCCTCACTAATTCGGTTGTTGTTGGGAGTGCCACATATAAGGTCTGTTCCCGTACTCCACGAAACTGCCCAAAAATGCCCATTTTTTTGAAAACTGTATGAAAATTTGGCAAAGTTGGGCAGTTTTGGGCTGTTCCGTGCAGTACGGGAACAGACCTATAGTAATATATGAAAATGAGTTTCGAAAAAAGAGCTAATATCAAATTTTGCTTAAAAATCGGTAAAACGTTTACCAAATCATTTGAATTGATGAAAAATATGTATGGCGATGATTTTCTATCTCGTGCCAGACTTCATGAGTGGTTCACACGTTTCAGAAATGGTCGTGATAACCACTGTTGCCAGCTTAGGAGAATCTCCTCTAAATTAAAAGACATTTCCCAGCCGGACTTTATCCCATGCATGAACAAATCATTAACGCAGAAGTAGTGAAGCATTCATTTCGAAAGAGGCCAATTGATGATTTTTCAAATGATCTTCTAGTGAAAATATCACAGAAGCAAGAGCGCGTTGCAAGAGACTCTTCTTCAAATGAAATTTTCATTTGAAAGAGGGTTGTATACTCCTACTTTGAATGAAGATCCTATGAAATTTGCATGACAAGATGTTTTTTAATGTGTGTGCTACAATTCTCAAAAGTTTTATAATTTTTTTGTACTTAAGATGTTTTGATAATTGAAACTCTTAAGTCTTTCCAAAGGCAAAAATGTGTCAGTCACGAAGAGACGAAATATGGCTATATCCGCCAATTTTTTAAAATATTCATTGAAAAAATGCAAGTTTGGAAGCGCTTATTAAAACATTTAAAAAATTTAAAAAATTTATTTTCCTTCTCCTCTCAGATCCCCGCGGCGTATACATACAATTTTTTCAAATGAAATTCTCACTCCCGTTGGCATTATAGTCTTTGCTCAGAATGATATTATTATTCATGTTAGCAGCATATACTCTATTTTCAAATGAAATAATCATGCACATTGGATCCATTTTAGCCAGACAGCACGTGCACTTTTCCCAAATGAAGTTTTCATGCGGATCAGGGTCATACACTCCTTTGCACATGAATTTTGAAGTACTGAAAATAGCGGCCATCTCCTAATAAACTTCATTAGAAGTAAGGGTTAGTAATGCGAGTAGTCGCAGTATGAATTTTCACCACTTCGGAAGTACTGCAGAAGTAGTGAAATTTCCGGCTGGGTTGTGATTTTTAGTAGTTTTTGTCTTTAGAAGATTTAAAAATTTCATTTTGGCCTTGTTTTAAAACAATGTCATTTTGCATATGAATTATTGCCCCAATTTCAAAAGTGAAATTTGGCCCCAAAATAAAATGAAAAAAGGCCCCAAAAGAAAAATAATGTGTTTTTAATAAAAATGAAAAATGGCCCCAAACTAGAAAAAAAAATTGAGCTAATAACATTTGAAAATTTAAAAGTGAAAAATGGCCCCAAATTTGGGGTCATTTTGCATTATGCAAAATGACCCCAAATCAAAAAAGGAAAAAGGCCGCAAATTTGAGGAAATTTTGGATTATGAAAAATCACCCCAAACTAAAATGAAAAAAGGCCCCAATAAAAAATGAAAAATCGCCCTAAAATTCGTGTTGTTGTTTTCAATATAAAATTTTGGGGCCTTTTTTCATTTTCAGTTTGGGGCCATTTTGCATTGGGGCCATTTTTCATGGAGCCAAAAATTGCAGAAATTTTAGAAACATTTAGGACTGCTGTAAAAACCAGTAAATTAAATTTTTACCGACGCATGCAAAAAATTAATTGAAGAAATCGGGTGATAGTAGGCAACATTTTTTTTTTAAATCGCGCGTGCAAAATTTTGCAAAACCTTAGTTTTCACTATTTTAAATCGTACGTCTACCAGCCAAATAAAGGGCACTATTTGGGTTAAACTTTGACGATGACCACAATATTTTTTTTATTTTTTTTATTACACCATAAGAGAGAATTATATATGGCTGCCACACTCAGCGAAAAAATAGTCAACATGACACATGTTAAATTAACATATGAAAACATGTATGGAAAACAAAAACAAATTGAACAATTAACCTGGCGAACTCAACTATATATAACATGTTCAGATAACAAATGGTTAAAAGAGCAGTGTGGAATGTTAATCTAACAATCAGCAATGTTATTTAAACTCCAGCAACGCTATTGCAGGTTTCGAAAGGAAGTTTATGTATTCTCGATAAAAAGAAAGTCAGTTAACATTAATCGATTGATGCTCAGCAGACCTAGAAACCATTTTGTTCCGAGTTTTCTAGAACTCTGCGTGCATTTAATTAACAGAAGTCGAAACATATTAAGTATTTTGGTGAAATTCCAAATATATAGTACTATAACATAGATGGCACTTGGCGAAAACGTGTGTGTTGAATTGAAGTAGGCCCCCTTTGCATGCATTCTTATGGAAAAATCAAAAACGTAGCACGACCCCGAGAAATTCCGGGTCCGGTCTAACAAATATGTCAAAATCTTGTAACATGCCTTAAAATGTTTGTTATGACTTATATCTATTTGAATGTTTCTCAAAGGTTTTCTGTAAGAACTCATTTTATTTTGCACTCAAATATGGTTTTTATATAATATTACCAATGTTTACGTTAAATTTTCCTCATATTCTTCATCAACGCTAAAGCAGAGTACTCATGCGTCGAATACGACCGATTCGGAACAATGTTTGATTTCAACACAGAACAGCTGATGCGAAATTTTTAGTGATAAAGTAACTAAAATGAGGTGGCGAAGTAAGTATTTCATAACCATAGTTTAGAAATGATGGAAAATGTTTTATTTTTCAGGAAAAGAATATACAATTTCATTTCCACAGAAATTATATGTTTTTATAAATACGATACGATTTAAATCACATTTTTTTTGTTTGAAATATATGCTGTGTTTGCGGTTTTTCGTTACAATATTTGTAAGTACTCGGTTTATTGTTCTATGGACTGAACAAAAAATGAATTGTAGAAGGGCGACATCACTAAAACAGTTTTCGGTTTTTTTAAAAAAGTGTATGCAGTAAGTATGAAAGAAAAGTGATGTTCGAAAATCATTTTTAGGAAATTTATCAATTTTTATTTAACAATTTTTGAAAAATGTCAGTGTTGATCCCTGCATAAAAATAAAATTGATATTTACTTTTACAAGATTTTTTCTTATATAAATCACCAACACCCTTCAAATTTGATGAAATCAAGTCCAATACAAGTGTGTGCTGCCTTAATGTGTGCGCCTGGAAGCTATAAGGATACTCCATAAGCCATATCTCAAATTTTTCGCAGACGAAATTTGCTCATTCTGTGTGCCTAAAACCAAATGTAGAAGTTTTTTTTATAAGTTTTTTAAATATATTTTCCAATACAAAAATAATACACTACCTTCTTTGATGAACCTTGTGTTTCAAATTGTTTCCGACAAGTCTCCCCGTTGAAAGGTATGTTCGTGCATAATTATTGTACAGCTGAAGTCCTTCAAGCAACAGTCCGGAATGTCCGATAGTCCGGCAACGTGCCGGGCCCAAACGTGTGTTTAAGAAACGCAAAAAACAGAATTTATGAATTAATATGTGATGTGTTTAAATTCATAAAAAACAAACTTAACCTTTTTTATCACGTTCGACGATATTCCCATTTTTTAGATATATACTATCAATAGATCGCGGATTGCTTTCATCCTGAAAGCTGGGGAGCACTTCAATGCAATAATTATTTTCGTTTTTAATTGAACATCGCCTCGAAAAACGTTGTAAGCGACAAATTTTTTGAACCTAGTTTTCGCACTTTCACTTTCAAAAATATTTCGGCCCTTTTAGCCATTATAAAAAATGTTCCAATTTGGTTAATGCTTGGACATTTCTCAACACTTTCCGACTTTAAAGAAGTGAAATGACTTAGCACCGACTGACTGGGCAAAGTTTCAAACATGTGAAATTTTTCGCTTATAACGTTTTTCAAGGCGATGCTTCAATTTCCTTCTATTCTTCCGTCAGTATGGAGACCTTATCCAATTCGAAATTCTCCAGTTCAGCTAAAAATTCCAAGTTTTCCTGTTGGATGAATTGCATGAAATATATTATTCGACTGCATTTCAAACACTTACCTGGCAGCTTTCCAGCATTTCTCTCGTAACAGCTTTGACTATTTACAGCTGTTAAGACTAATTTAAAGGCTTTATATATTTAAAATGTTCGAAAACATTTATCTGGAACAACACAGAACTAAAAATATTTGTATTTGATAAAATCTTAAACAATAACAAAAACAGCTGTTTAAGGTTAAGAAACACAACACATCCTTCCTAGAGCTGTAGAAATGTTTGAAAATTGTAAATCGATACATATTAAGTGGCTCAAGTACTTAAGAAAAATCTTTCTCAAAATTATGCATAAACTACATCTTTTTAGAGCTCCTCTGAATGAAAAGAGTATATTATTGCATAAATTATCATTGAAACCTAAAAAAGTTTTATACTAAGGTGACAAAATCAAGAAAGTTCAACGCAATTATGTTTAGTTACAAAATTGCGCGAGTACTCAAAAATTTCTAGCATCACTAATTCACCACGGATTTCGGTTGTTGTTGGGAGTGCCACATATAGTAATATATGGTGAGGCGTTTTGAAATGCATTAAATGGTGAAATTGATGAATGCTATGAGGCAGAACACGTTGGGGGAGAAACACTAGAACCGGAGAATTAGGAATCATCCTGATGAAGGCGGAAGCGAATTCGCCGAAATACGTATAGAATCTATACAAAATAAAGGGATTGAAATAAAAGTGAAAATTCCAAATCATTTTATTACTTAAAAGTTTTCAACGCAACAGACTCGAAAAAAATATTATACTAGAACCTAACAATTTGAGAAACCTAATATGTATGGAAAGAAATACTGACCCATTTTATATAAACATAAATAATGTTCATTTTTCAGCAATACACATTCACTTGATATGTAACAATGTAAAAGCCGATAGGCTCAAAAGCTAGATTAAGATATTATTAAATAAAAATTTTGTTTTGTTGCTGTAGGCTTTTGGCCGTGATTAGAGGAAAACGAATGTATACATATTTGCTTTTTTCTCCGGTTATTGATTAATTTTATTTCTCGTTATTTCGACTGAAATTATCAGTCATCATCAGGAATCTTCTCCTATGAGTTACTTTCGTAAACACTGTTATTTTTTTTCTTCTAATTACCGCCAAAAACCAAAAGCAACAAAACAAAATTAAGAAAAAAGGCTGAAACTACAACATTAAATAAAAATTACTTTTTTATAACGTCTTTAAATTCAACCTGCTGAAAGGATGATCTCTGAATGTTAATTTAACATGTAGTAACTGTTCCTTTAACATTGCAAAATGACTGGTTGAGCTTACATGTGACCATGTTAAAACGACATTACCTTTAATGTTTTTTTTACCCGACGCTATGTTAAATTATCCTGATAAAAGGACATTCTCCGCTGCTTATATTAACATTTTGAACTGTTGTTGTAATCTAAACTAGCCATGTTAAATCCCGTAGATTTAACGTGACAGATCTGGTTGAAAAAAATTAACATGGAAAATAGTTAAAACCCGTTTGATTTAACATGTTTTTTCTCTGAGTGCACATTCACGATTCAAAATGATGAAAATAAAATTTTGTAAATTTTCACGAATGGTGGCCATGGCGAAAGTTGAACCCTAATAGAAAGGGATAGAGAGTGAGACAGTTATTCAGATTTATTTTTAAAAGCACCCACAGCAAAGCGTGGACGAGCTTGTGAATATGTAGGTATATATAAAGCTGAAATATTTAAAAATAAGTAAAACTTCATATTTAAACAAAAAAAAGGAATGCTTAAAGGTGCTTGTACACGTTCAACAAAAATTCGTCAACATTTATATGTTTCCAGCGGCAATATTGCTTCCCAGTTTACACTAGCACGACAACATTCGCCTTGTCAACATTTTTTTCTTGCCAGGCAACAATTTTTTGTTCGTTGCCGTCAATGTTGTTCAAAGTTATTGCCGAAGTGTTTACACCGGCAATAGAAACATGCTGATGTCAACAATTAGAGGAACATTTAAAAATTTAAACGTAAATTGCTATTTAAGCATTTATTATGCGAGAGCGAGGTAAGAGATAATTATTTCCATTTGTAATTAAAATAGAATTAAACGTATATTTTATTAAGAGGAAATGGATAATGAATCGTCCGATATAAGCATTGATGCTGAGCAAGCAGCTGCACTTTTATTATTAAAAATGATGCATCCACCATCAGCGCCGATATCCGTATATGCAGCATTTTTTTTTTTTTTTTTTTTTTTTTTTTGGGGGTAATGCGGTATTGAGCACTGCTGAGCTCCCATAGCATTGGTTTCAACTGGAATAGGGATATGAGTTTGGTCTGTCTTTCCAGAGACAAAACTTTTCATTTTTTCCCCAGACATTAGTGGCTAAATATTAGTTCTTTTAAATGAAAGTGACAGAATAATAGAAACTTTTCACTTACATGGGCTACTAGATTTAAATTTTTTTGTTTTGAGTTCATTTTGTTGCCGTCAACATCAAAATGTTTTTGAACGCTTTCATAAACAAATTTGTTGATCGGCAATATACAAATATCATTTTTGTTCATATTTTACATGGTCAACAAAAATGTTGATCGGCAGCATTGGGTGTTGACGAGCAACAATGTTGCCGTCCTGTTGCTATCCAGTTTACATGAGCAACATACGGGCAACATCTAATATTGCCCTAATGTTGACGCATTTTGTTGAACGTGTACAAGCACCTTAAGGCTCTTGAACCTTTCGACTCGAATGACGAAAATGCAAATGTCAAAAACTCTGGTGTGGTTACTTTCAAGTTTGACACAAAGAAGATGGGCATAAAGAGAAACGGGTTTATGGATGAATTTGTTAAGAAACTGGTGTATAGAATGGACTGTAAATAAACTGGTCTATGGAGCTCAGTACTTTCCAAAAATACCCTCTTCTTCCTCACCCTAGTGTCTCGCCTACAAACTGAGCTTTGTTGAACGATGATGACGTACGTGTAACGGCCACAATGTTAGCATTGCCACCACTAGCTCGATATTTAATAAACATCCCAAGAGGCCTTTTACATTACCCGGCATCTCGACAAGCAATTTTTCATGGCATGCCATCTGTCAAAGTGTAGATATTGCCAATGGAGACCGCAAGATGGCAATTTATGTCTTGCAATATTGCTTGCCATGAAGTTGGCAATGAGCGCCATTTTGCTTTTTTGACAGCTGAAAATCATTACACAGAAAATTTCAAAGTGTGAAGAACTAAAAAAAATGGAGTGGCGTGCATAGGACATTATAAAGTTAATTTTAGAATTCTCCACTATCTTCCCACAAAATATATGCGTTTCCAAATTGTGCATTTCACGTCCTTCTAAAAACGGGTTCACCCAAAATTTTGACATTTTCCTTTTTTCTTCTTCTAATAAATCATAAATATTTTTTAAAGCATCGAGTGCGCGTGCGCAACATATTAGCTTGTTCTTCGCCATTTCACATATGCCGATGGCATAACATAAACAAGTCCACCCTGGCAATATTGCCAATGTTAAGACATAAATTTGACAGTTGGTATGCCATGAAAAATTGAATGTCGAGACGTAGGGTTACACTGCAGCCACACGTTCAATAATTTGCTTTCAAGTTGAGCACACCTACTGGTTGTCAAAACTCTTTAAAATTGAAGCTATGACGTAGGCTGCACGCAACTTGAAAGGCAGTTTTATTTTTAAAATTCCGTCATCAAGGAAACAGCTTAGAATGCTATGCAATTATGATCAGCTGTTAAAAACTTGAACGTAAAATTGAAACGGAGCTTGAAAGAAAAATTGAAGTCAAGTTGGCGTTCAAGTTCTAAAAGTAAGAGTGTGTTAGTAAAATGTTTTGAATGTATGGGAACTTGAAAGCCAAAAATTGAACGTGTGGCTGCCGTGTTAGGCTAAGCGCCGACTTCTCAATTTTGAGTTGGCCAATTTTTCGTTGGAAAAGTGCTCTTGCGCTCCGACTATACAATTTAAAATTGGGTACTTTCAATTAAACAAATTTATTATTAATTAATTACTCAATAATTTATGAATTATTCGGTACCAAGTGTTTATGGAACCCTACCACCTAAAAATTGAGTAGTGTGCGGCGCCCCATAAGAACGTATGTAACACAACACAATTGGCCAATTTAAAATTTGTGGCAAAACACAAATTTTTTATTGGGTCAACTAAAAATTGGAATGTCGGCGCGCTCTCATATAATTCTGTGTGCCACAAACACATAATTTAAAATTGTCCAACTGAAAATTGAGTAGTCGGCGCCTAGCCTTAGTCAATTGTTGACCGTCAATTCCTATCGATATTCCCTTTTGGAGTTGCATTCGCTTTTACACTTAGGCTAGCGCCGACTTCTCAATTTTAGTTGGCCAATTTTTTTGTTTGGAGAAAGACTCATTGAGCACCGACTATACAATTTAGTTGGGTACCCAATTAAACAAATTTAGTGTTTGACATTAATTTTAAATTGAGTCAATTATTCGTGTTACATAGTTTTATGGGGAACGCGCTACACTACAATTGATTAGTGTGGCAGGTCCATAAAACATGGTACCGAAACAATTGGCCATTTAAATTATTGAAGTACAAATTTATTTATTGTAACTAAAAATTAATTGGAATATTCTTGTCACAAGTACCCAATTTAAATTCAATCTGTTGATAGTCGGCGCGCAAGAGAATTTTGACCTAATCTATCGAAAATTGGCCAACTAAAAATTTGAGTATGTCATTCGCTTTACACTTACTCGAAAGAATTGATCGTTTGTCCATAGCCCAATTTGACATCAGGGAAGTCATACCCAGCGGGATATTTGTTCTTTCATTACCTTATTCTTCGATGAATTCATCGAAGAAATGGGCATCGAACTAGCTTTGACGAAAAACTAATGTAAGAGAGTTTATCGCCGAAAGTGTGATAAGCAACATGAAAGAAATTTGAAAAGCCAAAGCAAAACAATTGCACATACATATATTTATGTGTGTGTGTCCGATAGAATAATCCTAGTTGCCGTTTGGCTAGAATTGTAGCTATTTAACGACATTGAAAATGCCAAATATTTTTAAGATGTCATATTACAGATTATTCTTAAAATCACTATGTTGACGTATGAGCGTAAGTTTTAAGAGGATTTAATGATTTTAATGGTAGAACCGATTTGATTATAATTGGAATATTATGGTTTTTTCCCCAGTGGGAAAGTATATCATTAGCACTTTTTGAAGTATGTTTTTTGGACAAAATTAAGAAAGCACAATTTTTGTACCAAAAATCAAATATCTTTAAATTGTATATTTTGACATGAGAGCCTTACCACAATTGTACAGAATGAGTTCAATTTTGCTCAAACGCTATAAGGCCCGTTTTTTGAATGTCCAGTTAAACCGTAACCGGCAGTTATTTTAACAATAAATTAAGTTTCGTTTTCTCAAAATACGATTAAAGCACAAACCTTAACCGACGCTCATCTGTCGATTAAATTTATTTATAAGAAACATTTGGCGGTTAGATCTAGTAGCTTTGTTATAGAATATTTTGGAGTTCGTATATTAAAAATTTTAATTTCAAAACATTCCCTTAAGGAATACACAGACAGCTGGTTTTCATAAGAGTCAATGCAAAACGCTGCAAAATTCTATCGTTTTGACATTTAGAAACATATGTTCTGTGAACCCGTTGCCAAATGTAAAAAATGTAGAAGTAACAGTCTACAATAAATCGATTGCTTAAAAATTTCAGGATTAATTTCCTGCTGTGTTAACTTACTATGCGACCTCTTTGCATGTGCACCAATTGAAAATCATTAAGCTTTTTTCAATTACTTTTCTGTCTAAAATTTGGCTACAAAAAAGTGTTAAATGGCAACTCTAGTTCCACGCGTTTGCACGAATAACGACAAAATAGATGTTTGAAAAGCCAAAGAAAATCTGTTTTGTGAATAAAATCAAAAGGATACTAACTGTTTTGGAGGTATGGTTTGTTAAACAGTGATTTTTATATTTTAAATTTGTGCTTTTTAACTCGAATAAATGTTTCTAAAATAATTTCAATTTCAATTTATTCAAAGAATTTACATTTGTTAGCACACTAAGATTTAAATCGTTTATAGTACAATTTGTGTGGGTGGAAGATAAAAGTCAACTATAAAATATATATAAATAGTGCAACTTAAAAAATGTATTCGAAAAGGCACATGAAAATACTAATAAAAACTGAAGAAAATACATTTTTCCGAGATAATGAAAATACTGATGAAGATGCCATGATTTCTATTGAAGGCTTCGAAAATATTGGCAATGAAATGGGAATAAGTGAAATCGTAGTACACAGCATTGATGTACAACATGAAGAAATCTGTGAAACCAATGTTCAGGAAACGTTGTTGGAAAAATTGCAAAAGTGGAGCGTGGAACATAAAGTAACTCGAAATTGTTTCGATGATTGGTTGAAAATATTGCAATCGGAGAGTATCGACGTACCAAGAAGTACAAAAGGTGTTTTGGAGCAGCTTAAATGCGTGTTACCATAGAATAAGTAATAATATAGAAGGAGCGTCTCATACAAAGCGTAAATTGTATGGCGGGTTCCTCGCGTGGAGCCCGCTCTCATTGTTTCCACTATTAATGCCCACAGCAGAACCCGCTCATATTTGCATGGTATGAGCGAAAATAATCTATATTTTGACTTTAAAGTTCTATAACTTTTGATAAACTGCTCCGATTTTCATAAAATAAAAACTTTAAGAAAATTTGAATAATTTGGAAAATCTTATACGCTTACTCTATATAGCTATCTACAAAAGGAAAAAAGTTCGTAACTGACAGAAAATTTAAAGTCTTCATAAACCTACAATTTCTATTAATTCTCTTCACATTCATATCTGTAAGCAGAGTATGTGTGTACTCGGTGACACCCCAGCCGGAAATGTCACGGTGAAACAATCAATGATATCAGCAAGACATAGAGCCGCGACTCCTCCTGATTACACACCAACTTTCTAATGAAATTAACACAAAAGCGGCATTGGCAGTCATAAGAGCATATATCACGAGTTGGTCATCGAAAGTGGAGTAGATCTACTCCGTCGTATCCATACCTCTATCGATGACAGTGCCATTGGATTTGCGATGGCAATGCCATTGCAATTGAGAAGTACTCAAATTTTGCCCTTCATATCCTTGGTGGAAAAAAATTAATTGGTCATTTATGAGAAAAATTCCGGCTGGGTGCTTACAGCTATGAATGTGAGCATCAATAGGATTAAGAATGAGAGAATTTCGTTTCTTTCACCTCTTCCTTACCGCCCGCGCCTATTATGCGCAACGAAGCAATCGTTCAGACGCTCCTTCTATATATTATAATTACTTATTCTATGGTGTTACGAACTGTTACGCCAGGAACCTATTTACATATAGGCCTTGAAAGTCAATTAACAATCATTGCGTCGAAATTGACATATTTTTCTGAACTCGTAATTGATTTTGGAATCGATAGGTTGCCCTTGTACAATAACTCCAACGGATGCTTGTGGCCAATAATGGCAAAATTGCACCCAAGAAGAAATACAAAAGTGATGCTTATTGGCGTTTTTCAGGGTAAGCACAAACCAGCAAATGTAAATATTTATCTTCACGATCTAGCCAGTGAACTTAAAAACCTGCTTCAATATGGATTGGATGTAGAGGACTGAAAAGTTACGTTGAAAGTGCAATGCTTCATCTGCGATGCCCCAGCAAGAGCGTTTATCTGCCAAACAGTGGGACACACCGCTTTTCAAGCGTGCAATAAATGCACACAAGCTGATCGCATATCTATATATATCTTGAAAGAGAGTAGGATTAAAGATTTTTATATTGATGATTTCTTTAACAGTGAGGAGCAAGGATCTATATTTAGGTGGAAACTCATTGGCTAGAGCAAAATAAGATAACTCCTTGTTTTGGGAGGGAGACCTAGACATCTTCTTAAAAAATGCATCTGAAAAGACGAAATTTTCTTATTAGCAGTTGTGGATCGGGCAGTGATTGCACTAGAACATGCGTACTCTATTTTGGATCTAACAAGAGACTTGTATAGATTAACGGAGACTGCCGGGTGGAGACCCGACTTGATGGAGGTTAGGCACTTAAAAAGCTTGGAGCAGCTCTCAGCATTACCAAATATCAATTCAAAATGCTCTTTGAATGATTGTGAAGTGTTTATGGTATGTACACCACTTCAACGGCAGATCTCGCTCTTCTGAAAGGCACAAGAATTTTAGTTTTGTCAACATTAAAGTAAAATTTTAGATCAGAACACATATTACCAAAGCAGTTAATCTTATTTTGCATCACTGAATCTGCCAGAGTAAGTGATGTATGAGATGAAATGATGATGAAATCATCAGCATACGGGAGAATGGTGGTATGGTTATCCGTAATAGAGTGTAAGGCTGTAGTATAGATGTTATATAAGATGGGCGAGGCAGCTCCCTTGAGGAATCCCATCCCTCACTTGAATCTCCGACTCGCCAAGTCTAAGATTCCTAAAAGCCAGAAAGTTGATAATCCACTCAACATAGTGGGGCTCAACTCTGATTTCGCGCAAGATAGCTTTCAGCATACTGAGATTAACGCAATTATATGCATTGCTAATGTCTACAGAGAAGAAAATGACTTTTTTTTCTTAGCATTAAGAACCCTTACTCGGTGAATCAGATGATTCAGGCAAGTGACGGACGATCGGTTTTTCCGATAAGCGTAGCTGGTGTTTCGTAACAAAGAGTAATGTTCAATGAAATGCTCAAGCTTATTCTTTAATAACAGATTGATGACTTTAAGATAGACTGATATGAGAGAAATAGGCCTGATATTTGCAAAGTTGCTTAGATCCTTATATTTTTTGGGAATCGGCACTATTTTAATGGTTCTCCATTCATCTGGGATTTGGTTCGAGATAAAGATACGATTGAGTTCCTGAAGCAGTTTTGCAAGGGCGTCCCCGGAGAGCGCTTTGAGCATGAAGTATGTGACTCTGTCATGGCCACCAGAAACCTTGTCGGATTAAGAATGTAAAATTCTGAGCAGATCATCATATTCAAAGGCGAGCGTACTGTCAGCATTAAGAGGGATGTTTGGTGAAAAGAAATGGTTTGCGTCAGGAACCTGATTTTTCAGCATTTCCAGATATAGCTGATTATTTTCTGGTCTCCATGTCGAGTGTTCTTTTCTGAAGTCCCCTCTGACCGCCTTGACAAAGCGCCAAGACTCTTTTGAACTTGGAAAGCAGTTCAGGTCATTTGTGTTATTCACGTATGCTTTTCGTTTACACTCTTTGACCTTCTTTTTCCAGCAGTTGCGGAGCTTTATATAATTGCTGATATTACCAATAAGAGGGAAATCAATAGCGAAATTGTGTGCTTCCTGAACTTTTTTGAACAATATTGATAGTTGTTCGTTGCACCACATTTTTGGCTTACGATTCTTATTGAGGTGTAAAGTACATGTTTGAATAGTGTCTTGAATTTTCTGTTATATTTCCGCAATGTTGGAATGGACTGCCAGCTTCCCCAATTCAGAGATAAATTTCCTTTTGCAAAGGAAAGGTTGAGAATCACGAGAAATAGATTCTAAAGATATGCACACCGGGAAATGGTGGCTCCCACCCAGACGACAAAGCATTACTTCCCAACTTAACTGTAGAGATGAGTTGGTAAAAGACAGATCTTAAACAGAACCTCTAAACGAGAATACATTTTTTTGAAAGTAGCCGAACCATTGTTGATGCAGTGGAAGTTAGAGTCATGCACAGCATTTGCTAAAGAGACGCCTTTAGGCAGATTACAATAATCCCCCCCAAACAATAAGTCTTGCGTTGAAGTCCCCAAGTAAGAGAACATGGGGAAGAATGTCAAGAAAACTAAGGAGGTTGGTAATTATCGCCGTAAAGGTGGCAGTGGGAATGACCAGGCACGGCAGAACGGCGTTTACATGGGGTAGTTGTACCCACTCGAGATTTTCCGAGTGGGTATTTTACCCACTCGAAATTTTCCAAGTGGCTATTTTACTCAGTAAAAATTTCACGAAATTTTTGGAATGCCAGTTTTGACAAAAAATTTTTTTCCAATTTTTTCATTTTGAGTTAATATGCAATGTTTCCGTAGAGCCTGTATCTTTGCGTTAATAAAGAATGAAAAGCATTAAACGACATAAGCCAAAACTACCAAACGGAAGTATTTGGAAAATACTTGGCCGCGAAAATTTAATACGTAAAAATTTTACCCTAATAATTGTCTTTTTAAATAAAATGTTATTCTATTATTTCGGAGGCATTTACTGCATGTATGATATGTTGTACATTCAAAGTCGGAAGTTAATACGTTTGGCGGTTCAAAAGTTATAAGTATTTTTTTCATTTTTGGAGGTAGGAGTGGGCGGATCACGCCCATATTTTGCAGTAATATCCCAATGAGTGAAAGGTATGTACGTTCCAAGTCCGAAGTGAATATGTTCAGTAGTTCAGGAGTTATTAGCATATTTCATTTGTGGGGGAAGCAGTGGGCGGATCACGCCCATATTTTTCAATAACATCCCAATGGGTCCAAGGTATATATGTTCCAAGTTTGAAGTGAATATGTTAAGTGGTTCAGAAGTTATGAGCATTTTTATATATGTATATAAACTTTTTTTACATGAAGTGCGTTAATTTTTGTTATTAAATGTATAATATGAAATAATATTTTTTGTATATTTTATTTTACTTGATTTTGTAACGAAATGATGGGAATGTTGATTTCGTGGGAGCTTTGTATACTACTCCAACGCAGCAATATACCACCCTTCCCCCTTCGAACTACTACCCACTAGAGGTGGAAAACAATCAATGTTAACATAATGGTAAAATTAATAAATAAATGGTAAAAATAAATTCCATTAAATTAAATTCTAACAAGCTTAGTAGTTGATGAAAAACAATAGATTGTCGTAGAACACCATCAATAGGGTAAAACATTTAAAAACATCGCCGATGTATCCCACAATCGTGCACTATTGATGGTTTCTGATAACTAACAATTTTTTTCCATCAACTAAGGTTGTTAGAATTAAATCAAACTTAATCTATTTTGCATTTTTAACTTTCTTTTCATTATTATTTATTTTAACTTAAAAACATCGATACTATCGATGTATCGATGTTAACATCGATTTTTTCCCACCTCTACTACCCACTCGGGAAAAATCTGTTCTGCCGTGCCTGGGAATGACTGGTTCTAAATACACGCTGCATAGCGTAAGATTTGGATTAAGGTTGGTCGTTTGCGCAATGATTATTTCGTATTCAGTGTCATACGCCATTCTTTTAAAGTTGATATAATCATGAAAAGCTATTGCAACTCCTCCGTACCCATCTGGTCTTGTTTTTTCGATTATTTTAAAATTGCATAAGTTTCTGTGTCTCTTAGATCTCTGAGAGAAGGTTTCACTGAAGGCGCAGATATCAATGTCGTTATCGTTTAAGAAAAAATCAATATTATTAATGTTTGCGTTCAGAGATTGGCAGTTATACTGTAGGACTTTCATCATGATTAGAGTCAATGGAAGAAACGATAATACTATGATCATGATTGATTGCACAATATTAATCATATTTTTAACCGCAATTAGTTCCTTTTGAATGGATTCACCGTTGAGTTTAAAATCTACAGACTGGCGCATCTTTGAAATTTCAAGACACATCACATGACTACGATCATGGAGTGATCTGCTTCGTCGTTCAGGCAGCGACCTGAAGCTTCTTGCTTCTTCACGTCGTGGAAAATCTTCAGAAATTCTGCGAGTCTTATGTGTCCCATTTTACAAACCAAATGAGAAGTATAGGCGTCATGCAAAAATTTTATTCCATGCACTGATGCCAGAACGAGGGGGTTTGTCCGTTTTAAGAATTTTTTCGATTTTACGTTTAACCAAAAATCACTTCAAAATTTTACAAGGTATTTTTAAGTGATCACTTTCCTAGAGAAAACAGAAATGAAGGGATTTTTTTCAATATCCAAGCGAAAAGAGTCACCAAAATACTGTCTAGCATCGGTTCTGGTTACAAAGTATGGGGAATTGAGTAAGAAGGGTTTTAAACGGCTTCGGCTTCTGTGGAGGGATATTTAAGCACAGTATTTTATTAAATATTTATGTGATGTGGCAACCCTGTCAGCAGGTGGTTTAAAAATAGTGAGCTCCATAATAACAATTAAAAACAATTGAAAATAAATAAGAAAAAAAAGGTGAAATAAACAAAAAAGTGAAAAAGAACAAATAAAACTGAGATAGTGAGTCATACAGAAAATTATAAACAAGGATGGCGGAATGCCATAAGTGCAGAATCGCCATCCGTGGAGAAACAGGAATAAGGTGTGAAGGTGTATGTGGAAAGGTGTTTCACTCGGCTATCAAGTGCTCCGGATTGGATCAATATAAAGCTCAGGTGATCGGAACGCATCCGATGCTGAAATATATGTGCGAAGAGTGTGTCACATATATACAAAACGTTGATCTTGTCGTAAGGGACATCCAAGAAAGTGTAAACAGAAATTCTGCATATTTGAAAGAGTACAAAAACGAATGGGAGGAAGCAATAAAAAAAAAAATCGAGTAGAAATGAATCAAATTATGAAAGAAATGGAAGATCGGTATACTGAAAAGCTGAGAAATTTAAGAAAGTTTCAAGAAAAGTGCGAACAAAACAATAGTAATATGATAAACATAGCGGAATGTATAAAGCAGCAAAATGAAGTGGCGGGAAAAGAAAGAGAGAGAATATGCGGCGAAATGGAAAAGCTAGTGAAAAAGAACGAAACGACATTCGCCGAAATTGTGAGAACGGATAAGCGAAAGGAGTTGCCAGATAAACGTAAAGAGTATCCACTAATTGTGAAACCAAAAAGCAGCCAAGTTGTCGATTTGACACAGCAAGACCTGAATAAAGTAGATCCGAAAAATCTGAATATTATGAATGTGCATAAAAGGAGAAGTGGAACTATTGTCATTGAAAGCGGCAGCAGTGAGGAACGTAAAAAAATAAAAAACGTAATTGAAACATCGATGAAAGATAAATATGAAATAAAAGTGCCTAAAGCCCTAAGTCCAAGATTTGTTTTAGCAAATATGTCACACAAGCATGAGGAGAAGATATTAATTGAAAAACTTAAAAAACAAAATAGAATAATTGAAGAAAGTGATTTAAAGATTATAAAATGCTACGAAATAAAGCGAAGGGATCAAATATCCTATAATGCTATAATTGAAACGGACATGGAATCCTTTTTGAAAGTTCGCGCTAACGAATATTTATGTATTGGATGGCAGAGATGCAGAGTATACGATGAAGTTGAAATTCTTCGATGCTTTAAGTGTGGCGGATATAACCACAAAGCAGAAAAGTGTCAAAATCAAACGCAATGTGCCAAGTGTCATGAGAGCCATGCAACTAAGATATGTAAAAAACCAGCAATAAAAAAATGTTTAAACTGTGTTCGAACAAATGAACGTCTGAATCTAGGGCTAAATGAAGACCATGAGACGTATTCGTGGAAGTGTCCAGTGTACCTAAATAAAGTGGAGACAAAAAAGAAGGCTATTGGATATTAGCAATCAAATAATATAAAAGGTATATACGCGAATATACAAGGGCTATTAAATAATTTCACTGAACTGGAAGCAGCGACAGATATAAACGAGCATGATTTTATAGTCCTATCCGAAACCCACGTAACGGATGATGTAAACGACAATGAGATAGAACTATGCAAATATAATTACGTAACATGCAACTCGAAATCAAATAGAACAGGTGGTGTCATAATATATGTAAAAAAGAACTGGAAAATTAAAAAACTATATGAAATCTCATATGAAGAAAAAGTTTGGTTAGTCGTTTCTCAATGCAACATAAAACAAACGGACATAATTATAGCTGGTATATACAAATCACCTAGAGCATCGGAAAGGGATTTCTGTAATATCTTTAGAGAAAATTTAGAAAGAATCACAGAGCAAAACGCAAGTGTAATAATAGCAGGGGACTTTAACATTAACTGGGCAAGAAATACGGTATATAAGTGCGAAATTGAGCAAATCATAAACGACAACGGTCTTAAACAAATAATGAATACCTACACAAGAATAACTAATACATCAAAAACCATAATAGACTATGTAATCACAAATTTACGAGATTTAAATGCAAACACGAGTGATGAGGCAAAAATATCGGACCACGAGACAATTACAATAATCACACCAGTAAATAGAGAAAATATATCAGTCCAAAAAATAGAAATGAAACAATTTTGCTATAACAAAAACATTTTCTCGGCCCAGCTACAGGACGCGAATATAAAATATGAACAAACAAAAAGCTTAGATTTTAACGCAGAATTAATTGAAAAACAAATAAAAAATACAATTGAGAGGAATACAGTGAACAGACAGCTCAAAACATCAAGCAGAACGGGAAGCTGGTTTAAATCACACCTGAAAAAATTAAGAGCTGACAAAATACGCGCATATAAATGCGCAAAGTTTTACAATGATGTAAATAAATGGAACATATACAAAAGCATAAGAAATAAATACAAAGCTGAAATAAACAAAGAAAAAAATAACTTTATAAAAAATAAAATAAAACATGCGAACAACCAAAAGGAAATGTGGAAAAAAATAAAAAGCCTGACAGACTATGTAGAAATTGCAAATAAATTTAATGAATACTTTGTAGGTAGCATAGAGCAAATTGTGCAAAGTATCGATAATGTGCCATATAAAAGCTGCATTCAACCGACCCAACACACATTTCTCTTCAGGGAAGTGACAAGTAGTGAAGTCTTAAAAGTTTGCAAAAACCTAAAAAATAAAACTGATTCCTACGGCATAAACCCGAAAATATTAGATGACCAATGGCATGTCATAGGACAGAGTCTAACGAGAATAGTGAATGAATCATTAAGAAATGGACATTTCCCAAGCTCATGGAAAGAATCAATGATAACCCCGGTAGAAAAAGTTCCAAATACAGTGAATTGTGATGAATTTAGACCAATAAATTCTTTAAGAACACTCGAGAAAGTACTTGAGTCTGTTGTGAAAGATCAGATACAAGAGTACCTAGAAAGAAATGAATTATTTTATAAATACCAATCGGGCTTTCGAAAAAATCATTCGTGTGAGACAGCTGTGAATTATATAGTGAGCAAATGGAAATTGAACTATAAAACAAAGCGAATGGTGCTTGCATTGGATTTTAAGAGGGCATTTGAAACAATTGATACCGATATTCTAATTGAAAAGCTTCAAACTTATGGTATAAAAAATAAAGAAAGAGATTGGTTTGAGTCCTATATTAAAAACAGAACACAGAGAACAAAAGTAAATGGGAAAATATCGGAAGGTGTAAAATTAAAATACGGTGTACCCCAGGGTTCGATCCTGGGTGCATTGTTATTTATAGTCTACATCAATGACATGCAGAATGTGGTGAGCGAATGTGAACTAATGCTGTATGCAGACGATACAGTGATGTACTCAGAAGGAGAATCATATGAAGTATGTAAAGCTAAATTAATGAATGATCTAAATAAAATAAACAAGTGGTTAAAAATGAATAAACTGAAATTAAATGAGAGTAAAACTAAATTAATGAAGATTAATATCTCAATTGGGGAACAGATACAGATAAATAACGAAACAATAGAAATAGTCGACAAACTAAAATATCTAGGAGTAATTCTGGATAAAGACTTAAAAATGGGTGAGCATATAAATTACATATGTAAAAAAATCGCGAAAAAAATCGGTTTCTTTAAGAGAATACGTAATAAAATAGACATGATGACAGCTATAAAAATATATAACACAATGATAAAACCTCATTTTGAATATTGTTCTACATTAATATATACAACGTGCAACCAAAGTCAGATTGAAAGACTCCAAAAACTTCAAAATAAAGCAATGAGATCGATCTTAAAACTAAACAGATACACGGGAATACAATTTATGCTGGATACTCTATTATGGCTAAGCGTCGAACAAAAACTAAAACTAAACACACTTATTGCAATATTTAAAATAAAGAACAACAGTACACCAAGATACATGTCCGAAAGTGTAACTTATGTGGCAGATAACCAAAATTATTCGCTAAGGAATGCAAGTGATTTCAGGATAGGATTACATAGGACAACGAATGCGCAGAATACATTATTTTATAAAGGACTTAGAATGTTCAATCAGCTACCAATAAGTATAAAAAATGAAATAAACTACAATATATTCAAAAGAAAATGCACCAATTATATAAAAAGAATGAATTAAGCTGAATTAGTATATGAATGAAATTAATGTAATATTATGTATATATAACTTTATTTTAAAAATTTAAGTGAAATCATGTGATAGTAATGTCGTTGGAATAGAAGCAATATGTGATGAAATAATATGTGATGTAACGATATGAATTGTAATAGTAAAATAATTTGCTAATAAATAATAATAATAATAATAAATTATTATATGTAGGACCACCATGCATTTTTATACCCAGCGTAAGCGGGGTATATTAGTTTTGTGCAAATCTTGTAACAGGGAGAATTAAGCTCCGGAGATATAGAAAAATATATATAGAAATGATCAGGATCAAAAACTGAATCGATTTAGACATGTCCGTCTGTCCGTCCGTCCGTCCGTCTGTCCGTCTGTCCGTCCGTCCGTGGTCGGATCTCCTCCGAAACGGCTGGACCAATCAAGTCGAAATTTGGCACACAGGGATATCGGGATCCGAGTATGATCCTAAGAAAAAATGGGAGACATCCGCCCACTGCCACGCCCACAAATGAATATAATGTGTTTTCAGTAAAATGCTTGTAACTTGCGAACCACTCAACACATTCCATTGATATTTGGTGTACTGGTAAACTACAAAAAGGGACATAGCCTGGAAAAAAATGGACGCCTCCCTCCGTGAGCCACGCCCACAAATAAGCCCAAAAATAAGGGCTTATCGTAACTTGTGAAGTAAAAGGCGTAGAAGCTTCAAATTCGCAGCATAGGTTGACCAAGGCAAATGAAAGGTGTAGGAACAAAAATTTATGTAGCCCGCCCACTGCCACGCCCACAAATAGAGAAATTTCATAACTTCCGAAGTAAAAGGCGTAGAAGCTTCAAATTCGCAACATAGGTTCACCAATGCGAATGAAAGGTGTAGGAAAATTTTTTTTATGGCCCGCCCACTGCCACGCCCACAAATGAAGATTTTTCGTTACTTCCGAAGTAAAAGGCGTAGAAGCTTCGAATTCGCAGCATAGGTTCACCAAGGCGAATGAAAGGTGTAGGAAAAAATTTGTTGTGTCCCGCCCACTGCCACGCCCACAAATAAAGATTTTTCGTAACTTCCGAAGTAAAAGGCGTAGAAGCTTCAAATTCGCAACTTAGGTTCACTAAGGCGAATGAAAGGTTTAGGGAAATAATTTATGTTGCCCTCCCACTGCCACGCCCACAAATACAGAAGCAAAACATAGTGCGCTCATAATGTCGGGACGCTGGGTATTTCAAAGTCGGGCTTGACCGACTTTAGCTTTCTTACTTGTTTTTATTTAAATCTTTGAAATGATTGACATTTAAAATTTAAATAGGGGGAATTTCACGTGAAGCGGGCAGCGAAAAAACGGTCATGTTCTGAAAATCGTTCATATTTGGATCAGTTGCACCTCTATAGAGTGTGAGTTAATGGGCAAAATTTTTTTGATATGTCACCGTTTTCGAGATATAGGCCTGTAAAAATTGATGAAATGAAAAATAACCTTTTTTTGCATGCAATATTTCGAATAAAAAAATTTTTTTCAAAAAATAAATAGTAACGGTTTCTAAAGAAAATTTATTAAGCTATTCAAGGATGCAAAAAAACTAAAAAAAAAAATTTTTTTTCAGTGTAGCACTGGTGGTGAAATGGTTAAAGCACAATTACAACAACTTGGACCTTTTTGATTTTTTTTTATTTTTTTCGAATTTTAGCTGCAGGTGTTAAGAATATATCATGTATGTTTGAAAATGGGATCTCTATTAGTTTAGGAGGTACAAAGCATTGAACATGCGTACCCAGCAATTTTCCCATAGCAACAACGAAGCGAGCGCATTATATGCAAAAGTTCAAAACGGAACGAAAAATTTGTGCTTGTCAAATATTGAAAATTCAAAAAAAAAAACCAAAAAAGGAATCTTTTTTCAAGTTCAAATGCCTATAGCTCAAAAACTAAGACACCGATTGTAACAAATGAACAAATATCGTTGCAAAGGGGAAAGATTTTTGCTTCATGATAATAAAATTTTATTTTATTTAGACGAGCCGTTTTGGAGTTATTTGGCAAAATCTCGTAAAGTATCAAAAAAACACGTTTTTTGCCCATATCTCAAAAACTATTCTTTGGGGGGAAAAAAAACGGATGCCATTTTCGTGATCAGCGACCCCAATTTAGTCTTAAACCATCATTTCGTCTCTACTCTCGCGAAAGTTTTAAATTCTGTAAACTAGTGTAATAAATGCTGCTACTAATGCGCGTGCCATCTTTTCTCGCTGAAAGTTAGAACGAAATGAAGTTTTATGACATGTTCGTCCATGTAAACACAATAAGTTTTTTTATGACACACTTTGCATTATGCTAAGTTTGTGAACATATATGACAGTATACAGGGCCCTATACAGTTTTCAAAAAATTAGGCAGTTTTGGGCATTTTCTTTGCAATGCGGGAACGGCATTTCATGCATTGTGCCCCCATCGTGTCCCAGGCGTCGAAATGTCTCGCTACGCTACTGCGTATAGAGACGGAGCCAGGAATGAGATTGTTAATTCAATTCTGGCTTATGCCGACTTACGCTACTCTTTCATATGATCACGGAATTGAAAAGTCAACAATATTTAATTTTTTTGAAGTTTGTTGATTTTTGAAAAAGAATTTACTTTTAATTCATTTATTTAACTGGGAAAGCACGCAAGTAGCCTATGTTTATTCAATTGAAGTTTTTAGAAAGCTAATTAATAATTTGCAATAACATCATTGGCAATGGGGAGCTGAAAGCTCAATTTTATTCCTCTCATTAGCTATTTTGCGTTGAAAACTTGAATAAATTTTTAAGACAGATCTCACCTTCGTGATAAAAGGTCATCCATGTCACTGATTTCAGGCTTTAGAGAGCTTAAATTTTGCGTATATAAGGGCCCTACATTGAACTAGTCTTTCTAAGTTGTGACTTAAGTGTACTCCGTCAAAATGAAATTGATCATCTTTTTGGGCATTTTGGTATTTTGCGTTGCGTCTTGCCATTGCCAATGTAAGAATAGTTCAAGTTGTCAATTTGGACATGGAGTTTGTGTTCAAGTAGGAAAAATTTGTATTCATTTAAGAAATCGATGTGAATTCGAAACAATGATATGTGATATAGGTTCAAGACCTAAAGTAGTTCCACTTGAAGCTTGTGACGTGGTTGGTAAAGCCACAGTGTGCAAAGTTTCCTTATCATGTCAATCGCTAGCATCAACAGCTACAACAAGAGCGTTGGAAAAAGCAACAAACTGCTGAAATAACCAGGATATTAAATGCCTCGCTTCAAGGACATACATTTTTATAATGTTTGTAAAATTTGTTGAATAAAGAATAAAATAATAAAATTTCTTTTGTACTTAAAATGTCTGGAGAATATGGAGGATGAAAGTCCTATATTATGATCCAATAAGTATTCTTCCTTTTATATTTTATTTAGAGAATATGGAGGATCCAGGATTCTTTCTTTTATATTTATTTTATTTGTCACCCGAATATATTGAAAAATACAGAATTGAATAATAATATTATTCCAAACAAAAATGCAACAAAATAGGAATCTGTTGATTCGCTATATAAAGAAAGAGAAGTTTAGCTCACATACTCTCACAGTTTTTGCAAAAAACACTTCTCTGTATGCACATGCATACAAAAACTTAATATTAGTGGTACTCATGCAGCTTCGCAAATGCCTTCGCAACTTTTCCCATTGTAAATTTTCATATAAATTTTAACAGTTGTGTGACAAATTTCTCATTTCCCACAATTTGCGAAGCTGCATGAGTCCCACTATTTTATCATGTTTTAACAATCCTGAGAATTGACGGTCAACAATGGACTAATGTAAAAGGCCTCAAATTTTGACGCGATTCAATCTAGTGGTAGCAGTTTATCGATACATATTAGGTGTAGTAAAAAGAAATCCATTATTTTTCCAATAGATGGCGTTATTTATCTGCATCTCGCGTTGTATAAGTCCGATCGTGTTCCACTAAGGGGGAATTAGAAAGATGACAGTTCCTACTAAAAAAGCTTTTTTGACACTTTTTTGATTGATTGATTCAGTTTTGTTTGAGAGCTTGTCAAAGATGGACATCAGCAAAGAGAAAATTCGCTACATTTTACAGTTTTTCTTCGATAAGGGAGAAAACGCAAGCCAGGCGGCTGAAAATGTGAATAGCGTTTATGGACCTGATACTGTAACAGCCAATCATGCGCAATTTTGGTTTCGTCGATTCGGTTCCGGCAACTTCGATGTCAAGGATGCACCACGCACTGGAAGGCCAATTGTCGAAAATGTCGATAAAATCATGGAAATTATCGAGTCCGACCGTCATGTTAGCACTGTTTCGATTGCAAAAGAGCTAAAGATTGCACAAAAAACCGTTTAGAACCATTTGAATAAGGCTGGATACACAAAGAAGCTCGATGTATGGGTGCCACACGAGTTAACGCAAAAAAACCTCATAGACCGAATTTCCATCTGCGAATCGCTGCTGAACCGCAACAAAATCGACCCATTTCTGAAGCGGTTGGTGACTGGTGATGAAAAGTGGGTCACTTACGACAACGTCAAGCGAAAACGGTCGTTGTCGAAACACGGTGAACCGGCGGAAACGGTGGCCAAGCCAGGATTGACGGCCAGGAAGGTTTTGCTGTGTGTTTGGTGGGATTGGCAGGGAATTATCTACTATGAGCTGCTCCCATACGGCAAAACTCTTAACTCGGAACTCTACTGTCAACAATTGGACCGTCCGAAGGAAGCAATCGCCCATAAACGGCCGGCTTTGGCCAATAGGAGAGGAATTGTGTTCCATCAGGACAACGCCAGGCCACACACATCGATAGTGACTCGCCAGAAGCTCCGGGAGTTTGGTTGGGAGGTTCTTCTGCATCCACCTTATAGTCCGGACCTGGCACCAAGTGATTACCATATGTTCCTGTCCATGGCGAACAATTTTGCTGGTGAAACATTCGCTTCAAGAGAGGCTTCTGAAATTCGACTGTCTCAATTTTTTGCTAATAGGAACGAGGGCTTCTATGAGAGAGGCATAATGAAATTACCTTTAAAATGGCAACAAGTTATCGAACAAAACGGCGCATATTTGACCTAAATCGGGTCATTCTAACTATCTTAAATAAAGCCCTCAATTTAATGCAAAAATAATGGATTTCTTTTTACTACACCTAATATATATCCACATATCCGCATAATGATGGCTATAGCTTTGTTGTAGTCATCAACAGCGGTAGATTGATGAAGATTTATCTTCAACCCGAAGATTTCATTTTTTACTAATGTATGTTGATTCAACCCTCAATTGGCTGCGGTTATATTAGATGCGTAAATTAAGTCTTACGACTTCGCAAGATAAGATTTAATACGACTTCGTTGGTTACATTGCACTACTTAAGGTCTCGACGTTACATAGCATCTCCATTAGACATCGTTCATGACTTGGCATTTATGTTACAACATAAATGACTAGTGGAGACCACTCATGTTACATGTCATAGCATTTATGTCTTGCCATATCGCTTGCCATCTATGTGCGGACATGAAACGTCATTTCGATCATTTGACAGCTGTATTTTCATTTTACGGCAGCACTCGTCGAGGCAACATTAAAAAGAATCAAAACAAGAAAAATAAAAATTGACTGGAATAAATATGAGATTCTCAAATTAATAACATTATATAAACAGTTTGAGTGCCTGTGGAACTACAGGAGTGCATCGTACAAACGAGTAGATTTAAAAAGAAATGCTTGGCTGCTCTTCTTCCGATAACAATTTTAATTTTTGCAATTGTTCAAGCGCTTTAATACAGCGAACCTTCCTGTTAATCGCCATTTCACAAATGCATATGGCATAACATCAAATGCCCACACACAAAAATGTCTCTATCTGTTTTCATGCCAGGGCATCAAAATTGACAGATTGCAAGACATGAACGATGTCTAATGGAGATGCTATGTTAGAGCTGGAGAACTATCTATAGTTGCGACCATCGATAGTCTCGATAGCCGATAGTCTGAAATATCGATAGTATCGATAGTACTATCGGAAGATATATTTTAAAATTTAAACTAATTTCATTGGCAAATTGCTAGTGATTTCAATCAAGCATGTTTGAGCTGTTTACATTTTAAATATGAATCATTTGAAAGTTTCAAATTTAAAAAATTAATGGTGGTCCTATAATAATTTAATAAAATACTGTGCATAAGTATCCCTCCTCATTTAATATCACGTGGTATTATACAAGAAGCCGAATTTTAAAACCTTTCTTACTCAATTCTCCATACTTTGTAACCAGCACTGATGCTAGGCAGTAATTTGGTGACTCTTTTCCCTTGGATATTGAAAAAAATCTCTTTATTTCTGTTTTCTTTAGGAAAGTGATCAGTAAAAATCCCTTGTAAGCATTTGAAGTGATTTTTGGTTAAAAAAATCCCTCAAAGCGAAAAAAACACTCGTTCTGGCATCAGTGCATAGAACAAAATGTTAGCATGACGCCTATAATTCTCATTTGGTTTGTAAAATGGGACACTTAAGCAGTGTTGCCAACTCTCGGTGCTAAAAAGCACCGGAAATCAATGATTCCCAATTTCTAATTTCAAAAAGCGCTAAATCAACCAGAAAAAGCGTTTTTGGAAGGAAACGTGTTGTTTTTCTAAAAAGATCATAGTATATTTTGATGTTTTTTGTTTCTTTGAATATTTATTATAAAACAAATGATTAAATATGATTCTTACAAGTCTGCGTTTAGATAAGAAACGATGCGACTACAGGCACCGAACAACCATCTCTTTCTTTCCCATATGCCATTATATATCACAAAATAGTCACGCAAAATGTTTTTCTAGTCTAAACGCAATCACAAAATTAAAGCTGCCAGATTCATCATTGGTTCATCTTACAGCTGTTGTGTTAGGAAGCAATACTTGGCTTACGTTATTACAATGTTAAAAATTCAAGGAAAAACTACTTTGAAAACTTTAATGAACGCAACGAAAAAGCGTCCGATTTCGCGCAAATATAGCTTGGCGCTAAAAAGAGGTTTTCGCGCCGCGGGCCTTCCGAAAGTGCTAGATCTAGCGTGGAAAGCGCCAAGTTGGCATCACTGCTTAAATCTATCTTTTGTACTCTTTGTTCGTCTTCGACTTAACTGTACTGTTGTCGACTGACCTTATAGCAAAAACGGGCTTAGCTTACACACTTAAGCACACACACACAAATTTTTCACAGGAGGCACGCATGTTTTACGAAGAGGTATACTTAGGTGGAACATGTCCGATCGTGCAAGGGTTAAGGTCACGAAAACAATGAACACATAAAAAATACTCTTCAGGGAGATATTTCCAAAGCCGCCGGAATGAAAGTCATTCAAATGAATTCTATCCTGGCCCACTAAAACTGCTCGATGCCTTGATGCAGCACGCTGGAAAAATTGTATATTCGTATACCCTTCTTACATGGGACCCAAAAGGGTAAGGAAATCCAAGCTATCATGAGATTTTAGTTGCCTTCCAAAACGCACCGACGCTGAAAATTATTTCAGAAGTGGCTTAGGGCATAACAAAACTATCCACCGTGATCATTTTCTCAATCCCCTTTGTAATTTCCCACATTTCGAGGGGGCTTGAACCCCAAAAATCACCCTCCGAATACGCTTTGATGGTATTCGTACTAAAAACAAATTTCCAATCAGTATTTCCCTCCAAATGCAAAACTTCCCCGAGAAATGATATTTTTTCAATATTACTATACATGTCACCATATATAATATAACAATATATAATATGTCACTCTCACAGATATTGCGCGGGACGTTTCGCGCCAGTTAGAAAGAGATGTTACTCGGCAGGCAAAAGAAGAACGAGAGAGAAATACTTTTGGTAAGTACCTAAGTGAAAAATGCTCATTTTGGTGGGTACCCAAGACCGTGGTGGGTACCCAAGACCGTGTTGAAAAGAGCCAAATTAGAAACGGCTCCTGAGTGACATATATAGTTATGTTATATATAATATGTCAGTAGAGCTGGAGAACTATCGGAAGGTATATTTTAAAATTTCAACACCATCATCATCATCAACATCATCATCGCCATCATCATAACTGCTGTGTCCCGAGTTTAAGTAAACACGCGTTGACTGCTGTTTCATGACTAACCTTATTTTATATACATGAGGTCTTAAAGGTAAGTATTAAATAAGTGTTATACAGATAAGTGTCTAAGTGTCAGTTGTTGTAATAGAATCCATAGTGTAAGTATTAAAGGTATATTAAATTTTAAGCTCAATATGTAACACGCTCCTCCTTAAGTTTTATAATATTCCATTACTGTTTTGTTATTATATATTTCATTTCAATAATTCAACAATTCTTTAAATATATATATGTATATAAAAATAAATTCCAATTTCAAAATTCTTCTTGTTATTTAATGTTAAAATATATTTTGATCAGTTTAATAGTTAATTTTTATCCTTACGTGGTCTAAGAACTCTTTTGTATAATTGATCAGATGGGTTTTGATTTACATTACTATCACTATTTGCATTATTGTGTGAAAGTTCAACAGTTTCTGCACGCAGAGAAAAAATACCGCATACCCAATTATATTTTGCAGGGATTACATATGTAATTGGGTATCCTGTAATTATATGCATAATTGGAGCTTAATTATGTTTATAATTCTGTCCAATTATATTATATAATTGCATGTTATTATATATGCAATTGGATACAATAACATAAGTATTTCCCTCTGATTACATTCTGCAATTGCCTGATATTATATATATAATTGGGAAAACTTTTTTTTTTTTATTTAAAATTGTGTTTGTAATGAAAACTATTTATTTTTTAATTTTTAATCTAATTGAAGTTTATTGTTTTATACAAAAGAAGAGATTAGTTTAAAGTATATATGTATATGTATAAGTTGGTACAAATTTTCAAATGGTTTTAAAATAAACAATATGGGTATTCACACCAGCGTTTTAACACCCGTTTTAATATTGCAACGACTTAATTCGTATACGTGAAGCATACAAATTAAGCCGTATCAATATTAAAACGGGTGTAAAAACGCTGATGTGAATACCCATATTTCATAAAAAGAGTCAAAGCCAATTGACATAAAGTTTTCCACTGTTCTTTACTAGATACGATGTACATTTGTTGCTTATCAAATCATATGTTGTATTATAAAACGAATTCTCAAGCTCCACTTTATAAGCTCCATAGTGCGAACTGAAACCATGATTTGTAATGGCCTGAAGACAAAAAAAAACGTTTGGCTCATTGCAAATATGCAAAATAAGAGCAAATTGAGGTACCTCGTCTTCATACATGCCCGTTTGAATTACCATATTTTTCTTATATAGAGTACTATCGATAATTATATAAGATGTTAATGAAATTGGAGAACAAAGTCCGAATTTTCGAAAAAGGTTATTGTCTTTAATTTGTGTAACTTTTCCCGTAGTGATTGCATTTGCGTTAATTTCATTGTAGTTTAGAATATAGTTTGCTAATTTAATTTGGTACTTGGTAAATAAACTTTTCAATAAATTAATTCTTGAATTACATACATAGGCGTACTTTTTGAGAGGTTGATGAAATGCTTCAAACCTTATGGACGATATATGCTTTAAAGGACCGACATTCTCCATAATCCTTGCATAATGTGTGAGATTATGAAACTTTGGCTTCAAGTGTAAACCTGTTACCTTTAAATATAATTCGTTATGCTCGGTAATTAAGTTCTGCACTAAAAAATGGGAATCAGAATGCAATGCGTCTGAATTACAGCAAATGCTTAATATTTCTTTTAAAAGTAAAATAACTGACCATTCTTCACAGTCATGAACTAAATCACCTATAATTAACGGCAAATTAATCGCCAATGTATTCATCTCTGAAGCGGTCAACTTAAGTTTTGATTTATTAAGAGCATCGAAATCTAATATTGGAGGCTTGTTTTTACAATTTGGGCCGAAGTTGAAAGTCAAAAGGCGATAATTGAACTGTTCCAGGGTAAATAATTTATATTTTACTATAAATGCTTTAAGAATGAAAATTAAGTCATAATGACAGACTCCTTCTAACAGATCATGCATTACATCCACAGCTAAGTTTTTTGTAACGTGAAAATTGTGTAAATTATTCCAAACAGAATTTTCTTTTATCCCAGTAGACCTTGCATCACACAACATATAATCATATTCATAGTTAAGATTATTTCGTATAAGATTTATATCTTCTTCACAAAATATTCGAGTTTGTGAGCGCTGCATTTTGCAAAATCTGCAGAAAGAGTTGGCATTGAAGCTTTCAGAAAAACCTAGTATAGAATTAGAGCCTAAGTTATCTCCTAAAATTAACACGGGAATGATTTTTATTTCCTTATAGCCCTCAACTTCGGAATCCAAGCTTAATCCCTCAGTTTCTAAATGTCTTAGATCGTTGACAAATTGACTGAAAATTCTTCTATTTCCGAAACGCTTTCTGTCTTCTGCAAAAGCAATCATTCCGATGAAAGTGTTCAAAGACTTAGACCTCAAATGAGGTGGCATGCAAGGAAATTTTACATATACTGCACAAAGTTTTTGAGAGCCCGAATGAGATCCTAATGGATTATTTGGTTCAAAATCATCGCAAAATATAAAGATTGGCAAATAAAATGCTGCGCTATTGGAATGCGATAACATTATATGATTCCAATGACGACTTTGAACATAGTTTTCTATACAATCTGTTGTAGATTTACTCAAGGCTTTACAGTATAGAATAATTTCTTTAAGAAAAGAGGTTTTCGAAAAAAGAGCAGAGAAAAAATATTTCAATGGAAATATTCCTGTAAAAAAATTCAGCTCACTTATCCTGATTGAATTATCGACTTTTGTTATTTCATTATTTTCATCATGAATGTTGCAATAATGAATGTCAAAAATGCAGTTCAATGCTTTAAGCTCTTTCAAAATTTTATATTCGGATTTGACATCACTTGTTTCTATTAATTCGGTAATATTGTTTAGCAAAACATCTTTGTTTGAAGTTTCGATGCACTCAGAGGAAGCTATCTGGTTATGCAGGGTGGTAAGATGTGTTTTAAAAAAGGATATGATTTGATTGGCAAATTTAATGCACGAATTTCTAGGAGTTTTATCATCTGCATAAAGTTTGAGGAAGGTTTTTAAAAATTGAATTCTGGATTCTTGGAAAAATGTCGTATTTGAGTTTTCTATTCCTTCTGAAGACACAGTTTGAGCAAAGATACCTTCGTTAAAGTCGGAAGAAACAATGCTGTCGGTGTGAGTAAGGTTAGTAGTTAAATTATCATAATGCCGTTTTAAATGATATCGAATTGATTCTATGTTAGAGTATTCTCGCTTACAAATCGAGCATTGAAAAATACTTCTGAAATGATAACGTTCATGGTGTTTCATAGCAGAATTTACCGATAAAAATGGAGCTTGGCAAAGCATACAATAAAAACTTTCCATATTTGATACAATGACCTGAAGTTTTGAAAAATATTACATTTCTAAGTCCCTGACAATGGTTTCAATAAATGGTACTTTTTTCCTTGATAGGGCTACTTTAAATATTCCCAGCTGCACAAACTGCCATACATGTAAACAAAGCTTTGGGTAAGCTACATCAAGAGCTGTGATGTACATAAAGGCACAACTTAAAGCTTCCAATACACTGCTGAATTTGAAGATTTGGCCTGCAATACTAAATTCCGCGTAGGAAATTGAAGTTCCATCATTTACAAATCTTATGTGGACATCCTTCTTTTCGGAAGCATGAAGTTCATTTAGACTCTGGGGAGAATAAAATAAATATGTGGAAATCGAATTTGAAATAGCTGTGCTTACCGAAAATTCCTGCATGAATCGTTGATGAATCTCCCACTTTGTTGCCCTTTTAGAAGAGTTTTCGATCCTTTTACCACCGTGTGGTAAAATGTAGGGAATTAAATTCAACGATAATTGGGCGCTATAGTCTGAGGAAATAATAAAGTAGAATTTTAATCATTCATTTATTCCAGAAAGTAATAAGATTGTTTATTCGTCTGTGTTAACATTTTAAAAAAGTGTAACAATTAATGGCTGTTTTTATTTACATTTGAGCATCTAAAAGAACAAAAATTACTTCCAACACGCTTACCTTCACAGGCGGATTTGCAGATTTGTTCAAGAATTGTTTGGACCGCGATATCCCTCAATTCTATGCTTCGATCAATAACTTTTTTATACACTCTGCCCCAGTTATGTACGCTACCAATTGATGGATGACGTATTTTTGCATCAATTGTCACGAGATCAATGCCTTTAATACACTGAAGAGCCGGATAGTTGATAAAATATTGGTTTGTGGTTATTTTCGATGAAAGTTCATTATCGCGAAACTCGAAAGTTTTCTTCCATTTTACGATGATTTGAGACCAATCATCACAATTTTCGTTTAAATATTTGACATCTTCTGATGTCTCAGATGAATGGGCTAAATTAAGCAAATTAGATTGAAAGAATTCTATATACCTAAGAATTTTTATAGAAACTTGCCTAAAGAAGTAGGTTTTCGTTTTATGCACCTCCGTTCAATAACACCTATTTCACTCAAATGAGCCCTTTTGTTGTTGTAGACGTTATACAGCTTCCCTCGTGCTGGAATACTTTGAACTGATGGGATAAAATAAGCGCCGGAGCTTTCGGTGGGAAAAATTTTGATTATAACTTCGGCGAGATGCTCAAAGTCCTCTCGAGTTAGACTTGAATAGATTTCGTTTCATTACAATGTAAAGTTTTAGTGATAATGTTAACTTACACTCTATTGGGTTGCTCTTTCAAACATTCATCAATAACAGCTTTTACTATCTGCAATCTGTCTTTATTTTCAAGGGGTTTTCCCGACTGATATTTTTTTTTAATTGCTTGAACAATTGGCAAATTTGTTATGGCGCTTTCATCCACAATTGGAAGCTTCTCCAAGTCACACTGCTCCTGGTTGAGGTCTTGGGGAAGAGTTTTTGATGACGTTGAAGCACCTTAAATTGCCGAAATTGAAAAATTCCATTTAATAAGTTAAATAGGTATTTCATAAAGAAATAAAAATAGTAGCGCACCTTTTACTGAGATATCAATGCTAAAGGTGGAATCGTGGCCGTATTGCAGGACAATGTCCTTAAATTGGGATTCCTTGATAGTAAAGCCGTTTAATTTCAGTTCGATATTTTCAACCTCTTCATTTACTTGAAATTCGGCTTTAGCTGGATTGATAAATGATTTTTTAAAAGTTTACAATGTAATTTAGACAATTAGACCAGTTTGCTACTGTTCCGATTAAACTTTTCGTTCCGAAAAACCCAAAAATTGGTAAGAAAATTTTGATATTTTGAGAGAATATAGTCAAGGTTAACGCGAACTGTAGCAAATGATCCTTACAATTTGAAATATGTTGAGATGCGCAGTTGTACTGCAAGTTATTTGTTCATAATATTTTAGTCTTACCAGCGACAATGTAGTCTGCATAGGTACATGTATCCGAAACTTGGACGAACGCTTTATTTAATAAGAAAGAAGTCGGTATGAACATTTTAAATCTTTCTTTTAATCCAGGGATAAATATATTTTGTCAGACGTTGAGGTGTCAAACTGGACACTATCATATATTACACTTTTCTTAAAAAGTGCAACTTACTTTTGTGTTCAATTTATTAACTTATTTCAATAAAAGAGAAATTGCCACACTGTTCGAGAAAATTCTATTTAAAATATGTCCCGTAGACTGCGTACATAAATGTTGGTTATGTGTGTATGTAAAGGCGTCTCACGGCTTTGCGTTTCTGTGAAAAATCCTTCAAATTCTGCAAAATTGCATTAATAACCGACACACCCGATGGAGCTATTTATTTCTTTTATGTAAGATATATTTATAATACTCTTCAGCTTACACGTATCTTCCAAATAATGGCTTTAATTTAAAAACAATTAATCAAAAGCACGTTTGTTCAGCCGCACAGCTAATGAAGTTTCAAACGAATAAAGCAACGGTAAACTTCTAATGCAAATAGAGCTCTTGCAACAAACAGAGATAGAACTATTTTACTTGGCGTTCAACATATTCCTCTTTCTGTTTGACGTTAAAGTGTGAATACAGAGTTGCATTTTAGAGTCAATGAATCATAAAATTACATCCATGCTGCAATCGTATAAGTAATTGGACTGAATTATATTCGTATTTAGGCGCAATCACATATATGATAAATTTAAATGCAATTATATAAGTAATTGAGCGCAATTAGTATTTTTAATTTTCTAATTATATTGTAATTGGATCCAATTAATAATGCAATCGGGGCAAGGCTCCAATCACATATGTAATTGGTTCCAATTATATTTCGGGAACTTATTTCTCTCCGTGTGATGTGTTTCGATTGTTTGAACTTTCGGTATTGATATCTGGATTAACATGTATGTCATCATCATCATCTTGAATTCCATGCTGTACATTTTGTTCATTTGTTACACCTGGTTTCATTTGATCAATGTGTCTTTTGATTAGACGATTATTGTGAGTTATATTACAGTAATACGATAATGGCCCAGCTTGCTCTTTTACTATGGCAGTTTCCCAACTAGCCTTGTTTGGATCTTTATAATTACGAATAAGAACTTCCTGTCCTATCTTAAACTGAATAAATCTTTTGCTTTTGTGATTATTTATACTGTTTTCTTGACTTTGCAGAATATTATCCCTTGAGTTCGGAGGTTTAATTAAGTCAAATCTCGTCCTAACTTGCCTACCCAAAAAAAGTTTTGCAGGCGATTCTTTAGTCGAACAGTGCTTAGTGTTACGATAGTCCATCAAAAATCTATGCAATATAATGTCAAAGTTTGATTTGTTTGAGCTATGCAACGTTGCATACAACGATTTTTTTAATACTTTAACAAAATTTTCTATCTGTCCATTTGTTGATGGATGACCTGGAGCTGTTGTTATATTTCTAATGCGATTTTGAGATATAAAAGTTTTAAACTCATCCGAGACAAATTGTCTGCCATTATCACTTACTAAAGTGTTGACTATGCCATATCTACAAAATGTTTCTCTAAGTTTTGATATAACAAAGTTCGAAGTTGGTTCTTTTGTTTTGAAAGCTTCCACCCATTTAGAGTGCGAATCAATCAAAACAAATATGTGAAATCCATTTATTGGTCCCGCAAAATCTACATGAATTCTTTGCCAAATGTTGCTAGTAGGCGTCCATGGTATTAATATACTTTTTTCTGGATTTGGTAGGACTTTCTGACAGTGGATGCAACCTTTTATCATTTCTTCTATTTCTTTGTCCATTTTTGGCCACCAGACATATGATCTAGCCATTGCCTTGGTCTTGACGACTCCCAGGTGGGATTCATGTAGTTGCTGTAGTATTGTTTTTTTAACTTTTCAGGAATTACTATTCTGTACCCCCATAAAATGCATCCGTTTTCTACCGTTAATTCTGAAGATTTGTTTTTGAATGATAAAAATTCTTTATCATTCAAATCATTAATTGTCCCTTTTGAAACATGATCAGATAACTTTGAAAGTATTGGATCCCTTCTGGTTTCTCGCGCTATGTCTTTGAAATCTAGATTTAGACTATTTCTATTTTCAATAAAGTTTATAAATGACTTTCCTTCCTCAATTTCTTTTGCATCAACTTGAGGCATACGTGACAAATTGTCGGCTTCATTTTGATCACCTTTTATGTACTCTATTTGGTAGTTAAATCCTGACAAGAGGAAAGCCCAACGTTGTAACCTGGCTGCGGCCATTAACGGTAATCCTTTATTTGTACCAAAAATTGTTATTAATGGCTTATGGTCTGTTCTCAAAATAAATTCATTTCCTATCAAGTATTGTCTCAATTTTGTCACAGAATATATTATGGCTAAAGCTTCTTTCTCAAGAGTGCTATAATTCTTTTCTGTTTTAGACAAAGCCCTAGAAATAAATGCAACCGGTTTGATTTCTCCATTAGGAAAGCGGTGTGAAAGAACACCAGCTACTGCATTATTTGATGCATCCGTAGTAAGAATTATAGGTAGTCTTGGGTTGAAATGAGAAAGAACTTTGTTTGAATTAATGTCCTTTTTTATTTGTTCAAAGGCTTCTTGACATTTATGTGACCAGTCAAATCTTACGTTTTTTTGAAGTAAATTATAAAGTGGAACCATTTTTTCTGCAAATTTGTCAACGAATTTTGAGTAATAATTCACCGTTCCTAGAAATGCTCTTAATTCGGAGATATTTTCTGGAGTTGGTGCGCGTAAGATAGGGGCTATTCTATCATTATTTTTGCTGAGTCCATTTTTGTCAATAACAAATCCTAAGTAGGAAATTTTAGGTTGAAAAAATGAGCATTTGGATGTATTAAGCTTTAATCCTGCATCTTGTAATCGTTTTAACACTAATTTGAGATTTTGAATATGTTCAGAGGTATTTTTTCCTGAGACCGTTATGTCATCTTGATATATGACTGTAAATGGAATGTCACGCAGTAATGATTCTATGGTCTTTTGAAAAATAGCTGCCGCTGGTTTTACACCAAACGGTAATCTTTTTACTTTAAAAGTACCTATATGTGTCGACCATGTGCACAGTAGTTGTGATTCGTCATCAAGAATAAGTTGATTATATGCTTTGGATAAGTCCAGCTTTGTAAACAATTCACCACCCTGTAGTGATGCGAAAATTTCATCGATCAATGGTAATGGATATTTGAAATCACATAAATATTTATTTATTGTGACTTTATAATCGCCGCATATGCGCAATTCTCCATTCGGTTTCAATATTGGAACTAATGGAGTGCCCCAGTCGGAATTGTTTATCGGTTCTAAAATGTCATCATCGACAAGTTCTCGAAGACTTCTTTCTATTTGTTCTTTCCAAGCCAAAGGTATTGGGCGAGGCTTGAAAAATATTGGTTGAGCATTTTCATTTATAGTTAATGAAACCTTTCCCAATCTATATGCACCCATTTTATTATCAAAAACTTCGAAATATTCATTTCTGAGTTGATCTTCAATATGACTATGTGTGCTGTCTACGAAGTTCACTTGCTGTAACCCAAAGTTAAATTCTCTCAAAAAATTTCTGCCTAACAGTGGTGGGTTGTTTGTGTTTGTCACTACAACTTTTATAATTTTTTTTTATCCCATTATACGTAATTTCTGTATTATATTCTCCCATAATCTCTATTTGATTTCCGCCATAATCTAAATAAGTATTATTACACGGTTTAAGACTCACATTTTTTTTAAATTTTTTTACATATGATGATGATATCAAACTACACGGTGCTCCAGTATCGACCGCAACATTTCTTACACATCCATCCATGAATACAGAAACTGTGTAAACATCCGTTGAAATTTCACCATTAATGCTGTAAATACAAAAGTTCGAAATGTTATTAACATTACTATCATCATCAGAATTATCAGACTGGGATACATAATTTACATTATTCGGCTTCCCATGACAAATGGATGCAAGATGTCCAACTTTACCACATTGGTGGCATTTGCTCTTCTTATATCTGCAGTCTTTTGAAAGATGATTCGACCATCCACAGTGATTACACTTTGGTTTCTTCTTCTTATCGCTGTTATTAACATTGTTGCTGTTAGCTTTGGTACTGCTGTTGCTGTTGTTAAAATTTTTCCACTTATGCTGACCATTGTTTTTGTTTCCCTGCTGAGGTTTCGGTTTTTTTACAAAATTGATGTTTGCGCTGTTTTCAGTTTTGTTGGAAAATTTTGTTTCCAAAATAAGAGCTTTTCGTAACGCTGAATTCAAAGAAAGCTTCTCATCTTCTTCACAAAGTCTCTCATACATGTTGATTGGAAGTCCAATGACAAAGCGGTCAAGAACAAACGCTTCCAAATTATTTCCAAATTTACAGCTCAATGCCAATTGCTTTGTTCTTGCATACCACTCTGATACTGTTTCATTCTCCTTCATTGTAGCAGTATGAAAATTTTTCCGCTCTCTAAATACGATCGACGGTGGAGTATAATGTGTTGCTAACATAGATGTTAACTCCTTGTATGAGTGCCAAACAGGAGAATTTGGGCTGCATAAACTATGCAAAACGCTGTATGGTGTTGCGCCAATCGATTTTAAGAGAATTGCCTTTTTTATGTTCTCTTCTGTGCAATTTATTTCACATAGATGTATTTCCAGTTTCTCTTTCCACAAAGTCCATGACTCTTTTTGTGGAGAGAATTCCGGCATGTTGTTGGATTGGACTAATTTAATAGTTCCGTTATTTATTTCGTCTGGCATTATGATTTATTTTAGCAAAGTTTTATGATTTTTATGATTTCAGTTTTCTTCTTTTTGTTTTTTATTTTTATTTTTTTATTTTTTTATTTGGTTGCACAAATCACAATTAGTAATTTTACAGTTTGTTCAATGTACCTACAGCTGTACTTATAGGTTATATATGTTGTATATGTATTTACATATAGTTCTTTGTTCGTATATTTATACGGTTAAATGAAGGTCAAGAAATAAAATTTCTTATTATTTTTTTCCCGTCGCCATTTATGCTGTGTCCCGAGTTTAAGTAAACACGCGTTGACTGCTGTTTCATGACTAACCTTATTTTATATACATGAGGTCTTAAAGGTAAGTATTAAATAAGTGTTATACAGATAAGTGTCTAAGTGTCAGTTGTTGTAATAGAATCCATAGTGTAAGTATTAAAGGTATATTAAATTTTAAGCTCAATATGTAACAATAACCAACCCAACCATCATCATCACCAACCTCACCATCATCATCACCATCAACACCATCAACACTATCATCATCACCATCAACACCATCAACACCATCAACACCATCAACACCATCATGACCATCAACACCATCAACAGCATCAACATCATCAACACCATCAACACCATCGTCACCATCATCTACATCATCATAACAAACCCAACCATCATCTATATCATTATAACCAATCCAACCATCATCATCACCATCATCACCATCAACACCATCATCACCATCATCACCATCAACACCATCAACACCATCAACACCATCAACACCATCAACACCATCATCTCCATCAACACCATCAAAACCATCAACACCATCAACACTATCATCACCATCATCATCAATATCACCATCACAACACCATCATCATCATCACCAACCTCACCGTCATCATCACCATCATCACCATCATCAACACCATCATCATCATCACCAATCTCATCATCATCATCACCAACCTCATCATCATCATCGATAGTTTTGATTATCGATAATTTTGACAATCGATAATTTTGATAATCGAAAGATGAATTCTAGAGCGGCTCTCGCCCTTATCTAAATAAAGGCATTTTTAGGAATCTGTCCATTTCAAAAAGAAGACAGCCCTCTGTCACCGCAAGCACCACCTTTCCAATACTAAAGTAAATATCCATAAATCAAAACTATCGATAGTCTTCAAAAACCATCGATATTTTCGATAGTTTGAAACCATCGATAGTATCGATAGTGCTATCGATTGTTTCTCCAGCTCTACTCGATGTGCGATGGTAGTCCAGTCATATCGTGCCCGCTAAAAAAGTTAAAGAGGTCAAAAGGTCACGAAAATCAGTTTTTCGCAAATATCTCGCGATCTATTGCTCAAAGGTCAATAAAGGTTATTATAAAAATTGTTTGTCGTGAAATAGTCTACAGAATAAACCGTTTTCGGAGTAGAGCGCCGAGAAAGCGACTATATTATAACGATGCACTCGTTTCCTCCCCACCTTCGAGGTAGAATGCAGGGCGCGTTTTTTTACATGGTTTCCCCCGTAGGCATAATCCATAATATGTAAATAATAAGAGGTTTTTTTATTTACGAGTGAATAATTTTTTATTTGAATATAGAAAAATACAGAAAAATTAACTTCTTGGATCTATAGGATATATAATGGAAAGAAATGGACTCAAGGAAGCTCTCAGCAGTGCCGTAGCAATTCTGTTTTGCGTGAGGGGGCACAATTATTTTTCCAATTTGCGTGGGGGGCAAAATTATTTTTTCTATTTTATTCATGGGCAAAAACAAAAATTCGTGGGGGGGAAAAGCCCCCTCTTGCCCCTATGGTTGCTACGGCACTGGCTCTCAGTGTTATTTATGCTCCAAATTCAGTAGACAAAATGTTAGATGGCCATGCTTTTGCAAGAAGTGTAAGAGGACATGGACTTGTTAGAGTTGCACTAATGAAGCTTATATATGATAAATTAACAATCGATCAAATTCTGCAGGAGTTTTTGGATGGTTACATCATGGATATTCTGAGAGGGACGATTTCTTATGATAACATTGAAGAATCTGAAGGTGTTTTGAACGGATTAATACAGTTATTTAATGATGAAGTAGCTAAATTGAAGGACGATGTTCCTACTGCTCAGTTATGGCTACAATATATGTTATTGAAATGATATCAATAGCTAATGATTTCATTCGCGCTGAGATTCTATGTTTATGGAATGATCATCTCACAAGTGTTCAGCGAATGCTTTCATATTTCCATGCATCTGGTCATTTCCTGTATGCTAAATCTGCACATTTATACTTGCAAAATATGTTCGCTTTGAAAGACCAAATGGCACACCAAACTATATAAACTTTACAAAAACATTTGCAGTGAGACGCGCAGAAAAATAAAACTGTGGAACCTGGACCAAGATGACTATAGAACAAAGTTTGATAAAGTCTATGAAGACTGAAGGAGGAGTTTCTCGAGGAAGGAGTACTCATGAAAGCGTCTTATCTAAGTGGATATATGGCATGCATGCGACAGATACAATTTGTGAAGAAATTGAAAAATTTTGCGACCTTTCATGCGACCATGATAGAAGTGTTAACTAATGATAATGGATCATGGTCATATGCCATAAATTCAAAAGACATTTTTTGTAGACAATTTCACGACAAAAAATTTTTATAAAAACCTGTATTGACCTTTGAGCAATTGATCGCGAGATATTTGCGAAAAACTGATTTTCGTGACCTTTTGACCTCTATAACTTTTTTAGCCGGCACGATATCAATGTCGATTTCTTACATCTTCATTACAATGCCGTGATAAAGGTGTGTACAAAAATTCAGCTCAATAGAAATTATTCCGCAGATAAAACCTAAAATGACTGGACTATGGTTCATAGCATGCGATCGAAAGTATGCGATAGATCGCAAGTGGAGACCGCTCATGGCAGATGGTATACCATATATATATATGTTATATCTCGCATACCATATCGCATGCCATCTATCGCTTGCGATGGGCTGTCACTTATAAGTTGTGTTGGATCAACTTGTAAATCCAAACTATAAATTTAAGTTTTTTTTCTAATCACAATATCATAAAAAAATATGATTCTAAACTGTAATAATGTCGAAAAAACTTAAGAAAGAAAAAAGGAGAAACCGAGAAGAAAAACTATTTTGAAGTAAAGTAAAGAATTCTCTCAAAAATTTTCTGGTTTCATTTAAAATCCTGTTAGTAAAGGATTTTCTCAAAATCCTTTGGTTTCAAATAAATTCCTGTCAGGATCGAAAATTCCGCTCTAAGTAAAGGAATCTCTCGAAGTCCTTTGGGTTCAACATTCTTCAAAATATCTCTTCTAATATAATTGGAATATTCGATTCTCAATGGTATTTCGTTCACCAGCAGGAACTAAGTCGAAGATGACATACAATAGCTGTGTGCTCTGCAGTGCTCAAGATTCCCTAGAAATGGTGCAGTGTGACACATGTGATCTTTGGTATCACTTTGTGTGTGTCGGCGTAACCAGTTCGATTGCCGAACAACCTTGGGAATGCCCTACATGTCAGCAAGCGGCCACTTTTCAAAATGGTACCAGTTTGGCGGGTGTGACTAAGCCAGTCAAAGGCGCAAGCTCAGTTGAAGTCATCGACAGTAAAAAACCATTACCTCTCGGTGAGGAGCTTCCTAGGAAGGTAAACTCAGCTGCTAAGCATACAACTGCAGTGGGTTCAACGAGATCCAGTGTATCTTCAAGACGCAACATGGAACTTAGATTGAAGCAGCTTGACGTAGAGAAGGCATTAGAAAAGCTATACATCCAAAAAAAGTATGAAGCTTTACATGAGAATGTGGATGAGGATGATTCTTCTCATAGCAGTAATAGTATCCGTACCAAAGAATGGGTATCACAGCAAGCGTTGGGAGCAACTAAGAAAGAAGCAAAACAGATACCGAATCAGGTTTGTGAAACTGCTGAAAGGCGATTAACTCGGGAAGTATTATCTGCGCGAAATGCCTTGTCTAAAGACTTGCCTCTTTTTTCCGGAAAGCCTGAGGAATGGCCGTTATTCTTTAGTGCGTTCAACGAAAGTACTCAGCTATGTGCATTTTCCGATGGAGAAAATCTTCTAAGATTACAACGATGCCTTCGTGGAAAGGCTTTGGATGTGGTGCGTAGCCTTCTTTTGATCCCTAAAAACGTCCCAGAAATTCTCAAATTGCTGAAAATGATGTTTGGGAGACCCGAAACAATAATCAACGCTATGATTGAGAAAGTAAGGTTGGAGCCTCCTGTCAAAGCTGACAGATTGGACACTTTAGTCAGCTATGCAATCAGTGTTAAAAACTTGTGCTCAACATTGGAAGCCTCAAATTTGGCTTCGCATATGAATAATCCTTTGTTGTTACAAGAACTCGTTGAAAAGCTGCCTGCACAGACTAAACTTTACTGGGCAATGTACACCGTATGTCAAGTAAAGTCAATATCCACATTTTCAAATTGGCTGTTCCAGATTGCTGAGGCCATAAGTGAAGTTTCACCCGTCACTTTGCAAAACAAAGTACAGGGAAACGTTCATTCACACGATCATTCAGGAGCAGTTGAAACAAATGTGTGCTTATTATGCAATAAGCCCCACAAGTTTGAGAACTGTTACAAATTCCAAGAGATGAAGCTGGTAGATCGCTGGAATAAGGTAAGACGACTTAAATTATGTCGTCTGTGTCTAACCAAACATGCTTACAATCAATGCAACAAGGATAAATGCCCAGTAGGAGGTTGTGAAGCTAAACACCATAAGCTCCTGCATAAATTCAAACCGAAATCTGACATTGGACTTTCTAAGGTCAACCCATCTATGGTGGGTCATTCGACTGATGATCAAGGAAGGCAAACATATTTCAAAATTGTCTCAGTGACACTTTTCAATAAAGGAAAGTCAATAGACGTGTTCGCCTTTCTCGATGATGGTTCTAGCATTACGCTCATTGAAGAGAATGTAAGCAGAAAACTGGAGCTGCAAGGAGAATTCAAGACTCTTTGCCTCACCTGGACGTCCCAAACATCAAGAGTAGAAGATGATTCCATGCAAGTTGATCTCTCAATTTCGAAGCAAGTTCCTGGTTCGAAAAGGTATTCTTTGCGAAATGTTCGAACAGTTAAAAACTTAGCATTACCCATGCAAAATATTAGTCGCGAAGAACTCAACCGATTCAAGCACTTGCGAAATATACAATATGCTGAATACCAAAATGCTATGCCTCAAATTCTCATTGGTTTGAACAATAGCTTGGTTTGCAATACACTCAAGCTTGTAGAAGGTAAGACAAATGAACCATTTGCTTCTAAAACCCGGTTAGGTTGGGTCATTCATGGTGGCTGTAATAACAATTCCTCTGGTATGGTTGGGGCTCACCTGGTTGGAGAGTGCGATTGTAATAGAGAACTGTACGATTTACACAAGCTCGTGGATGACTATTTCTCCCTTGAATGTTATCCTGTAAAAGAGGTAGTCTCAAATGATGATAAGCGTGCGAAACTTCTACTCGAAACTACAACAAAGCGCATTGGCGATCGCTACGAAACTGGGTTGCTGTGGAAAAGCGATAATCAAAAAACTCCCAATAGTTACCCTATGGCCATTAAAAGGTTGCATTGTCTTGAAAAACGACTCAGCCCTGACGAAATTCCTATTATAAGTCAGAAAATTGAAGATTTAGTTTCTAAAAATTACGCTCGCAAACTTTCCCATGAGGAAATCCTAAAAAGCAACGGTGCCGTATGGTATTTACCAATTTTTACGGTACAAAATCCAAATAAACCTGGAAAACTCCGATTGGTTTGGGATGCTGCAGCAAAGGTTTCTGGTACATCTCTGAACTCTATGCTGCTTAAAGGACCGGACCTCACGTCACCTATGTTATCAGTTCTCTTTGGTTTTCGAATGAAGCAATTCGCAATTACAGCGGACATAAAGGAAATGTTCCATCAAGTCCGTATTCGAGAAGAGGACCAGAATGCGCAGCGGTTTCTTTGGCGTGACAACTGCAGAAACAAGAATCCAGATGTCTATGTCATGCAAGTGATGACTTTCGGAGCTGCTTGTTCGCCATCATCAGCACAGTATGTCAAGAATATAAACGCTCTTGATTATCTTGATACCTTTCCCAAAGCAGTAGATTCAATTTTGCATCATCATTATGTTGATGATCTTTTGGACAGTGCAGATACTGAAGATGAGCTTTTATTGCTGGCAAAACAAGTCGAATTCATCCACATGCAGGGAGGTTTTCTTATTCGTAATTGGAAGTCCAACTCACGAGCTATTATGAAAGAGTTTGGTGAGTACCGAAATCAACCAAACGATATTTTTATTGGAGAATCAAAAACCGAAATGACGACTGAAAAGGTCCTGGGTATGTGGTGGTCCACTTCATCTGATAACTTCACATTTTCGCTCAAGTTGAATCGTCAAAACAAAGACGTGTTGAGTGGAAAAATTAAACCCACAAAGAGGGACGTCTTGAAAATATTAATGTCAATTTTTGATCCATTTGGGTTTCTGTCTCCATTTATTTGCTATTTAAAAGTCCTGCTCCAGGAGGTTTGGAGAACAACTGAATGTTGGGACGACGTGGTAAATGACACTATCTTTGAAAAGTGGTTAACATGGGTAAAAGTACTGCCAACTATTGAGAATGTTCAAATACCAAGGTGGTATGGCATTCAGCCAGGATCTTGTATTCAATTGCACATTTTCGTTGATGCCAGTGAAAGGGCATATTGCGCAGTGGCATATTTTAGAATCGTCTTCAATAATAGAGTTTCTTGTTGCTTAGTAGCTGCAAAAGCTAAAGCCGCGCCAAAACAAATACTATCGATCCCTCGAATGGAATTATTGGCTGCAGTCCTGGGTGTTCGTTTGGCGAACATGATCTGTTCGATGAATCAAATTTCATTTCAAAAACGTTTCTTCTGGTCAGATTCCAACACAGTGCTTGCCTGGTTACGTGCTGATCCCCGCAATTTTAAACAGTTTGTCATGTTTCGTGTTGGAGAGATTCAGGAACATACAGACTTGGCTGAGTGGAGGTACGTTCCAAGTAAGGAAAATGTCGCAGACGATGCTACGAAATGGAAAACTAAATTGGATTTCAACCTTATAAGCCGATGGTTTCGCGGACCAGAATTTTTACTGCATTCCGAAGACAAATGGCCGCACGCAGAGGTATTTCAAGCAAAAGATGTTGAAGAGTTAAAACCTCATATTGTGTTTGTGCACAACAATGACTTATTGCCATCGCTCGACATACAGTTTAAAAAGTATTCCAGTTGGAAAAGACTTTTGCGCAATGTATTTACCATGTACGTATTCTTCTACAAACTCAAACATCGTGTTCATCTCAAACGTACGGTAAATTTCGTCACACCTTCGAATTCCGAAATTTTCCAAGCAGCTGAAACATTTCTCTACAAACAAATTCAATCCTCAGGATTCAGGGATGAAGTTATTTTATTGCAAAATAATCAAGCAAATAAAATAACTCCGAATAGTCCTCTCTACAAGTTGATCCTGTCAGGATCGAAAATTCCGCTCTAAGTAAAGGAATCTCTCGAAGTCCTTTGGGTTCAACAAGTTGTTTTATGTTGTTTTCTTTTCTGCAAGAACGGATTTACCCAGAATGTCAGGTTTTTTTATTTTTTACCTTTTATTTAACAAATTTCAATGTTTTAGCGCTTCTAAGCAGCGAATTTTCTGACTAAACGCCATCTTAAAATGCTCATCGCATAAAGAAATTTGCCCACTCAAAAAGACCTACCTGCTGCCATCGCATACCATAAAATTTGACAGATGGTATGCGATGAACCATCGCATGTCGAGTCGCGCTGTTAGGGATAAATACATCTTTAATTTGGAAAATTGTCCCTAGGGGAACATTCCCTAGATTTCCCATCAATTAAGGCCTTAATTTAAGGGGGACTCCTTACGCTTAGGGGAGATCGAGATCTAATTTACATACATACAATTCGAAATATTTTCAATTCGATTTATCTTTAGGTCTCTATCGATAATTGTCCAGCTCTACAAAATCGTGCGGGCAACTGACGAAAAACAAAATTATTTGGTCGCATCAAAAAGGTCGTACGGGTGTGTACGAGCGCGCACCACAAAGCCGCAGAACTATAATCACAATACATCATTCCCTTGTTTTTGTTTCAACATGCGTGCTCCTGCGAAGTAGTAAGACTTAATTTACGCGTCTACTATAACCGCAGTCTTTGTGAGCGCATTTCGAATGGAGAGCGGAAAATTTTTTGAAAGAGACCGGAAATTTTATTGAAAAAATGGAAGAAACAAAATGGAACTTGGCGAAGAAGAAATTGCAGCAGTTTTAACAAAAAAGGGCAATAGATTTCAATTTTGCGCAGTAAAAAATAAAAACCAATACAAATATGATTTTTATATCAAAAATATATTTTATTCTTTTCAAATAAAAAGAAACAATAAACAAAAAATACATTTCATGTAAATATTTCTCCATATTGCGCGTCTTCCAATGTTCAGCGAAGATTTTTGACAAGATTTTTTTCTGTTATATCAGCTGTCAAACTGTTGATATCGCGACATATAAGCTTAAAAGGAAAATCCAAGATGTTAAACAAGGACAACTATAGTATCTTTGTTACAAATAGAATTGCGGTGTTGATTGTGCATAACCAAAACTGGTACTTTTTTGGTAGTTATCGTTAGGAGCAGGGCTGGAACCTGGCGAAGAAGAAAGTGCAGCAGTTTTAACAAAAAGGGCAGTAGATTTGAATTTTGCGCAGTAAAAATAAAAATCATTACAAATCTTTTTTTTATAACAAAAATATATTTTATGCTTTTCAAATAAAAAGAAAAATAAACAAAAAATACATTTCATGTAAGTATTTCTCCATTTGCGCGTCTTCCAATGTGAAGCGAAGATTTTTGGCAAGATTTTTTTCTGTTATATCAGCTGTCAAACTGTTAATATCGCGACATATAAGCTGCAATGGAAAATCCAAGATGTTAAACAAGGACAACAATAGTATCATTGTTACAAATAGAATTGCGGTGTTGATAATATATAGCCAAAATTGGTACCTTTTTGGTAGTTATCGTTAGGAGTTTTGTTTGACAAAAAAAAAATCGAGTGACACCAGGGACGAAAATCGCAGTAGATTTCAAGCTTTTCGCAGTGTCGCAGTAGATGTCAAAAATTTCAAAAAAAAAAACGCAGTAGATCTACTGCAATTGCAGTAAAGTTCCAACCCTGCTCTAGCGTCATTAAGTATAAAGTATCGATATTCCCATCGATAATTTTCCACCACTAATTCAAAGTAAGAAACAGCGTTGCCGCTCTGGCTATTATTAGCCAAAATTGGCTATTTTTGATTTCAAAAAAATCTTTTGGATATTTGACGATTTTATTTTCTATTTGGCTTTTTATTGTACTGGTAGCACAGTTTCAAAATTTTCCTTTCAACATTTTTCGAAAATTCAAAATTCGAATAGTATTCTTCTATATGCCTATAAAGAATTGTCAAATTTTGTTTTCGATATATTATGCTTGCTTCATAGCTTCGATGCAGCAGAAAGACCATTTTTTCAATTATCGTTCTTTAAAACAAAAAATAGAAATAAGTTAATTATGGAAATAGATTCTTAAATGGTGTTTTTTTAAATATTATCAATTGTCAGGCTTTAAGAAGAACCGTCCGCAATGTGAATACTTTTTGTTACTCGTTTTTTAAGTTATTTTGGAAGAAATATGTTTTGTTTTATTTTGTTATAAATATTTATAGAAACTTAATAAAGAATAATGGTTTTAGTTCCTCTTTTTAACGGACCCACTATAATTGATGTAACTGTAATGAGGAAATTGTGAATAAATCTAAATCTAATCTAATCTACAAAAATAAAACTTTTATTTGGCTATTGTTTTAAGCGAACCCGACACGGTACTGAATAGCCTACTGAATTGATACGTACGTGTTCAGTATGTTTGCGTCGACACGTTACTGAATTTAGTATACTTCATTATTTGTCGCTTGTTTTCAACGAGTGCAGACGACGATTTCAAACGCGGACAAAATAATTTTGGCGGCTGTTGTAGTGGCATTAAAAAAAAAGGAAAACGAAAAACACTTTTTTAAATTTTTTTTAGACTCAGTCTGTATTTCTTTTTAAAAAAATAAAAAAAATAAAACATTCTTCATAGGTTTTTAAGAAAAAAAAAAATTAATTCAGTATTTTTTTGTTTTTAAGAAAATAAAAAAATTAATTTAAGTTTTCAATAAACTAAAAAAAATAATTTAAAAACTATATACATAAAATAAGTTTTTATATCCCACAGCGCAGGTAAACCACGGTCAAATTCAATGAATTCCAAAATAAATGATTTATCATCGTTGTCCGCCATCACGTCGTCTCGCCGTAAAATTTTCTCTCAAATGAATTCAGTTACTGAATTCAGTATGTCGCGCATACGCGTTACTGAATTCAGCCATTCAGTACGCAAAATCAAAACGATTTGGATTTTGCGTACTGAATCGCTTCCCTCGTTGTAAGTGAGACGCATACACATCTATTTCACTAATACACATATAGCGTTCAGTACTGAACTCAGTACCGTGTCGGGTTCGCTTTATGCATTTTGGCTATTTTTTTCAGTTTTGGCTATTAAAAATTTTTGGTCACGGCAACGCTGGTAAGAAAACCTGTAAAATCAATTGGAAAAGTGTTATAGAAAAGTGAGAAGCAAGATTTATAGTTTTTCGCGAATTGAAAAGAGCTGGAAAGCATCCTAAGTGTTAACAAATCCCATTTTTATGTTTGCATACCGTTTTTGTAACAAATTTGAGAAATGTGTCAAATTTTTTCATTAGCAATTATGCCTGATTTAATGGATTGTGATTTTTTATAATACGCAAAGCAAAAGCTAATTTTGCTTAACAGCGCAAAGTGAAGTGTTAAAACAAGACAGAAAATATACAATTGTTTTGGTAGAAAGAAAAAAGGAAAAAAAAAAAAACAAATTCAAAACAAAGAACGACGCCATTTTGACTTTGGCAGCATCAACAACAAGCTACCAACAACTGCACTGTGTGTATCGAAGCAAAAACAAAAAAGAATAAAGAGCAAAAGCAAAGCAGAAGCAACAACACTTGCATAACAAGCGATTTCTAATTATAGCATCAACAAAAGCAAACAAACAAGGTCCTGCCGCAGTTAAGTCGGTGATTTGTGTAATGTGTAGAGAGCAGCGACAAGTTTACGTATTTAATAACAATACTACTGTCGAGAAAAAAGCCGCCGTAAAAAAGAGAGTCTTGGTTCATCCTTCTACCATGTATAGAAGTGTTCCACTAACGACGACAACGACACAACTCCTTCAAGAAAGTCAAATGTGCAGAACGAGATTTTCGATAAAAGGTGGAAATAGCTTTCTCCCGCATATAATTTGCGCCTAAGGCGACCAACGGCTAATACGACTAGGAGACCAATAATAATATTTTAACGTAAGCGGAACGCGATCTCCCATAGAATAGACAGCAGTAGCTACAGTGTGGTTATAACCGGTCTTAATAGTCTAAAACAGTCGTTATCGTCATCTAGATCATAAGTTATATGCATCGTTAAGAAAGAAGATTTCATTGGGAACAAACTATCTCATAAAAAGTTGCAGCCCCGAACAAACTAGACGTTATCCTTTCTACACTTCCAAACCACAAGCAGAGAATTCTACTTTGAATTGAACTGTAAAAAGTTGCGAAATGAAATTACTGGAAAGTTCTCGGTTTGAAGCCATAAACAACGCCTTGTCGATACAGACTGGTGGTGTAACTATTTGTGGACGCATTGAGAGCTACTCGTGCAAAATGGTCGCAGCAGATAAAGCATTGTATAAACGCTTTACTGCCGAGACCCATGGCGTTGGGCCGCACGATTTGCAGGCTTTATCGCCTCCGCAAACGTTGGCTGATTTTTCGCCAAACTTTCAACGTAATAGCAGCCAATCTGGCGACGAGGGCATCATCTTATGTGACACTATATCTCGTAAGACTTTGTTCTACTTGATAGCAACATTGAATGCATCCTTCGAGCCAGATTATGACTTCTCTGACGCTAAGGTAAATCAAATAACAATTTATAATGGCACAGTTTTGTTTTCATTGAATGTCTTTGTCTTTTTATTTTAGTCGCATGAGTTCAGCAAGGAGCCATCTCTTCAATGGGTCATGAATTCCGTACACTCAAATTTGTCGGCCTTAGCTGGTGATCAATACCAGGTTCTGCGACAGCCATTATGGTCCGCCATTGATGACGAAATCAATTTGTCCGAATGCGACATTTATAGCTACAATCCGGACTTGAGTTCAGACCCATTTGGTGAGCCCGGCTGTTTGTGGTCTTTTAATTACTTCTTCTATAACAAAAAGCTCAAGCGCATCGTATTCTTCACCAGTCGTGCTGTCAAGTAAATTTCACTCAATCGCAATTCAATTTGAAATCTTTTTGAGCAAAATTTCTCTCTTTCAGCTCGATGTATGTCAACGACACTTCTGATTTTGCTATGGAAGAGGAATTTTATTAAACCTTGCGTTGAAGCTCTCTTAACTGTTTTGGTACATTGGAGATGGGGGAATACTCAAAAAAAAATTTTGAGCTGATAATGAAGAACATTGGAAATCATTACATTCAATATGTTTCGCTCCCTAACTTTCAAATTGCTTGGAAGACTTTTTGCAATACCAAAAAGTTAAAAAGATATAATCCGGTGCGTGCGGATTGTTGCAGAATATCAATTTATGAATATATCTGTAATTGAAGGAACAGGTCAAAAAAAAAAAAAAAAAAAAACCTGGAACTATTAAGCATAATGATTGAATAGACATTTCAACATTAAGCTTATCAATCAGAAGTGTAAAAATGAGAGAGCGCATATTAAACATAATATTTTATTCTTAAGATTTGAAATCTTTATAAAGTGTATTTAGTGACACAAAGGCAGGTGAGAGCTGCGGTGTGAGAATTTGTGTCTCTAAATATACGCGATGCTTTGTTAATTATCCTAAAATATTTCTTAGTATATGGTTTGGTATAAATGTTCGTAGCAGATAAAAACGCTGTCTACATAAAAGTAATGTTTTGTTTACATTTATTTTACAGCGTTTGTACTTAAATTTTCAAAGGAAAATTAAGCGTAAGAATTGTCACATGAAATATAACGTTTATTCAATACCAGCTACGTGAGTTTAGCTATTACCATATTGCGAATTGAGTTTCTTAAATAAAAACTAATTCATTTTTAACTCTTTCCCAAATTAGCTACGAATTTTTTTAAACCAAATCCGAACTCATATTAAGTATTATTAAGTCGGTGTGCATGGGTATAGTTACGCTATTGCAAAAGTATTAAAAAAATTTCTATGTGGAATAATGCAAAACAAACACAAATCTGCACTTAAAAATTAAGTTCTAATACGAGAAATGAGTAACAATTTGAATACATAATATGAGCTTTATTCTTCCTCAGTGTTTATTGGTATTGTGGATAACCATTCTAATGAAAAATAACAATTCAAATGCAATAGAATTGTTTGTTTTTCCACAAATAACTATTGCAAAACAACATCATTTAAACGTGTATATTTGATATTTTGTGGGTTATTTTTTTTTTTTTTTGATTTCAAAGTTTTCTGCAAACAAATTTTGTATCACCACAACTAGTTGAGAACTTTTCTCTCAAACTATTTCACAGAATTTTTTTATCTCGCAACATGGAATATTTTATCAAAAATCCATCAGTAAGGAGTTTTTACCGATGAACAAAATTTTAAAAAGAAAAAAGTAATGGTATTTTTCACAGAATAGCTATGTCAGAGGAAAAGATCACCCCCCAGTGGGCGGGTATATTTGAAACGCTGTCTTACCTGCGTAGCCAATCTTTTCTATAATATATATATATATATATATATATATGATAAACATTAAATACACAAAAATTTATAGTCTTAGGATTGTAAGATTTTTCATCTAATTTTTCGCGAGTTTACAGAAAAATCTTATTAATCCCACCAATTCAAAATCGAACATCTTTGTGTACTGCTGGAAGAGATATTCAATTATTTAATTTAAGAAAATAAAATTATATACTTTTAAGAATAAAAACACTCGTGTAATTTCAGCTTTACTCTAATAAAGGTTTTACGTGGAAAAATTTGAGGAAAAATGTAAACGGGTAGCGTTAAAACACGCCAAGGCTCATAATAAATTTACAAATTATGTTGGGTTTATTTTTAAATGGGAAATGCCAAAATTAATGCCCCTATGTTGATATATCTAAATTTTTATTCTTTCAGCAATCCCATTTTTAACAAACCTAAACCCCTAAAGGAAGTTACCAGTGCCACAATGGAAATATCGGCCTCCACCTAGAAGTTAACAGCAGTAGCTCTTTTTAGGTAAATGGAGCCATGTTTATGAAAAACCTGCGGAATACGTAAGTTTTTACAGACTGTTTTGTAGAAATTATTGTATTACCGTGTCTAAAATCGCTTTAATGGTATGTTATATGGAAAATTTTTATGGTAAAAGAAACAAGGTGATTCATTTCTATTTGAATCCAATACAAAGAAGAAATGAACTGTTACGTTTTTTTGGGAATTATGAAAGGACTTTTTCAACATATATATAAATGTTGTGTTATGATTTGTCTTCAGGATAAATGCTTAAACTGTTGAACCGATTTTGACAAAAAATTTTAACTAACTGAAATTTTATTCAAATTAGAAGATAGGATAGCTTTATTGACGTCAATATTTGACCACATCAAAGATTTTTACTTTTGATACCCAACGTATGTATGAGCAATGTTATGCTGCTTACAGACTATTGTATTTAACTGATTTTAGCTGTTGTGATTTTAGCATTTACCGTTGCATTTAATCTGAATTTACCTTCTTAAAATGCAGGAATAAAATCACGAGTTTAGCTTTTTCATATTTAAAAAATTTCGGTTTTGGTGCTAAATTCAGATTTTAATTTAAATGCTTAAATCACAACAGCTTATATGGTTTCCAGACTATTGCGTTAAACTGAATTTAGTACATAATGTAGACTTTAGTAGTGAATTTAAACTGAGTTTGGGGTATTTAAATTTAGAAATAATCTCATGAGTTTAGGCATTCGTTGCTGCAACCCTTACATTTCACTACCTTTTTTGACAACGATGAAATTACCTGTTTGCTTCTTTTTTCAAATCTTTAGAGGTGAAATGAATTTTCGTTTGTTTTAATAATCAAAATAAATAAAATATCTTTCTCCCCAATTAATTTTGTTTGCGCCCGGATTCGAACCTCAGCCTTTCGGGTTCCAAGGCGGAGGCCTATCCACTATACCACAATATCTTTTCGATCAATCAAAGCAAACATCTAATTTAAGTTCGAACAGACGTGTGAGCTCGTAAACTCAGAATTTACAGTCTGAAAGGGTATTTTCTAAAATCAACTTAAGGAGCTAAATTCAGATTTTAAGTTGACAGTTTGGAAGTCATATTAAATCAGTTAAATGCAATAGTCTGAAATCGGCATTATTACTTAAAAAAAATATAGCAAGCCATATCGTTGCTTATTCCTCTTATTTTAAAAACTACGGATATAGGAAGAGAGTGGAAGCGACGGAGAGAGAGAGAGAGGCTCAAATATATTGTTAATCAGAAAGCTTTATATTCAGACAAGCTCTAGAAATCGAATCCGAATAAAAAAAATCGAAATCAACAAGATTTCAATAGAAATTTTAAGCTACTTCGAATTTTTTAGGGGGATTCGTTTTCTAGAGCATGCCTGATTATTTAACTTGGTTTTCTGAAAATTGTAGTTATTGATTTTATACACACAATAGTTTCTTTGGTTTCCAGTTCAATTAACAGGCGGGAAATTCAAAAAGTCACGGACTTATTGAGTCGCCCTCTTATAATTAGGCTTTAAAATAATATTTACAAATAAACAATTCGATTTATGGGTTTTTTTTTTTTTTTGCTAAAATTATTCCTCATTTGTTTATAAACTCTAACTGCCTTGCTCGTTGGTTTTTTGTTGAATTTACAGTGCTGTCTGGGTTCAGGGAATCCCCGATTGAGGGAACACCTCGGTCGAGGGAAGACATAATTTTTTTTTCCATGAGTACTCTGTAGAGGGAACAACTTAATTTCATCAGTATTTGATTGAGGGAACAAATCCAAAAGATTCATCTAGTTGTATATTGCACATAGTTAAATATATATCAGAGATCCTAAATAACTATTAAATTTTTTTTAGAATCGAAAAAATTGCTTTTAAAACGACGAAAATTTTTGACGTTAGTCGATAATACTTATGATTGGGATTTTTTTGTTTTTCGTTGCTCAAAACTTTTATTTTTTGATAAATATTTTTTACGCTGCCTTGTAACAATTATGAATGAGAAAAAATTTTTTCCGTTGCTCATAATTTGAAGCGTTCAATAAATATTTTTTACGTTGCTTCAAAACGATTGTGAATGAGAAAAAAACTTTTCCGTTTCTTATAAGCTTTTATTTTCAATTAATAGTATTTAATTTATTTCGTTAAGAGAGAAAATATATGTATAGTGGTATACTGGTGATACCATTCTACTGATATCATTAATAGCGCTGCTGATCGCGGTCATTATTAGCCAACGTAAAAACAATTTATTGAAAAATAAATGTTATAAGCAACGGGAAAAAAATTTTTCTCATTCATAATTGTTATGAGGCAACGTAAAAAATATTTATCGAACGATAAAAATTATGAGCAGCGGAAAAAAAAAATTTTCTTCAATAACTGTTATATAAAAATGAAATATATTTTCATTGTTTGAAACTGTTATCTTAAAATGAATTTTTTTTAATACAAACTTTAATAGTTATAGTCCAATTTTTTTCCTTATTTCTTATAACTGTTATGTCTCTGATATATATGCATGTTCATTTTTATGTATATACATTAGGGTGTCCCAAGATATAAGGGAGGGTCTTATTTTCCCAAAAATCGAAATGCATACCCTCCAATTTTTTTCTAAATGGTCCTATTAGCTTAAATATGAAATATTATTGGGATTGGAATACGATAACCCGTGCCGAATTGCCTTCGAAGTTTGGTATGAAGTCTCTTCAAATTGAGTCCCCCAAAAGTATGCATCGAAATTTTTTGATATTAAAAATCGTATGTTTTCTTGAAAATATTGCAACATTACCACGATGTCAGAAATATATAGTGAAATTATGTTTACCGTGCATTATAGTTCGAACAAAATTTCACTGGAAAATACTCAAAACTAATAGGAAATTTTAGCCTTAAATATTGACATGCATACCTTAAGGGTACAATTCATATCAAAATTCAACGCTTAAGATTTGTTAATATTCAAATATCTCACTCATTTTTAATTTGACCTGGTAACATTATGGTTTAAAATGTTACCAATTTAATGGGCTTGCGATTATAAAATCTTTATAGTTTTATACGCAAGTGTTTGGTCTGGTAAAATATATTTAAAATCAGAAAAATTTTCTAAATGTTTAAGATTTTTTAATTTCCATAAGTTTGGTGGAGCTCTTTTTACTAGAGTATCTAACCTCTAAATTTTTTTGTCATGATAACAATCGCAAACTTAATGGTGTCAAGGTAGGACCACGCCCAGCCGAATGTCATTGGAACTTTTAGATGCTAGCTAAGAAGGCTATAGCGCTCCAAAGAACGAAGGTTTCATACTTCTATTGATAACATTAAGCAAATATAAAAGTTAAATCAAAATCGCACACGCTCAAAACCACCCGTCCCACCACACTATACACCCAACAAATTTTTCCATATAAAACTTGTTTTTAATTTAGAATGCCTTAAAATGTCATACAGACCTCAAAAATCTTGCCCTTATGCAAAACGGTTTTAAAAAGAAATAATTTTTACCAATAATCCTATTAAAATATTAAATAGTAATAGTTTTTGAGTATATAACAAGTGTTCTTTTTAGTAAAGAAACTCCAACTTAAGAAACTACAGTTATAGGTTGTAAGTAAGGTCAGTGCACCACATAAGGCCCACCTTACAACTTTTCCATTGCTGCGTACAAAGTATTGATGATACAGTCCCAATTGTTTTTGTGTTGTTTTATTTGATAAACTTTCTATAAAATAACAAAAAATTCTACCAAAAAACTTTATCGAAAAAGCTTTTAAAATACGATTTAAAAAACGACTTTTTGGGCCTTACGAGGAACATGTGTACCTTAAAAGGCTCATTTATTCCTTGTTTGAGATTATGAACCCAAACCTGCATTTATTATTTTTGTTAGCTTAATAGGTTAAGCTATATTGTAAAAGCTAGTAAAAAAAATTTAAATAACAGAAACAATTCGTTTATTTGAAAAAAAAACCAATTAAATGTAACTCAGCTTTTTCATATTAACAGGTTGGCTGATAAGTCCCCGGTCTGACACATATATGGCGTCGCTAGTATTAAATGCATATTATTTTTATATAGTGGCAACCTTCAAATGATTCGTGTCAAAATTTGACGTCTGTAAGTCAATTAGTTTGTGAGATAGAGCGTCTTTTGTGAAGCAACTTTTGTTATTGTGAAAAAAATGGAAAAAAAGGAATTTCGTGTTTTGATAAAATACTGTTTTCTGAAGGGAAAAAATACAGTGGAAGCAAAAACTTGGCTTGATAATGAGTTTCCGAACTCTGCCCCAGGAAAATCAACAATAATTGATTGGTATGCAAAATTCAAGCGTGGTGAGATGAGCACGGAGGACGGTGAACGCAGTGGACGCCCGAAAGAGGTGGTTACCGACGAAAACATCAAAAAAATTCACAAAATGATTTTGAATGACCGTAAAATGAAGTTGATCGAGATAGCAGAGGCCTTAAAGATATCAAAGGAACGTGTTGGTCATATCATTCATCAATATTTCGATATGAAAAAGCTCTGTGCAAAATGGGTGCCGCGCGAGCTCACATTTGACCAAAAACAACAACGTGTTGATGATTCTGAGCGGTGTTTGCAGCTGTTAACTCGCAATACATCCGAGTTTTTGCGTCGATATGTGACAATGGATGAAACATGGCTCTATCACTACACTCCTGAGTCCAATCGACAGTCGGCTGAGTGGACAGCGATCGGTGAACCGTCTCCGAAGCGTGGAAAGACTCAAAAGTCCGCTGGCAAAGTAATGGCCTCTGTTTTTTGGGATGGGCATGGAATAATTTTTATCGATTATCTTGAGAAGGGAAAAACCATCAACAGTGACTATTATATGTCGTTATTGGAGCGTTTGAAGGTCGAAATCGCGGCAAAACGGCCCCATATGAAGAAGGAAAAAGTGTTGTTCCACCAAGACAACGCACCGTGCCACAAGTCATTGAGAACGATGGCAAAAATTCATGAATTAGGCTTCGAATTGCTTCCCCACCCACCGTATTCTCCAGATCTGGCCCCCAGCGACTTTTTCTTGTTCTTAGACCTCAAAAGGATGCTCGCAGGGAAAAAATTTGGCTGCAATGAAGAGGTGATCGCCGAAACTGAGGCCTATTTTGAGGCAAAACCGAAGGAGTACTACCAAAATGGTATCAAAAAGTTGGAAGGTCGTTATAGTCGTTGTATGGCTCTTGAAGGGAACTATGTTGAATAATAAAAACGAATTTTGACAAAAAAATGTGTTTTTCTTTGTTAGACCGGGGACTTATCAGCCAACCTGTTACGAATAAAAAATAAAACACTATTTAAGGATAAAAACGTATAGTTGCAGTTCGTCCTACTATTTTGACATCAGAGCAACTCAAAAAATGGTTTCTTAATGTCTGTCAGGGCATTTTTTTTTTTGTATGGGCCTTCAGAGGCTTTCCAAGAAAAAAAAATTGCAATAGAATTTTTTCCATAAACATACCTCTGTATTTTCACAATAGAACAAAATTTATTATTTTAAGAAAGCAACCCCCACAATTTCACTATAAATAATTATTTGTTAAGCGCGGACCACTATAAAAATGCAATTTTTACGTCTCTGTTATTTTCAATTGACTGTGGGCGCCGCAAATATTGTGCGATTGTCTTAATGTTTTATTTCTGCGAAATAACTTGAGGACATGTTTCACCATGTGCAAGTACAAGAACATTTGATAGTTAAAATGAAAGTGGGCCTTAAGAGGAAACGGGCTTTACGTGATGCACTTCTTTTACAAAGAGTTCCACGAGACTTATGAAAGTTAAAAAATCGGAAAAATCAACGATTTCCAAATTTTTTCTGATTTACAATATATTTTACTATACCATACATTGCGTATAAAATATTTAAACTTTTAAAACCACTATCAAGTTTCATTGGTAACATATTAAGCCCTTATATGTCCAGATCAAGTAAAAAATTCGCGAGATATTCGAGAATTAACAAATTTGAGGCGTTGAATTTTGATATGAATTGTACCCTTAAGGTATGCATGTCAATATTTAGGGCTAAAATCTCCTATTAGTTTTGAGTATTTTCCAGAAAAGTTTTATTCTAGCTATGAAGATGATAAACATTATTTCACTATATATTTCTGACATCGTGGTAATGTTGCATTATTTTCAAGAAAACCCACGATTTTTTATATAAAAAAAATTTCGATGCATACTTTTGGGGGACTCAATTTGAAGAGACTTCATACCAAACTTCGAAGGCAATTCGGCACGGGTTATCGTATTCCAATCTCAATAATATTTAATATTTAAGCTAATAGGACCATTTAGAAAAAAATTGGAGGGTATGCGTTTCCGAAAAATTAATTTCATATTTTTGGGACACCCTAATATACATACATGTTTTGTATGTTTACCGTTACTCTCTTTGCATTTTCGCTTGAAATAAACCACGCGGCTGTGCGTCAGTTGATTATTAGAAGCCGAAGTGGAATAATGGGAAGAAAAACAAAATTGTTTTTAGCTTTTAACACAAAGAGTAAAATTTTGGAAAAAATTTCCAAAGGCTATGGAGTTTCCCAATTAGCCCGAGAATATAATGTCTCGAAGTCAACGATAGTAAGAATAAAACACAATCAAAATAAGATTTGAAAAGCAGCATCTATGTATATGCAACCGCAACCTCATTCATGAATTGAAAAGCTAAAAACTTCTATAAAATCTTGATCTGAATTGAAGGAACAGTCTCGGTTGAGGCCTTGCACGAATTAGTTCCCTCAACCCAGACAGCACTGTATTTTAATTTTTTTTTTTTTTTACTTATTTACAGTGCCGGCCACGGAAGCATGCTAGAAGCAAAAAGAGTGTAAGCACTCGTATGTGCACAAAATTGCTCTCAAATGAGAAGCAAAGCTGAGAGCCAAAAATTCGTTCAGTTGAGTGGAAAACGTCAAGCGAGGCGGAGCTGCGTCGGATGAAGCTAAATGAGAACGTAAATTTTTTTCAGCCTTGATACACTTTGAAGAAAATGAATTTTTTATACTTCATAAATTTTTTCACCGTGTTCTTAACATTCAGTTATTTTTATTATATAATATATATAAATTCAGCACATCATTGATTTGTACAATAATTCTCTGCTCTGCACTGTAAATTTTCAAAATAAAAGGGCTCAAGATGAGCTGAAAAAGCTCCAAAATGACCCATCCCTACCTCTTGAACGAGGCGTCGAGTATTTGCGACATATCGATCTAGGGACATACCCAGTTCTAAAGAACAAAATTTTTCGGCTCTAAGAAAAATGTATGCAATTTTGTATGAAAACATCCGCAGCTGTTTCTCTCTGTGTAATGTGCACGCACACAAACGCAATTAGTAAATGTAGTGGTGGCCGGCACTGCTTATTTATACTACTTAAATATTGAAGTAATTTATCAACGAAATTTTACTGCTCTGAAACAGAAACAAATGACGTTGTTGCCAAGATTGAAGAAAACTTCGAAATAATCAACTCTAGCATATTTATTTTTAAACAGGGAAAAATTGGAAAGAAAACAGATACTACTTATATCAGCTTGTTAAGTACGCCTTGAAGGATTTATATTTTTTTGAAATATGAAAGCAGTTAAGTTTCCGACATTTCAATAAGAATATTTGTTTCATTTTGTGGAAACGGTTTATTCGGTGTAAGTCTTCTTTTAATATAAGATATGTTTTACGTAAATTTATATTTTTCGTCAAGTTCTATGCTATTGTGCAGTTTCATTTTTTATTTAAGATGTTTTATTATCTAAAGAGGTCCAAATTCGAAGTATATTTTCGGCATCGTGATCGCACTTTAAAGATTGCAGGAAAGTTTGAAGCATTGCTTGATTTGAGTAAGCGAGAGTTATGCTGGCATACTATAAAATATTTAAATATTAGTTCATTCATTTTTTTTTTATATAGAGGAAAGTGTGATTTCAGAAAAAAATCGGTCTGAAAGCACACAAACGCATTCAAGTACCTTAGCGAACATTTGAAGAAGATTCTCATTATATTTGTCAGGGTGGTAATGCAGGATGATTTTTGCTAAATGTTTCCAATTTCTGCGCAAAAGACACGTTTGAGCTAATTTTAGCTGCATATCCATTGTCATATCAGACGTTTCCGCATTGAATTTGGAGCTTTTTGCTTTATGATTATGAATAAACGTTTCACACGCAATTTCGGTGCCAAAATTCCAGACATTGTGTTTTGGATCATTTATAACATTCAAGACATTTTCCAATTTGTTTCTCGGTATTTTCCGAGTTTGCAGCCCCAGGCGATTTTTTTCCAATTTCTTTTTAGATTTTCGCTTCTTGGTTTCGTTCACTTGCATTTTGAATGTTATTTGTAGGGATGGGCGATATTGTATCGATATATCGAGATATCGATATTTCCTGTCTGGATTATGAATGAGGCCTTTTACATTAGTCAATAGTTGACCGTCAATTCTCATTTTTAGTACAAAACGATAACATATCGTTATCGAAAAGTTGAGCGTTTTTTGGTTGCACGTACTCGCTCAATCCGTCTTTGCTCTCTTTCGTTTATCGAACTTATCGATGGCTGGGAACAAATTTCTGACATTTATTTTATTCGTTTTCGTTGTTCGTGGAGACAGCATCGCATGCTATTATATGTTTTTACTTATTTTTCTTGATCAATATTTTAGGATCTTACATTCTTGTATGTACCGAAAACTATAAATTGAAGACTAATTTTTATGTTATAAGATATGAAGAAAAATGTGATGAATATAATTAAAATTTAAGGCGAAACTCCATAAACGATGGCAATGACGGTTGTTGCGGTATACGCGGCAAAGATGGAAATATTTGTGCTGCTTCCATTGAATCAATGTATTGAAATGTATTTAAATAGAAGCAGCTACATTTCTATCGCCTGAAATGTTTCGTCGATTCTGGAGTTTCGCCTTTATTCTTTTGACAATATGAAAATCACCTAGATAGTTTACTCCTACAAATCGTTAATAGAATTTATTTTCAAACAGAACAATTTAACAGCTACTCACTAAAAATTGTCTTTTTCAAAAAGCATTTTTAATTCAAGCATTTTGAAATACTCCTTAGCATCAATAATTAAATTCATTAAAACAAAACAGGTAGTGCTGTATTTATGCTTCTGCTATCAACCCTTAATCAGAGATACATATTTCAATTTGCTTGAATTTTATAAAATATCACCCCTGTGCTCAAGAGGAAAATGTCATAAAAGGCAAACGAAGTAAGAATTGACGATCAATTCTTTCGAGTAAGTGTAAAAGCGAATGCAACTCCAAAAGGGAATATCGATAGGAATTGACGATCAACTATTGACTAATGTAAAAGGCCTCTATCGATACAACGATACTATCGCGGCTAAAGGAATCGATACCAAGATATAGTATCGAATAAAACGATACCCATTTTTATATCCGCTCCCCTGTGTTAATAAGTGCTTTGAAGCGCAATAATAGGCTAAACTCTTCCTTACCCGCATTATCATTACGATGATCGTAAAGAAATTATAAAATATGAAATACTTAAAAAATATTTTCGGGGTATGTATTTGAAATGTATGTATTATATATGCAAACCATATACAGTATTTTTGAGCAGTTTTATTGAAAATCCAAAAAAAAAGCAAATTAGCATATTAAACCCTAAATTAGCATGAACTGTGAATTGGCTTATTGTTGGGAAAACCAATATTTTGGTTCAAGCAGCAAGGAAAATTCTTCTTTTCAAATGCTCTGGCAAAAGTCTATTCCCGCACTCATCCATTATTAAAGTCTTTTCGCGACGAACAATGTTCCAACGAGTACCCAATTCAGACAGAATACTCAAAATTAAGTCTCCAAGTATCGATACTAGTAAGTATCGCGCTGCGAAAGATTCGATGCCAAATTTCGATAGTATCGCCCCAAAAGTATCGATACCCGATACTATCGTATCGGTATCGCCCATCACTACTTGGCTCTAAGTATTGAGGACAGTGCTGCCACCAAATCTTAGATAAATTATGCAAAAATGTATCTTTTCGAACAAAATTATACGTATTATAATTATTACATATAATTTTTTGAATTATACATAAAAGTTACACAATGGAAAATAAACCATTTTACAAATGTCACAGCTAGACACATTAATTACTCCATCTCCCAAACTACTTTTGTGTCCATTTTCAAACATACACAGTACATTTCCATTATATGAAGTTGAAGACAGCCATACATATAAACCGATAATTTTTCGTTAAAAATTTTGCCTCATATATTGTAATTACTCGGTCAATAAAACTAGGGCCGATAAACTACACCAGCATACTGGCTCACCTAAAACGTATCAATATATGATTAGCATGACGATGCGGCTTTATGTGCCTTTTGTTTTTTTTTTAACAAAAAAGCAATGTTTTGAAAAATAGCAGTTCGCCTTAACTATACATAAATTGTTCGAAAAACAAATTATACACTAAGGGCCAATATTACCAAGCATATTTAAAAAATTTTTTAAATTAAAATTAAAATTTTTTAAAAATAAATTTCATTTTCAATATCGTATTTTTTTAAGCATCGAAATTTACGGCAGCACCGTCTACTTCCAGGGCTGTGCGCACATTTGACAGCTGATTAGATCGTTATTTTTAAAAAGGGATTCTATAAAGAGCCATTCTAACGATTGTTTCGTACTCCTAATTGCTGCGCTGTGACTCCAAAGCTTTTAGTCCTGTCTATCGTATTGTGTTATTTCCAAAACTGCATTTTTTTTGAAAATTATTTCTTTGAATTTTTCCAAACTGCTGGTTTTTGAAAATCGAGCTCAAATTTGATGTCATATTTAAACGCAGTGCCGAGGTGATTTAAAATATTTTTAAAATTTTTTAAAAATTGGAATGGTAAAAACCAAAACCGGATTTTTATTTAAAAAAATTTTTAAATATGCTTTGTAATATTGGCCCTAAAGATACAGAGCAGACGAAAAGATGCGGATTTCGTATAATTATCCGCAAAGTGGCAGCACTGATTGAGGACAACCAAATTCACATTAAAAACATTATTTTAAGCACTATTAAACCCGCACTTATAATTGAAAACCACTAATTCACGGTTGCACTTGGAGAAAATAAAAACAAAACAAAACACAATTTTCACGATACGATAGAGAGAAGTTTTTTTTTTTAGAAAATTGTGATTAAGAAAAATAGATAAAATGCGAAAACATCGATGCCAATAACTTTTCCTGCCCAGGAGCGTTAAAATAGCAAGTAGTCCAACTATTGTGCGTTTTGTTGTTTTCGGCGGGCTTTTCTAACTAAGTATGTAGTGGAGGAGATGTTTTGATATTTGAGTATTGCATTAAGCAAATAATGGTTTATCATAGAACTGATATTTATATGATTTTCGCAGAATTCCATCGAAATGAGCACTATCGATGAAACGGTACATGAAAATGGAGAAATGCTGAGTGCTTTCGACTTAAATGATGAAGAGAGGGAACTGGAGCGATGTTATTTAAATGCTTGTCTTATGGCTGAAAATGCCGAGGAAGTCGAGAAACAAACGCAAGCGAAATCCAACAAGGATGATAAAAGGAATGATAGTTTGTCAGAGTCATCAGATAGACACGATAAAAAACAGGAAATGCCTGTTACAACTGACACAATTAAGTCTTCGGAACAGAACATTGAGCCAAACGTAGGATATACTTTGGATGATTTCGTTGAAATTTGCTCAATACCAAGCGATGATGGTGAAGACGAAGTAGAGAATGTTGTAACTAACATTCTCAAAGAACAGAAAGTGACCAATGATGAAAAGTGTTCTGTGAAGGATGAATGTACCGGCGATGATGACGATGATGAAAAGTTGCTTACGATTTTCAACGATCACACTTACACATCCCAAGAAGTGATAGCAACACAGGCTCAAGATATAAGCGGAGACTTGCGTCAAAACATAATAAATCACATTGTAAAGAAACGGTCGTTAGAGGCGAATGCTAACGGATGCGATGATGTGTCATGCGGAAGTGGCAATGAGAGCGATATTGAAGAAAGCGCTATTCAAGATATAAAAGATTTTGTGGATCAGATTCTTGAAGGAAAAATTGGTGATTTTGTAGGAAAACCGACTGATAAATCTGACAATGTAAAAGTTAAAATCGAACCCAATACCAATAATGAAAATATACATACCGAGGACTTTGTCCAAGATGTCATTAATGCTGTTGCTGACGAAGATGCCGCCGAATATGCTGCCGAGAGGAATAGTTCAAGTGGCAAAGAGAAAGAATTTGTTATTGCAGAAACGCCCGAAAGGCGTTCACCCAATATACAACTTGAAAGAGAGAACGACAACGAACAAAACGACGACAGAACGGAAACGTGTTCCTTGCAATCATTTGGCGGTTTGGACAACTGCGAGGATAATTGCGATGAAGCTGCAGGCAAAGAAAAAATTAGCGGCGAGACACAAAATACAAAGTCAAGAGAAAAGGAAAAAAATATGGTTCGAATGGAGACATCAGACAACGATGGTTGTGAAAAAGGCGAGCAAAATTGTGATCAAGCTGTCAACAAAGAAATAGTTAGTGGCGAGAAATTATTTACAAAGCCAAACGAAGAGGAAGAAGAGGCGATACGTATGGAGACATCAGATAACGATGGTTGCCAAGACAGCTCAAGCATTGGAAAGGAAGATGCTGGCCAACTAGAAAGCATTTCCACTTTGCCTGATTGTTGTTCGGAACCTTTAGAGTTAACTTCATTGGATGAAAGATTTGATTCGTTTGAAGGTTTTGGTGATGTAATTATACCTTTCGAGAAAAGTGATGAAGATAATTCCGACCACACAACGGAGCAAAATGAAGAAGTATTTCAGGGAAACTGTTCAAAGGAATCACAAGAGGAAAGAATTCAAGCCGAAACAAGTGTCCCTTCAAAAAGGCAATCGGATGAAACAGTCCGATCGATTAATGAAATTGAAAAACAAACTGATGAACAAACATGCGATAAAAATGAGGCAGAAAACGCTGAAAAAACAACATCAAGGATCTCACAACTAGAACTAGAAGATCAAAATAGCACAAAAGAAAAACCAGGTGTTGAGGAAAACTTTGTAAATAAAACAGAAACTCCACATGAGGATGAAAGCATTGCTGAAGAGGAGAACACTCGGTTAGAAGAGCCTGAAAAGACATCAAGCATCTCACAACTAGAACTAGAAGATCAAAATAGCACAAAAGAAAAACCAGGTGTTGAAGATAACTTTGTAAATAAAACAGCAATTCCACATGAGAGTGAAAGTATTGCTGAAGAGGAGGACACTCGTCTAGAAGAGCCTCTAAAGGAAAAAGAAAATACAGAGACGAAGCTCAACCAAATAGAATTAGCTTTAGAAGAAGACGAATGCTCAGTAGGAAGCGCTTTCGATAGGGCTATGAAGGAGGTAGAGAGCTCATATTCCACATCGCCACTGTTTAAAGAATTAAATGCCTTAGTCACAGAAATGCACAACGATTGTCAAAAATTTTCAATGGCTACTATCGATATTGATTCCCGTTTAAAAGACTATATTACGGATAAACTAGAAATTATGCGATCATTATCACGACATTTCGAAAGTCCTTTTACGAATACAACAGAGCGAGCATCACAAACGGACCCAAAACTCTCAAGAAGACATCTTCGTAAGCTAAACAAAAAGAACAAAAAGGACCTACTTGCATCAACTGATTCATCGTCATCTGCCAGCAGTAGTGATGATTTTAATTCTTCGTCTGACGAAATGCAAGGACGTTGCAGAAAATTGAATATGCCAGCCAGCATCAAGCAAGGAGAAGACAAAAATGTTGAAGCTGAAGCTTCAAAAGCAGATGAAACATTAGTTGAAACCCAAATAGCGGAAACAGATGAAGTCTCATCTGTAGCCGCAATCGAAGGTGTGTACGATGATGGGGTATGCCTAGCAAAGTATCTGCGTTCGGTTGTTTTTACAACATCCGAAACCGGAGATGCCAAAGCTACAATGCTCTCATCGCCAGCAAGAAGTCGAACTTCTTCGACATCATCAATAACGGGTAACAAAGCATCGGTTTCCCAGTCAAAGTCTGACAATGATAAAAATACTTCGAATCAAAAGGCAAAAAAAATAGAAGAGTCAGATGAAAGTGACAAAGAGATTAATAGGTCAGTACTTTTAAATTATATATCATTGAAACACGTATTACTCATTCTGTTTTCAATAACATATTTTATCACGGTAGGTTAATCAACCTGGATGGTTTGATGAAACGCCACAGCAATTCTGTCAATTCAAAACAAGCAGACGTTGATAAGCAAAAAACCAAATCCAACAATCCAAAAAATAAAACTGATGCTGTGATGGAATTTTTGGAAAACAATTTAGCAAAAGACTCATTGTCGAGTGAGGAGAGTGCTAATGAAGTGAGTATGTACTAAAAGGAAGTAAATTTTTTTATGGAAACAATGAAAGCCTTCATATTCTCAAACGTTCGAGTAGCTTGAAAAAGAAATCAACCTTCCCAGATATCTTTCCATAAGTATAATTCTGCCAAAAGATGGAAACGGTTCGTCGAAGTGACAAAAAATATTCGGCGAGGTAGTTTTTTAAATTTCATTATTGCACGGAGTTAAATGTTCACAAAAAAATATGAATTTGCAATGAAGGAAATTCACCGCAGATTCGGAAAAAAATTAAAAAATTGTTAATTGGCATTGGTAACGAGATAGCGGGTCAGCATGGTGGCAAAAACCCTGGCTACGCTCGGCGTTGGCGTGGGGCCTTGCCATTTGTCAACCTTTTCGGTACTAGAATGGCTCACTAAGTCAAAAAATGTAAAGGAAATTTTATATACCAAAAAAGTCCTCACCTATTGGCTGACGAACTGCATATAATTTTTTTTTTTTCTGAAATACAACCTTTAGGCGTAAATTTGTTTTCTGAAACTACTGCAAATTTCTTTCTTCCCCTTGTAACTCCTCAGGGTTACATTTTGGAAACCTAATGTACTTAAGTTGTATGGACGAAAAAATTAATCGTCTGCCATTTAAAAGATTTTTTTGGTTTTTCCAAATTCAATAACATTTATGGCAAAATATTAAACATTATAAAACGAAGTAGCTTCATATCAGTTTAAATAGTAAAACTTACAATTCAAATTACATCGTAATTTAGTGTGGCTTTATACGCACAGGCTATCGCCCATTTTCGCTCACCTTTTTGTTATTTTTGGCAAAGGGGGATAGACAATCTTTAAACCCCTCTTCAAACTCAATTTTCTTTTTTGACCTTTCTTAAATCTGAAACGATAACTCACAAGTCGTTCACTTATGAATAGTGTATGAGCACATTCACTTTATTCTCTTCTGGAAATCACTTTTAATAGTGTCTGAATGATAGAAGGCAATCGTAATAATGCAGGAATATGAATTGGTATTTTCCTAACAAACTACAAAATACTGTATATTATATTGGACTCCTAACTAACTAAACTTTATATATTTTTTTCTACGTTTTATAACACGATAAGTATTTTTCATATTCATCTCAGAAGGTTTTTATCAAAATTATTAGCTAATCTTGCCCAATTCTAAACTAAATATTTGCTTGATTTCTTAACTTTAAAACTAAGAGTTATAAAAGAGACGACAGCTGCTATCATATTCACAAATATGTTTGTTACATTTTAGAACGAAGTTGATGCCGTTAACGAAAAAGAATATTTGGAACGGTTCAATCAAGATTTGAAAAGTCAGCTGCTCAATGATTCAAGTAACCATTCAACATCAAATGAGGAAGAGGACGATGAGTTCGCACCTGCCATTTCGGAAGAAAGTGAAAGCGGAAATAAGTCGCCTTTAGTTGATAAATTTTTAAAGACCTATAGCTTAGAGGATAGTGATGACGATGTGGAAATGGTGACTGAAGAGGCAAAGCCTAAAGGTAAAATTGAAGTTAAAGAGAGAGAAGAAACTGAAAAGTTAAAATATGAAAAAGAAGTCGAAGCTGAGGAAAGTAAAAAAGAAATCGAAAGCAAAATGGTGCACCAGCAAAGGTTTCAGATGATTCCGACTGTGAACTTTTGAATGATAGCTTTATATATCGGAAGCGCTCTCCAACAAAATCACTTGAAAAGATTCTGAATGAAGCTGAAAAACGAAAAAAGATTCAAAAATTAGATGATGACTTGATAAGTTTAAGTTCAGAGGTATGGTTGAGTTGAAGCGTCAAATTAGCCGGTGAAACTGCGAAATCCTGCGTCAAACCAAAGGGATCAGTTACAACGTGAAACACTTAAAGCTCAGAAAAGCGAGGTTGGTTCCATAGACAAGAGCGCTAACACCTTTTCCATTGAAACAGTGCTAGCACCTTTTCCTTTGAAAGAGTGCTAGAACCTTTTCCTTTGAAAGAGTGCTGGCACGTTTCCATAGACAAGATTTATATATTTTTTTCAATAATTTAAATAATATAAATAAAATTACGTTTGAAGGTTGAACGCATACGCCGTTTGGAAAAGCGACAGTCTATGCTGTCGAAAGTGCTTGCAGAACATAAAGAACTAAATAATGAATCGGAATTAGTTCTAGATTATATGGCAGATAAAAAAACATTTATCAAAGTCCATACGGGACTTGTAAAGCATTTGAAACCCCATCAACGGGATGGGGTGCGATTTATGTATGATTCGTGTTATGGTAGTTTTGACCCATCGAAAAAGAACCACGGCTCAGGTTGCATTTTAGCGCACTGTATGGGACTTGGAAAGACACTACAGGTAATTTCTTATCTCTTTTCTCAATATAACATGAAAGCAGTAACGTTTCTTTTCAGTTAATTGCATTGATGCACACAGCGATTTCGTACAAGGAGTTGAAAACACAAAAAATTCTTGTTCTATGTCCCAAAAGTACTGTCATGAATTGGGGTGATGAAATTGCAAGATGGTTGTTTCCATTACGTACGAAGAATCTTAAGGTTTATACGTTCAACGATACTTCGTAAGTAAAAATGAATATGAGTTATCTTAAGAACAACAATATTATTAAAATGTGGTATTTAGCTGATGATTTAAAGCTAAATATTATCTGAAAGAAAAATTATAGATCGTCGCCCGGAGATTCATGTGCTCTATACGCCATTTTAACGAATTTGAGTTAAGGATGCCATCCCCCATTATCAATGCCAAATTTTTTAAATCCGCAATCCATTTTTTGCTATATCTTCTAGTTACTGAGATAATTCATCTCCAGTTTGCTCTAACAGGTTGGCTGATAATCCCGGTTGACACATAGATGGCGTCGCTAGTATTAAATGCATATTATTTTTATATAGTGGCAACCTTCAAATGATTCGTGTCAAAATTTGACGTCTGTAAGTCAATTAGTTTGTGAGATAGAGCGTCTTTTGTGAAGCAACTTTTGTTATTGTGAAAAAAATGGAAAAAAAGGAATTTCGTGTTTTGATAAAATACTGTTTTCTGAAGGGAAAAAATACAGTGGAAGCAAAAAATTGGCTTGATAATGAGTTTCCGGACTCTGCTCCAGGAAAATCAACAATAATTGATTGGTATGCAAAATTCAAGCGTGGGAAATGAGCACGGAGGACAGTGAACGCAGTGGACGCCCGAAAGAGGTGGTTACCGACGAAAACACCAAAAAAATTCACAAAATGATTTTGAATGACCGTTAAAATGAAGTTGATCGAGATAGCAGAGGCCTTAAAGATATCAAAGGACCGTGTTGGTCATACATTCATCAATTTTGGATATGAAAAAGCTCTGTGCAAAATGGGTGCCGCGCGAGCTCACATTTGACCAAAAACAACAACGTGTTGATGATTCTGAGCGGTGTTTGCAGCTGTTCACTCGCAATACACCCGAGTTTTTGCGTCAATATGTGACAATGATGAAACATGGCTCTATCACTACACTCCTGAGTCCAATCGACAGTCGGCTGAGTGGACAGCGATTGGTGAACGTCTCCGAAGCGTGGAAAGACTCAAAAGTCCGCTGGCAAAGTAATGGCCTTGTTTTTTTGGGATGAGCATGGAATAATTTTTATCGATTATCTTGAGAAGGGAAAAACCATCAACAGTGACTATTATATGTCGTTATTGGAGCGTTTGAAGGTCGAAATCGCGGCAAAACGGCCCCATATGAAGAAGAAAAAGTGTTGTTCCACCAAGACAACGTACCGTGCCACAAGTCATTGAGAACGATGGCAAAAATTCATGAATTAGGCTTTGAATTGCTTCCTACCCACCGTATTCTCCAGATCTGGCCCCCAGCGACTTTTTATTGTTTCAGACCTCAAAAGGATGCTCGCAGGGAAAAAATTTGGCTGCAATGAAGAGGTGATCGCCTAAACTGAGGCCTATTTTGAGGCAAAACCGAAGGAGTACTACCAAAATGGTATCAAAAAATGGAAGGTCGTTATAATCGTTGTATCGCTCTTGAAGGGAACTATGTTGAATAATAAAAACGAATTTTGACAAAAAAATGTGTTTTTCTTTGTTAGACGGGACTTATCAGCCAACCTGTTATATCCCTTGAAACACAATTTTTTTGTGTTCTTTTGCTCTATACGCCATTCAATGGCGTATAGAGCAAAATTTCAGTACAAAGTTAAGGTTTTAATTGACGATAGCCACTTTGCTCTACATGCCGTTTTCTTCGAGTAACATCGTTGATAATTTTTGTTTTTTTGTTTAAGTAAAACAGTAGTCTAAGTTAAAAATATAGGTATTGAAAGAATAGCGAAGCATTGGCATTCGTACGACATCATCATATTTGTCGCTCAGTGGATAAAGGGAATGAGTCCGCAAAATTTGAAATGGAAAAAAAACGACAGAACAGTTGACGTTGACTTTAAAATTAGTTTTTACAACAAAACTCAAAATTGAAATTGCAAAATTAATTATTGGCGCTTCTTTTACAATTTTTAAAAAAGTCATAAAAGGAAGTGTATCCACGCTAAATCTCAAAAACGTCAAATTAGACTCAATCCCTTTATCCAGTGAACGACTCATATGTTCAAGAAATATGCATAGCATATCTACATAGTAGATTAAAAAACAAAAAACCAAATCCAAAAGGAACCCGCGAAACTCTGGAACTCGCCTAATATTATAACAGCCCTCGTATAATAACAAAAAGTCTGGTTACCAATACCCAATAAACAACGATATCGTAACGATATCGAGGCAATATCGTTTTCTCTTAAAAATGTTTCGCGACGATAATTCGAGACGATATCGAGACGATTTCGATATCGTGAGAGAGTCACTTATCATTAGCGAATCGAGATTTTCATCGTTCTCGAATCGTTAACGAGCCTTAACTCGAATCGCTAGCGAATCGAGAATTTCATCGCTCTCGAATCGTTAACGGACGATTAGCAAAAAAATCATTAATTTTTATATTTAATGTAAAATTCAAATAACAGTCTTATTATAATACTATTTTCGGTTAAAAAAAAAAAAAAAAAAAAACGGTTCTATTGCTGGTAACCACGCTTTCGAATCCACCGGCTGTGGGATTTGAACACCGAACCTCTTGATTTCTAGTCATGTTTCTAGTCTGCTTACCCATTACGCCTTCCGATTTGGAAACAAATTAACAAAACTACCTTCGAGAATTAAAGTTTCGTACCCAATAAACAAATAAACACAAAAACGTTAACGAGTTCGAATCGAATTCGATTCGAATTCGTTTAATGCGATTCGCGCTCTACGAATTCGATTCGAATTCGATTCGAACTCGTTATCGTTTTTGTGTTTATTAGGTCCTACTTATTTTTCTTCTTTTCCCTTATGTGTTTCGAGTTCAAAACGAGTTCACTAAACTACTTTCTAGGATTTCGTTTTTCTCAAATTCGTAACAAATTTGTGGCGATATAATCTTCGTTTTTGTATTTATTGGGCTAAAAATGTTTCGCCTCGATATATTCCCGAGGCCAAAATAACGATATCGAGAAATTGCATTTTCGCGAAGTCGTCTCGATATCTTCGCGACACCAAAATTACGATATTGAGAAATTCTATCTTCTCGAACTCGTCTCGATATCGTCGCGAGCCTAAATCGCGATATCGAGAAATTCGGTTTTCTCGAATTCGTCTCGATATCGTTACGATATCGTCCTCGGTTTTGTGTTTATTGGTTATCCATATATTTATTTATGTTTGTATTTTGTGCATTCCCCAGCAGGAAAAGTCCCGGTGAAACCATCAATGATTTCAGCATGACATAAGAGCCGCGACTCCTCCTGTTTCTACACCAACTTTCTAATGAAATTTACACACAAACGGCATTGGCCGTCATGAGAGGACATGTCACCAGTTGGTCATCGAAATTGGAGTGGATACCTCCTGTTTCGCAAGAAAATGTCATCGTTCGGGAGTGATATGAAATCAAAATGAAACACGGACTATGTCATGGGAATTGCGATGAATAACATCTTTTTTCGATGACAATGTCATTAGAATTGCGATGAATAACACCTTTTCTCGATGACAATGTCATTAGAATTTAGAAGTACTCTAACTTCCCCTTGACATCATCGGTGAAAACATTAATGAATTTTTCCTTTATGCGAAAAAGTCCGGCTGGGTAATGTCACTTTGCTCTATGTATTACATTGTCAGCGAAATATGTTTGAAATGGCGTGTAGAGCAAAGTGGTTTTTTTTTTAAAGCCATAAAATACCCTTTTATGCGTTAGATCAAAGATTCGAAAATATACTCTTCGAATAAGTATTCTTTCAAAAACTAATAGTGAAACACACAAAAAATCTTATCGTACAGTTTTTGAAAAAAATAGTTTCAAACTTCAACTTCGATTTACTCGAAATGTGTTTTTTGCACGTAGAGCACATGAATCCCCGGGCGACGAGATACTTAGATAGATTCCTTTTTTCGACGTATTTAATCATGGTGCTATATAGGGGCATTAAAACTCTTTTGGATCTAAATTCAGATTATTTTTTGGAATAAAATAATTTATTTTCTAAAAAATCCTTCTCATTATCATAATAAACTCGAATTGATAATCGATGAATTTCTTATTGGCATTTTGCAAATTCATAAAATCTTTATTTTATTTCAATTATGGACAAGAAATATAGTCAAATTTTTACAAACTTTCAGTGTTACAACAACAATACATAATAAATCCGAACATAATATTGAATAAAAAACATTACTTTCAAACACAACATTACAATGAACGAATCTATAAAATTTATAAAAAATTAAATTAAAAAGTTTTTTCCCGTCAAGCATGATCTCTCATGATTGTCAGGTCTTTGGTTACCCTTCAGTAACCCCATAGGTATATATCCTTCTGTTCTATATTGTGTTAGGTATTTTTCACTATCAACTCTTAATTTTGCTTACTTAGTTAAATTTATTTCCATTGCAGTGATATTAATGAAAAACTGGGTGTAATGCGTGAATGGTCTCAATCAACACATCAAAAAGCTGGTTGTCTTTTAATAGGCTATGAAGCTTTTAGAACTTTAGTGTTCTATCACAAATACAAAAATCGAAATAATTTGGACTCGACTCGTTTGGAAAAAATTCGTAACTTAATTGATGAATATTTGCTGCAGCCAGGTAAAAAAAAAAAAAATTGATAATCTTTGAACTGGAAAAACTTAAAAACCCCTTCTTTATAAATTAAAGGTGCTGATTTAGTCGTCTGTGATGAAGGTCACATAATTAAAAACAGTAAATCTGCAATCAGCTTAGCTGTTGCCGAAATAAAAACACAAAAACGTATCGTGCTAACTGGCACACCCATTCAAAATAATTTAAAAGAATGTAAGTATGTACTATGCGCTATGCGCACCAAAAAATTCTCATCTAAAATTTGCATTTGCTAAAGGAAAAGTTAAAAAAAATTTATTTAACTTTAAATTAAATTAAATTCGATTCAATTCAATTCAATTCAATTAATTCAAATTAATAAATTAAATTAAATTAAATTAAATTAAATTAAATTAAATTAAATTAAATTAAATTAAATTAAATTAAATTAAATTAAATTAAATTAAATTAAATTAAATTAAATTAAATTAAATTAAATTAAATTAAATTAAATTAAATTAAATTAAATTAAATTAAATTAAATTAAATTAAATTAAATTAAATTAAATTAAATTAAATTAAATTAAATTAAATTAAATTAAATTAAATTAAATTAAATTAAAATTAAATTAAATTAAATTAAATTAAATTAAATTAAATTAAATTAAATTAAATTAAATTAAATTAAATTAAATTAAATTAAATTAAATTAAATTAAATTAAATAAATTAAATTAAATTAAATTAAATTAAATTAAATTAAATTAAAACCAACAAAAAATGCAAATATAATAGATTTTTTTTAAATTTTGAAGGAAACATTCGACATTATTGGAAAATCTCTGTTTTTAGATTACAGCATGGTAAATTTCATTAAACCGTTATTTCTTGGCACTGAGAAAGAATTTGCCAATCTTTATGCCAATCCTATAAAAAACGGACAACACAAGGACTCGAACAAAAGAGACATTAAAGTAATGAAGCAACGTTCATTTGTTTTACACAAAAAGCTCTCGAAATTCGTTCAGGTAAGCTTACCATGTTTGACTTAAGCGGATGTTTTTTATTTTGTTTTAAATTCTTATCTTGCAAATTTGTTTGTGAAGTTATATGGTGATGTTGGGGCTCTGAAAAATAATGTCCAAAAAATAATTTGGAATAATAATCTTGCTTTTTTAAAAATACTTTCCTTGATTGAATTTTTAATTGCAACGAATACGAAAATAACCTTAAAGAGAATATTTTAGTGAGTTTTAAAGCACAAATCCAAGATATGAAGGGAATTTTTCAAGTTAAAGAACTTAGAGATTTGACGGGTTTGTTCATTGTTTTAATTCGTGTAATGAAATTTGGCAGCACTGGACTGAAATTAGTAATTTACCCAATTAATTTTCAATTGTTAATATGATATATTTAACACCGCTTGTTTTTTTTTTTTTTTGTTTAATGTTAATGTTTTTGTGAATGTATATTTTAAAATGCGGTTTAAATTAGCTAAAAGTGAAAATATATTTGTAGGAAATGTTAAGAGCTTATTTTAGGAATTACGCTAAACAATGAGAAGTTTTGAGTTTGGAGTGCTCGTGCTCTAAAAAATCCTTGACTTCCAACCATTGGGATTATTTTCAAGATCTTTTAATTTATTAAAAATTTTTAATTTGTGTTAATTAAATTATTAATGTGAAAATAATTTCTAATTCGATTGAATAGCGTAAAGAAGCTGAGCTTTTAAAGTCATTCCTACCAAAGAAATTCGAATATGTGCTGTTCATTCCAATGACCAACGTACAGGTAAGACGAATAAATTTTTGTTCAAAAAAAGCTTTTTGAATCCCATTTAAGAAAATAGATTCTATTTCGTCAATATTGATTTTTTTTTACAAAATTTTGAAATTAATTTCAACGTTGTAATTCTGTAATGATATTTTTACGTATCTAAAATGATACGTAATATTTTTAATGTATATATATAGAATAAACTGTATGAAAGGATTTTGGATACAATAAGCAGCAGACAAGATCACAGGGGTCGCAGTTTAATTACGGATTACACATGTCTCAGAAAGGTAAATCAGTTAGATTGTGCACAAAAATGATTAAATTAAAATAATTTCACACATCCCACTCTCATGAAAAAGATTTGGACACATCCAAAAGTTCTGGAGGATGCTTGGAAAAACGCTGTCCATGTAAGGACTTTGTTGAATGATGTTGCATTGAAAATAACCTTTTAATTATATAATTCTTAATTATCCCTCTAAGCAACAATACAAGCGCGATGTGCGGAAGCAACCAAACTCAGATGATGATCAACCCGATGATATTTACGACAGTCAAACTGGTTTTATGTCCGTGAAGAATGATTGGTGGCGTAATTTGATTGCGGCAAAAGATTTGGAATCAATACTGCCGAGTAATAAGCTTCGTACAATGTTTGAAATATTGCGGATGTGTGAAGAGAATGGTGATAAATGGTTGGTATTTCAAAAAAAAAAGTCCAATTAACATTTTTCTAATTAAATTTTTATCTTAGCTTGATTTTCTCCGCTTTTGTTGCCGTTTTGAATGTAGTCGAGTATTTCTTCAGAAAACTAGCGCAAGGAGAAAAGGAAACACTTAGTGAATTGAGTAAGCTCACGAATAATTTTGATAAAGGATGGGTTCGCATAACAATGTATAGTTGCAAACGCAAATTGCTTAATTTAATCGTTTTAATGCATAGCTTGAACTCTATATTGCTGATTTAATATATTTTCAATGGGAATGAAAGTTTTGAGATTAATTTTTTGAATCGTTAAATTCTTAAGAATATCAGTAGAAACTCCTTTTATTAAAAAAAATTATAAAAGCTATATTTTGCAAAAAAGGGTGGCACGTTCATTCTTTAATATAACACCCGTATTTAAAAAGGAAATACAAAAAAAAAAGTTCCTCAACATTGAAAGTCTTTTAAAAAAAACGTAAATTGGAATGTGTCCCGGACTTTTTTACAGATATGTCCCAAGTAACTAGATCAACGTGGGAACCAAATAAAGACTATTTCCGTTTGGATGGTAAAACATCAAAGTCTACCAGGCACGAAATGATTAAACGTTTCAATCATCCGCAAAACACACGTGCTCGAGTATTCCTTATATCTGCAAAGGCTGGTGGACAAGGAATCAATTTAATTGGCGCAAATAGAGTTATTATATTGGACACATCATGGAATCCATCAAATGACCAACAAAATATATTTCGTATATTCCGTTTGGGACAGAAGAAAAACTGCTATATTTACAGGCTATTGGCATTGGTAAAAATATAAAAGAAGCTCTATTGTAACTTGAATGTTTATAAAATACTTTAATTTTAGGGTACAATGGAAGAAAAGGTTTACTCACGTTCAGTAACAAAACAAGCTATGAGTTTTCGTGTTATGGATGTTCAGCAAATCGACCGACATTATAGCATGGCAGAACTTGCAGAATTGTACACGTAAGTGAAAAGAGTTACTTATTACGATCATGATTAACATGCATTATGTGTTAAATTTGATTTAGTTGTTTTTTTTTTTTTATCACGTTACTATATGTATGTATCGCATGTTAAGGATTAAGGAAGATACAGAAATTACCATAAATTTACGATAAATTGTCATTATAGGTTAACCATACCAAATTATTCGGAACGTCCTACACCTGTTTTTCCGCAGGACACAATTTTAGCCAACTTGCTGCGCAGTTTTCCAGACTTGGTTTATAAATATCATGAGCACGACAGTCTTCTAGAAAACCAAGTTGAGCAAGAGTTAAGTGAGCAGGAAAAGATTGATGCTTGGAATGCGTATGAAAATGACTTGCAGGTGAATTCGCAGATGGCGAATATGGAAGAAATGCAAAATAAAATGGCGCAAGGAAATATGCAAAATTATATGGGACCGGGTGGCTCGATGCCTGGTCTAAATCTACAATTTCTCAATTTCCACAACATGAATTCGCGCGATAATACAAGTTTTATGAACCCTGCGCTGTTGCAATATAAATACGCTAATCAACAATATCTTGATTTATTGAATAACTATAGACAGTATTCGACTGCTGCGGAAGGAGCAGCAACACTCAACGCGGTCGCTGCTGCATATTCCTCAATGGCTCCCGGAATGTATGCTGGAGTGCCGCCATCAGTATCGCCACATCTCACAACCAACACTAATACAGCAGCTCATTCATTGAGCGCACTCAGTGATCTCAGCATGTATGGATTAGGAATGAACAGCGCTAGTACGAGTGCGGCAGCTGCAGCTGCGGCGGCAGCAGCAGCCGCACAACTTTCACAAATGCCATCAACATCTTCCAATGCCGGCTCATTGTACCCAACACCCAGTATGCAGACACCATCAGCAAGTGCAACTGGTTTGTACTCAAATCAAGCAATATATCAGACACTGCAACAACTCGCGTTTGGTGGAGCAGGGACACCAAACAATGGAACGCTTATGAACAACCCCGCACTCAGTCCTTACACAAATTCTGTATCCTTTCCAGCACCAAGACTTACACCACCTCAATCAGCGGCGCGCAAAAGTAGCACTCCAGATCTCCAGATTGCGTACCGTACAAGTGGAGGAAGTGTAACCATGACACCACCTGCCCCATCTTTACCCGCCCCATCTTTACCCGCCCCATCTTTACCCGCCTCATCATTACCTGCCCCGTCCTTACCTGCCCCATCTTTGCCCGCCCCAACGTTGGCAACTCAACCACCTGAAACAAAGAAATCCGCAAACAGTGTCAACAACAGCAGCAAGAAGTTAACTAACAACGGTTACAATAATATCAATAATAAAAATAATACTGAAATAACCAAGTTAAGCTCCAAAGAAACCGAAGCAAGCTCAAAAAAACCAGCCAACAAACCACCAAATACAACAAATAATGTTCTTTCCAACGATTTAAACATAAGTACCAATATCAGAACAGATACGAATACAACGGTTTCACAAAATCGACCAAATACAGTAGCAACGTCGTCATCGAACTTGACATCAAATAATAAAACGTTAACCACAACCGCAAAAGATGTATTGTCGAAAGCAGCCGCTAAGTTGCTAACTATCCCTTCTCCATCGAGCGCCACGTCGGCAACGAAACCAGCTGACCCCCAAATACGAGTCAAAGACATGGGTCAGCTTTGCGCCAACACCAGCAGTCGCACTACAAGCTTGCAAGCTGCTGCTGCGGCAGCCGCAAGAGAAGTCAGAAGCCCCTTTATCAACACCTGTCCCAGTTTTACCAACAATAATAACACTAACAATGTTTCGGTGCAAAACAAACAATCTGCAATAGATCAAAGGCTTCAAACTGCCACAACATCGGCCACAGCTGAGCTTTTAAAAACACGAAGTGAAATGCAAATTATACCAACCACAAGTCCACCGGGTACGGCTAGCATTTCAAAGCAATTGTCTGAAATATCCCCAAGTATTTCACTTACAGCATTACGTAACACGAATGTTAAACCGAACAATTCAAATAGCAGCAGCAACATGACTAAAGTTCCATCTGCTAACGTCAACATTTCCACGGGCAGTAGCAAAACAAATAGTATGAATAGAACTGCCACTATTAATTCTTCAACACTCAGCAATCTCCAACAGACACCCCCATCGACAATTCAGCCAAGAAAGGGAGTCTCTAATACGAATTCTGTAGGCTACAGCAGCGCGACACTCTCAAATGTATCCAGTAATGTAAAAAAATCTGCAGCACCAAACATTGCAACAACTGTTGCATCATCAATGCCGAATTTGCAACAAACAAGAAAAGTCACGACTCCGACTCCCCAATCAACGGTCCCAAATTTTGTGGTTTCGCCGTTTTCTTCGAATAAAAATTCCAATATTACAAATAAGACATCAATTGGAAATAGTGGTAATATCAACGCCACTAATAAAAATGCAAAATACAACACCACTCCAGCGACTAGCCGCCCGACTACAATCGCACCCACTGCAACCATTGCTACAAGTGCTCCCAAAATTGTACCAAATATATTGAGAAACCATCACATACGAAAAATACCAACGACATCAACTATAACATCAAGCAACATTAATACAACTGTTAAAGACTCAATAGCGAGTAATCAAACCCACACAAATGGTAATTCTAGATCAGCGATTGCGGTCGGTACAAAATCGGTCAGTGCAACTACAACGTTAACCAATGCTGCTCAACTGATGTATAGCAAAAATAGCTCAGCTGTTCGTAGAAGCTTTTCACCTACAACAACTACAACAACACAATTACAAAATACATCACGTACTGCATCGCCAGCAAACACATCGTCTACTCCCATAGAAAGAATTTCAGCTAACAGTGGGGTAACTTCTTCGCCAACGCATAGAGTGAATATAAAATCAGCGGCGCCAGCATTATCAACAGCTACATCAGCTTTTCCTGTTCATTTGCAGAGAAGCAATAGTGCATTGGGTACAACAAGGACATTGTCACCGTTATCATCTGTAAAACTTGCGGGTAGTGGACCTGGCAATCGTACAAACTCAACAACTCCTCTTCTCATACCAAAAATCTCAAAAGTCACTTCTCTCAACACTTCGTCCAGCGCTTTGACAATTTCAACATCAACGCCAAATCTATCAACAGCAACAGCTGCACGCGTTGCTGCTTTCAAGAAAAACCCTAACAATACCAACAAAACAATTTCATCGCCTGCTAAACAATTACAAACTGTGGTTCCCTCTCCTGTGAAAGTAGCGACAGCATCTTCAGTTGTGCAACCGAAGCGTTTAACTACTGCCAGTAATGTTCCTCAAATTCAGCAATCAACCCAACTGGCTGCCAAACAGCGAATAAATATTCAATCGAATGGAAGAGGCTTGAACACGAGCACTGCGGCATCGCGTATGACAATTGGGGAAACACAAATCGGTGGAGTTAGTGTGCGTCCGATTTTGAAAGCCGGGAGTGCCACAACTAGCAATGCGTTTCCTCAATTAATTGGTGATAAACGCACTGTAATTGCTCCCCAGACTTCAAGGTAAATATACTTTTTTAAATGATCCTATTTAACAAAATATTAGGGGAAATGTGCCACGGTTGGGAACAGTTTCCATAGCTTTCCTCAGAGGAAACATATAGACTTCATAATTTCTGCATTCGATAGCCAGACACATATGTTAATTTCTTTCTTAATAATATTTCATGATTGCTTTGCAAAAACAAGTTACAGCCTTAAGTATAAAGAGAAAAAATCGGGGAAATCTTTTTTTGATCCATCGTTGGGACTGTTCTTAAAATCAAATAAAAACAACTTAAAACAAGTAAGGGTGTTATAGTCAGGCGAGCCTGACAATAGAATACCCGACACAGACACACATGTTCAAATATTTTTAAATATCAAGAGGTGTTTAAGGCCATTACGGGCCCCATATAACGACTTTTGTTGAATTTGTTTATGAAAACCGCCCTTTTGCCACGCCCACTTTTCCAATTTTTTTGAATTCTAATCGGAGGCCTTAATATACGCTCAAATTCTAAGTTTCAGTGGAATATCTCAAAAAAATCCGATTTTGGGGCAATTTTGAGATTTTTGTGACAGACCCTAGTACTGGAGATACCCTTAATAATGGACCTATCAAAAATTGTTTTGGAGAGGATATTTATGGCTACAAAGGAAGCATAACTCCAAATTTCGTTCAAGTCCCATTTGAATTTCGGGTGTAAGAGACAATATTCGAAAAACGCCCTTCTGCCACGCCCACTTTTACAATTTTTGGAAATCATATTACTGGCCTTTAAAAATGATCAAATATCAACTTTCATCAAAATATTTTGAATAACTTCGGTTTTAGAGCAGTTTTTGTGATTTTCATAACAGACCCTAGTACTGGAGGTACCCCTAAAAATGGTCCGATCGGGTCCACTATTGAACTTGATCTTACTCATGTCCCCGTGAACACACATATGAATATTCATCAAGATAACTCAACTCCTTCGATAAGAAAACTGTATACAGACAGATGGACAGACAGACAGACGGATATGACGAAATGGAATCTCCTGGTGACGCTGAACACTTCTATACATAGAATAGTAAATTACTGATAGATACTGAAGATACTGAAGATTCTTTCTAAACATGTCAGCATTGTGAGTGGATCCAATGGAAAGCCCTATGAATTACGAAATTGTTCTTTTGCGTGCAAGACTTTACAGCTTTTAGACAATCAAACCAATTTTCCAGGTCTTTAGAACTCTTTGAAGAACATTTTTCAAATATCTCCAACATAGCATAAAGAAATCAAAGAAATAATGAAAGCAAGATCGCGTTCCATTAAGATGGTCCGAATTTACTAGTAAAGGCTAAGCCCATCATAAACTTTAGCTTAAAAAAATAGGGCTAAGGTTACATCAATTCGTACAAAGTTGAAAATTTGGATAAATGTTGAGAACACTATTACAAAAAATGTTTTAAAATGTCCCCTCTCTCCCTCTCCTCCCTATCCTCCTCTCCCTCTCCCACTCCACCCTCTCGTCCATCTCCACCCTCTCGTCCATCTCCACCCTCCTCCTTCTCCTTCCCTCCCCCCTCTTCTTCCCTCTCCTCCCTCTCCTCCCTCTCCTCCCTCTCCTCCCTCTCTTCCCTCTCTCCCTTCTCCCTCTCTTCCCTCTCTTCCCTCTCTTCCTCTCCTCCCTCTCCTCTCTTCCTTCCTCTCCCTCTCTTCTCCTCTCTTCCCTCTCTTCCCTCTCTTCCCTCCCTCTCTCCCCTCTCTTCCCTCTCTTCCCTCTCTTCCCCTTCCTCTTCCCTCTCTTCCCTCTCTCCCTCTCTTCCCTCTCTTCCCTCTCTTCCCTCTCTTCCCTCCTTCCCTCTCTCCCTCTCTCCCTCTTTCCCTCTCTCCCTCTCTTCCCTCTCTTCTCTCTTCCCTCTCTTCCCTCTCTTCCCTCTTTCCTCTCTTCTCTTCCCTCTCTTCCCTCTCTCTTCCCTCTCTTCCCTCTCTTCCCTCTCTTCCCTCTCTTCCTCTCTTCCCTCTCTTCCCTCTCTTCCCTCTCTTCCCTCTCCTTCCTCTCTCTTCCCTCTCTTCCCTCTCTTCCCTCTCTTCCCTCTCTTCCCTCTCTTCCCTCTCTTCCCTCTCTTCCCTCTCTTCCCTCTCTTCCCTCTCTTCCCTCTCTTCCCTCTCTTCCCTCTTCTTCCTCTCTTCCCTCTCTCCCTCTCTTCCCTCTCTTCCCTTCTTCCCTCTCTTCCCCTCTCTTCCCCTCTCTTCCCTCTCCTTCCCTCTCCCTCCCTTCTCTCTCCCTCTCTCCCTCTCTTCCCTCTCTCCCTCTCTTCCCTCTCTTTCTCTCTCTCTCCCTCTCTTCCCTCTCTTCCTCCTTCCTCTTCCCTCTCTTCTCTCTCTCTTCCTTCTCTTCCTCTCTTCCCTCTGTTCCCTCTCTTACCCTCTCTTCCCTCTCTTCCCTCTTTCCCTCTCTTCCCTCTCTTCCCTCTCTTCCCTTCTTTCCTCCTCTCCTCTCTTCCCTCTCCCTCTCTTCCCCTCTCCTCTCTTCCCTCTCCTTCCCTCTCTTCCCTCTCTCCCTCTCTTCCCTCTCTTCCCTCTCTTCCCTCTCTTCCCTCTCTTCCCTCTTCCCTCTCTTCCTCTCTTCCTTCTCTTCCCTTCTCTTCCCTCTCTTCCCTCTCTTCCCTCTCTTCCCTCTCTTCCCTCTCCCTTCTCCCTCTATCTCTCTCCTTCCTCTCTCCCTCTTCCCTCTCTTCCCTCTCTTCCCTCTCTTCCCTCTCTTCCCTCTCTTCCCTCTCTTCCCTCTCTTCCCTCTCTTCCCCTCTCTTCCCTCTCTTCCCTCTCCTCTCTCCCTCTCTTCCCTCTCTTCCCTCTCTCTCCCTCTCTTCCCTCTCTTCCCTCTCTTCCCTCTCTTCCCTCTCTTCCCTCTCTTCCCTCTCTCTCCCTCTCTTCCCTCTCTTCCCTCTCTTCCCTCTCTTCCCTCTCTTCCCTCTCTTCCCTCTCTTCCCTCTCTTCCCTCTCTTCCCTCTCTTCCCTCTCTTCCCTCTCTTCCCTCTCTCCCTCTCTTCCCTCTCTCCCTCTCTTCCCTCTCTCCCTCTCTCCATCTCACCATCTCTCCATCTCTCCATCTTCCATTTCTCCATTTTCTCTCCATCTCTCCCTCTCTTCATCTCTCCCTCTATCCCTCTATCCCTCAATCCCTGTCTCCATCTCTTCTTTTCTCCATCTCTCCATTTCTCCCTCTCTCCCTCACTCCCGTACTCCCGTACTCCCTCTATCCCCGTCTCCCTCTGTCCCTCTGTCCCTCTTTCCCCCTTTCCCTCTTTCTCCCTTTCCCTCTTTCCCCCTTTCCCTCTTTCCCCCATTCCCTCTTTCCCCATTTCCCTCTCTCCATTAGATTCTCCACACTCTACAATCTCTTCTCTACCTAAAAAACTGTATTGTGGATTTATTAAGTTTATTAAGAAAGCTCTATTTTAGTGATGTAGTTAATAATATGCGAATATAATCAAACCAAAATATCTGAGTGGTAAATTAATCTCATTGATTATTTTAACACAATATATTTTTTCTTTAGCGCCAGCGGCCAGGCATCATCGAAACTAGTTGTAGAAAAAAAGCGAAAAGCACCAGAATCCTTGAACATGGGCGGAAACAAACGTTCGAAGGTAAGTGGACTAATTTATTTCTAGTTTAAACAATTTCGTAAGAAGAATTCATTGAAACACATTCTTTTAAGCTAAAGGCAATGAACGAATTAAAGTTTAGTCAGCCCACCATATAGAAAATCATTAACAGAATTCTCTTTTTCTTTTTGCAGGAGTCATAAATATTTAGTTCTAAGAAAAAAATATAAATAAGATTTGATAGAAAGATAGTAATAGAAATCTTTTATTTATTTACATTATTGTTTTTTTGTAAAATATTGTCTCGTTAGTTTTAAACTAGGAATTTAATATTTCGTATTTAAAATAGTACATAAGTATACGAGCAAGTGCATACTGGATTTTATTAAAGAATAAATAAATGTGATTTAAACTTAAAATTAAATAAATTAAACTTTATTCAAGCAAATTCATTGTCTTTGATATGAAAGTTAAAATAACCCGTTTTATCGAAATTGTATATCGGCTCGAAAGGAATTTCACAAGACGGTTTTAAGAGTGAGTGACTAAGTATTTTTTATCTCTGAAACTTGAAATAAATTGGATGTTCGGGAATTTTTTGTCATCTGGGGTAGTCAGCTTTATTCTATTCTATTTACAACTTTATAGATAAATTAATTAGTTTTCTGATATTCACATTACTATTGGTAAGTTTTTTTTTTTTTTGGATATTTGCAGCTTCGGTGAGAATCAGAGACCATAACAGTTATGAGGAATACGGAAAAAAAATCCAAATATAATGACTACTCTCTGATTTTTATTCTTCCGTCAGAAAATAAAATTTATTCTGACGGTATCAATGGCATACGTCGCCACAGGATGAAGTCTTCTTTCAATTTTCCTGTTAAAATAGTTGCTTCGAGAACATTTCCGATGATACTTTTGGCGACAAAACGTATACCCTTGCATAATCTAGGCGAACAATAATTGGTGAACCAATTTTTCAACGAAGATAGTGTGGTGGCATTCCTGTGTGGTTTTATCTGGAAATCAACTTCGCCAACATCAATATACAGGGCCGAATTAGGGTTTTGGGGGCACCTAGGCTGGCTGTTAAGTGGGGGTCCCATTTTCTTAAAAAAAAAACCAAGTAAGTGTGTTACAGTCATACGACGCATCTAATGAAAGTGTAACTATGTGGTGCTAGGATTGCTGCAATCCAGCCCGTCCTAGTTAATAGTTCGGTACTGACTTGATCGACTGGATCTACGGGGGATGGATAACGGCAACTTTTAGTCCTAATACAGGATTTTAGCTCTTTAAGGGAAACGACCAAGTGCTAGTGTGGTTTACTTCGGCTAATCTTTTAATCCAGTGAAGCCACCTAATGGCAGCTGAGGCTCTCCAAAGTCCCACCTTATTATTTATTATTATTACTTCATAAAAATGAGTCGTTTTCTTTACTTCCGTCGTATCTGGCCATCGATTTTTACCATCTACATTCAGCGAACTAGAGGAATTTCTTCGACCTTGTAAGTATACGAATTAAATTAACCCCATGTGGGTCACAAAATAAAATAGCACATGTTTAATGCATGATTATATAATAGAACTTAAATGTTTTTCCTACGAAACTTGATTAAAGACTTCATTCTCGAAATCATCTACTATCATTTTCTGACAGCAATGTCTTTCAAAGCGAAACTTTATTTGGCCCAAACCCTCGCCACTCGCCCAACATACACTCCCTTTCAATGATTTAGACGCACCCTTACCTTGCAAACTAATTCCTATATATCTTCATTTATTCAAGTGAATTAAAAATAAAGAGTATGCAAATGTCTTCTTTATTTAATACTTCCACACATAAAATAGCAAAACAAAATTTAAAACGAAAAACAAACAAATTTTTCTTACTTCATATGAAGGCACTTGAAAAAAAAAACATATTTTTGCATTTCAATAGAATAGACGCAGTATCAAAAAACTTAAAATTTCTTAAAAAGACATTATTTTTTTTTTACATTGGTTTTAAATAAGATGAGTACAACTGAAAAATCGTGTTTTAGTATTGTGTACTTCCTCCATTTTTGTTAATTACCTCAAAAAGTCTGTCTTTTAAAGAAGAATATAAGGATTGGAGGTAATCCAAAGAAATGTCGCTCCATGCGGATTTAATTGCTGAAATTAGGGACTCCTTATCATCATATTGTTTTCCTCCTTCATACATTTTTCGTGATAGCCAGCCCCAAAAGTTTTCAATAATATTAAGATCCGGAGAATATGGTGGCCAAGACAATATTTCAACATTTTGACTTGAAATGTATGACTTTACGATTCGCGCGTTATGAATGGGAGCATTGTCTTGTTGGAAAATCCATGGCAAAGGACCAAAGAGGTTATTTAGCTTAGGAAATACCGATTCAAGCAAAGATTTGAATCGAGTTCCATTCATGGTTTGCTCGACAAAAGTCAATTCAATTGTCCCATAAAATGTTGTCGCTCCCCATATCATAACACCACCCACTCGGCTGTGGTGACGGCTTCGAAAAATTTCTTCCTTTCTTAGATCGTGAAAATAATACGCGTATCCATCCGGTCCATCCAAGTTGAAGCGTTTTTCGTCAGTAAACACGACCAATCGCCAATCATTCGAGCGGGTGTCATTTTGTACATTCCAGGTCATGTACTTCTTCGCAAATTGAAGGCGTTTTTGCTTTCGATCAGCAGTCAGCGGTGGCTTAGATTTAATTTTGAGACGTTTTAGGTGTTTGGCTTTAGAAATCACTCGATGGATGGTAGTAATACTCGCGTTTACACCTGCTGCTTCCTTTATTTTGGGTAGCGATTTTGTCGAGTTTGAAGCGATTTTCAAAATTTTGCGTTCTTCCCGAGAACTCAGAGCTTTTTTCCGACCTTTGTAATTGCTCCCATATGAGTTTGGATCTTTCAAATAGCGGTCGACAGTTCTGGAGCTCCGATTTATTTTTTGTGCTATCTTTCTATTAGATAATCCTTCAGAATTATAAAAGTCAATTTTTTCGCGTTCTAAAAGAGTTAATATCGCAGACCTTCCCATATTTAGGATTAATTTAATCAGAAGTTGGATAATCTTTGAATTATCGTTTTAAAAAATCAAAACTTTTTCCACACTCAGTAAAACAACGTGCTGCGTCTAATTCAATGAAATACTGAAAGCACGCGCAAAATGATGGCTTCTTCCAAAAATTGGAAAAACACCGTTATGCACTTTCTGAAAAAAAAATTTACGGTTGATATATTTAGGACAATGTTCAAATTCTTTTTGGCAACACTTCTTTGGTACTTTTTTCAAGTTGCCTTTTAGTAATAACGTTTTGCTTTGAACATAATATTGTGCGTCTAACCAGTGAAAGGGAGTGTACATTCTTTTTTTTTTTTTTAAACTTTGCTTCTTTTTACTGGATCTTCCTTTGGGTGGGAACTAACAGTAATTATTCGAATCTTATTTCTTAAATATAAATTAACTATTTATACATAGATATACATAAATAGTTTCGATTCCAACGGGCCTCTATTTGAGAAACTGGGCTGCTGAGGACTTATTACTGTTAAACCGCATCCGTTGCTAGGATGATTCTTGATCATGCACGAGCGAGGTGCGTCAATCTTAGCGAATCCTTGGTTGGATAAGCGTGCGGCGCTTATCGCTTATGAGCGAGGTGCCTCAATCTGTATGATTCATTGATTGGCCAAGCGTCTGACATACACGAGCGAGGTGCAGATAACCGAGTGTCTGTGTTATATTTCCAAAACAATAGAAGCGGATGGAAGGTCCTTTCTTCTTAACCGTGTTCGACTTGTTGTATTGTTAAGGCTTCTTGCCAGCTGGTTCGAGTGATTCCTTAGCTTCTCATTGTAGGATGATTTTAGGCGGACAATTTCGTCCTTAATAAGTGGGACGTGCAGATCGCGGTGAATGCTTTCATTACGGATGTACCATGGAGCACCTGTAATGATTCTAAGAATTTTCGATTGAGCTCTTTGGATTATTTCTATAGAGGATGCGCAGGCATTTCCCCACAACTGAATGCCATAAGACCAGATTGGCTTTAATACACTTTTATATAATATAATAGAACTTTATACTCCATATTAAGAGGGGAGCGATAGTTAATTAGCCAGTGATTTTTTGATGCTTTAAGTTTCAGGTTGCTCCTCTTTGCTTCGATGTGCTTTCGCCAAGGTAATCGTTTATCTAAGTGGACTCCTAAATATGTAGATTACACTATCTACTTGGGGGATGGAGACTCCTTTAAGGAGAATAGTAGGGCTTATACCTCTTCTAAGCGTAAATGTAATGTGTTTACATTTACCTTCGTTAACATTAATTCACCAGGTAGAGGGCCAATTTTCAATTAATTGCATATGATCTTGTAGGTTTCTTGATGCTTCCATTGGATCGCGCTGGCAGCTCAATATTGCTGTGTCGTCGGCAAAAGTTGACATTACAATGTTGTCACTAGTGGGGATGTCGGCTGTTAGAAGAAGGTAAAGAGAGGGGCTTAATACACTGCCTTGCGGCGACTCCTGCTTTAATTTCAAATTTATCCGTTATAAATTCATTAACTCTTACTCTAAAGAATCTATTTTGGAGGTATGATATACGAAATTCGTGAAAATTTTGAGGGAGTAGAGTCTTTTTTTTTTTTTAGCAATAAGACCCCCATACCACACTTTATCGAAAGCTTGAGCGATATCTAAGAATATTACAGAACAATATTCTTTTTTTCGAAGGCGTTACGAATTTCATGAGTGATTAGATTTATCTGTTCAATAGTTCCATGTTTTTTACTAAAGCCAAATTGATGAGCAGGGATTAAGCTATTCTCGTGAATGTATGGCGTTATCTTAATAAGAAGAGCTTTTTCAAAGAGCTTAGATAAGCAGGGAAGAAGGTTTATTGGGCGATATGAGCTGGCTGTCGTCGGGTGTTTCCCGGGCTTCAGTATCATCATGATGAACATACATTCGATGCCCGTTTTTGCTACGAATTTCTTGATTTGGCAATCAGCCACAAGTACACACATTCCGCCCATGAACAAGTACACTCATATGTGCGCCCATGAAATCGACTTAAAGATAAGATTTATGTGAAATCCAACACGATAATCCAGGTCAATTAGTTTCTTAATTATTTTCTTCTGGATTTTATATCGATTTCTTCCTCGAGAATTTTTCACTTCATTTTCAACGTTTTTCGTAAATAACAGGTTGGCTGATAAGTCCCCGGTCTGACACATAGATGGCGTCGCTAGTATTATAGCATTGACAGATATATGGTGTAAAGTCTATAGACTTCACACTACAATAGAAAAAATCTATGTTGGGGTGACACACTACAATTGTTTGTGGATTTCTATTGTGGACTTCTTTAAAACAGCTGATAATTGAAAACTAAAACAACAACAAAAACAATAAAATATTTTGGTAGCATTTAGCCTCTTTTTTATCTCAAAAGGATCCATGAAAATATCGTTTGTTTGTTATATAATTCCATGCGATGGAATTAATTTCATGCATTTTGCATAAATTACTTGAAATTAGAAATTTAAACATCTGGTTTCCGATAAAATAATCGATATTTCGTTTAATTTTGTGCAGCGTTGCCATATCAATCTAAGAAGTCCACAATAAATCCTCCCTTTCAATGTAGTGTGAAGTCTATAAAAAGTCTATGTTGGCTAAGGTAGACTTTTGAGAAATACCTATGTGTGTCACCTAGACTTCACACTATCATGGTGTAAAATACCTATGTATGTCAGTGCTATTAAATGCATATTATTTTTATATAGTGGCAACCTTCAAATGATTCGTGTCAAAATTTGACGTCTGTAAGTCAATTAGTTTGTGAGATAGAGCGTCTTTTGTGAAGCAACTTTTGTTATTGTGAAAAAAATGGAAAAAAAGGAATTTCGTGTTTTGATAAAATACTGTTTTCTGAAGGGAAAAAATTCAGTGGAAGCAAAAACTTGGCTTGATAATGAGTTTCCGGACTCTGCCCCAAGAAAATCAACAATAATTGATTGGTATGCAAAATTCAAGCGTGGTGAAATGAGCACGGAGGACGGTGAACGCAGTGGACGCCCGAAAGAGGTGGTTACCGACGAAAACATCAAAAAAATTCACAAAATGATTTTGAATGACCGTAAAATGAAGTTGATCGAGATAGCAGAGGCCTTAAAGATATCAAAGGAACGTGTTGGTCATATCATTCATCAATATTTGGATATGAAAAAGCTCTGTGGAAAATGGGTGCCGCGCGAGCTCACATTTGACCAAAAACAACAACGTGTTGATGATTCTGAGCGGTGTTTGCAGCTGTTAACTCGCAATACACCCGAGTTTTTGCGTCGATATGTGACAATGGATGAAACATGGCTCTATCACTACACTCCTGAGTCCAATCGACAGTCGGCTGAGTGGACAGCGATCGGTGAACCGTCTCCGAAGCGTGGAAAGACTCAAAAGTCCGCTGGCAAAGTAATGGCCTCTGTTTTTTGGGATGGGCATGGAATAATTTTTATCGATTATCTTGAGAAGGGACAAACCATCAATAGTGACTATTATATGTCGTTATTGGAGCGTTTGAAGGTCGAAATCGCGGCAAAACGGCCCCATATGAAGAAGGAAAAAGTGTTGTTCCACCAAGACAACGCACCGTGCCACAAGTCATTGAGAACGATGGCAAAAATTCATGAATTAGGCTTCGAATTGCTTCCCCACCCACCGTATTCTCCAGATCTGGCCCCCAGCGACTTTTTCTTGTTCTCAGACCTCAAAAGGATGCTCGCAGGGAAAAAATTTGGCTGCAATGAAGAGGTGATCGCCGAAACTGAGGCCTATTTTGAGGCAAAACCGAAGGAGTACTACCAAAATGGTATCAAAAAATTGGAAGGTCGTTATAATCGTTGTATCGCTCTTGAAGGGAACTATGTTGAATAATAAAAACGAATTTTGACAAAAAAATGTATTTTTCTTTGTTAGACCGGGGACTTATCAGCCAACCTGTTAAAAACAAGAAAGATTCAAAGTTGGAAAACGGCAAAAATTTTTTTTTTTAGAATTAAGTAAAATTTTCGAGAAAATTCACATAAATTAACAACTTTTTCGCGAAAATGTCAAATAGATTGTAGAAAAGGAAAATTTATGCAGAGAATAATTTTAATTACAATTCAGGTTGCAGAGAAAATCGTTTAGAAATGGTCGTAAAAAGGCCATTAATGTAGGATATATTTGCTTTTTGAATTGTGTATGGGCTTAAGTGTCGTCTTAGAAGCTGGAGCTGGGACTCAAAGTCATGATGCCGATGTTATGGGCATCTACAACAGGAATTTAAGTCTTAAGGGGGTCTTCTCATTGAAAACCCGTTTTTTGGACCCTTTTTAAAAAAATTCTTATTTGAAAACGCAAAGAATAATTGAAAACTTTTTTTATTTATTGTATTACAAAAGGTTCAAAGTAAATAAAAATTTTTTTTTGCCTCGATACGTGGGCTGTTCAAAAAGTAATGAGATTTCAAAGTTGGTGGTGAAAAAAAAAGGTGTCGTCACGGCGGCCACGATTCCGGGTCTCCGGAGCGTCCGAAATAGAAAAAAAAACGGGGTTATAATCAGTATAGATGTAACTCTCGGGTGAACCTCAAGCTTAAATTTGTGATTTTTTTTGACAAAATGGCGGCCATTCAAAAAAAAATTTCAATTTCGGGCTTTTTTTTTTGTAGTTTAGTGTAAAAAAAAAATAGTAAAAATTTTTTTAAAATTATGGTCGAGGTTCACCTGAGAATAGTGATAATTCTGCGTCGATTCCACTTTGTTTCATGAAAATCGGTTCAGTTTAACTGGAGATATCATGGCCGCCAGTTCGAAAAACGTGGTTTCGAGATAAACGCGTTTAAAGTTTGAAGCAACTGGTTTTAGCGCAGATCTTGCTCGACAAAGAAGGCTATATCCTCCAAACTATTTCGAATTTCAAAAAATCCTTTTAGGGGCATATTCACAACTACCCAAGCTATAAATAAATGCAAAAAAAAAAAAGTCGAAAAAAAAAGTTGCTCAATGAGAAGACCCCCTTAAGGCGGAGACAACTAATTCAAAACTGAATAACTTTCAGGGCAACAGAAAATAAGTAGTTACCTATATTCAACACTCAAAAGCTTATCTAGAATATTTTCGATAGTCAGAAATCTGGTCATTTTTGTGTGTTTGCTATTTATTTTATCTTTCTATCTTAATAAGTTGTTGAGATACCAATTAAATTTTGAAAAACAAGTGAGAAAACAAATGTCGGTCAAGCCCGACTTTGAAATACCCAGCGTCCCGACATTATTGGCGCACTATGTTACGAAAAATCTCCATTTGCAGGCGTCGCAGTAGGCGGGCTACAAAAATTTTTTCCTGCACCTTTCATTCACCCTGGCCAACCTTTGTGGCGTGAATTTGAAGCTTCTACGCCTTTTACTTCACAAGTTACGATAAACTCCGACGGCATAGCCGGAGGACAGCGTCCATTTTTTCTCCAGGACATGTCCCTTTTCGTAGTTTACCAGTACACCAAATATCAATGAAATGTGTTGAGTGGTTCGCAAGTTACAAGCATTTTACTGAAAACACATTAAATTCATTTGTGGTCGTGGCAGTGGGCGGATGTATCCCATTTTTACTTAGGATCGTACTCGGATCCCGGTATACCTGTGTGCCAATGACTTCATTGGGCCAGCCGTTTCGGAGGAGATCCGACCACGGACGGACGGACAGACGGACGGACGGACGGACAGACGGATATGTCTAAATCGATTCAGTTTTTGATCGTGATCAAGAATATATATATACGTTTATATCTACGGAGCTTAGTTCTGGCTGTTACAAGATTCGCACAAAACAAATATACCCTGCTTACGCTGGGTATAAAAAGCTTACCAAAAAGCAGGGCTTATAACTGGAACCGAATCCGTAACCGATTTAAACCGATTTATTTTCCTAACCGAAACCGATATTTTGTTTTTTTGGAAACCGGTTCCCGAACCGCAACCGAAACCGGTTCCAAACGTTTTCTAAAGCTATTTCCAACATCTTCCATGACTCATACAGGTGACATTATTACGCATGGGGGACAAGTCATCGTAGAAGCGTGCTGTTCATGAGCTTGCATCTCATTGGCTACTGAAATTGAAATAAGGTGTTAGCGTCAGTATAAAGTTTGCGTGAAGTGGCGTAGTCGACTCACAATGCGAAATTCGCGAGTTCGATCCCGGCCCTGAGGGACATTTTTAGTTCAATTTAATTTAAAAATGAAAGGGAAACTTGCCTTACACTTGAAAAAAAGTTGTCAGTAGATTCAAGAATGTAAAGCATAACAGAGAGATATTTCGTTCACAAAATTTTAATAAGTAAGGTTGTTATACTCAGGCAAGCCTGACAACAGAATACCCGACACAGACACAAATGTTGAAATAATTTTTAATATCAAGAGGTGTTTAAGGCCATAAGGGGGCCTCATACACTATTATTATTTTTAAAGGTGGGGAATGATGGGCACCGCGACCACAAAGGATCTATTGTGCTAACCCCAATGGTTTTTTAATTCTTTATCCTTAGGCTTTTTATGAAATTGAGCACAGCGGACGGTTTAAAGGCGTTCCAAAATTTATAGGGGGCGGTCGTGCCGTGCCCAAAGTGGAACAGCCTACGGCTGCCCAGTGACGGACAGTTGCAGAGAATGTGTTCTGGCGTTTCATCGTCCATTTCACAGAATCGGCATATATACATATATCTATAGATTCGTTTGAGAGGCCTATCAAGTATTCGGTGAGAGTTTTTAAGTCCTCTCTACCGAGGCAAAGTAGTCTCTTTGAGACTTTCTCGTTGGGAGTAATGAATCGTTTGGCTTGCCTCTGACCTTTTGAGTTCACCCAGAGTGTTTTAAAACATCTTTGTTCCCAATTCCGAAGTAGTTCTGTTCTATGTGGTCTCTGAAGAGTACAGAAGGGTTCGGGCCCTATGAAACACCTTTGAGCTCCTCGTTTTGCGAGGCAATCAGCTCTTTCGTTTCCTTCGTGCCCTTCATGTCCTGGAACCCAACACAACGTCACTTTGTTGTGATTGCTGAGTTCATTTAGGAGTTTAAGGCAGTTGTCTGCTAGTGCAGATTTGATGTATACAGATCTGACAGCTTGGCTGTCAGACAGTATACGGATTACAGTCCCTTTTGTCTTTCTTTTAAGACATTCCCGTACACAAATCTCTATCGCATGTAGTTCTGCCTGAAAGACGATTGGATGATAGCCCATTGGGAGTGCTTTTTGGAACCTAGGTCCCACGATGCCCACACCTCTTCTTCCGTCTTCAAGTTTGCCCCATATACTAACTTTTGGTAAATTTCTTTATGAAAACCGCCCCTTTTCCATGCCCACTTTTCCAATTTTTTTGAATTCTAATCGGAGGCTTACATACATATACGCTTACAAATTCGATATATGGAATTTAGTCTGTAAAAGAAGAAGATGATCCTCACAGTCAGATTAAAGAGAAACCACCACCTTTAAGACACTTAATCTAGTTACATTTGTTACTGTAATATCTCGTCTGATTTAAATATTTCGTGTTATTTTTGGGTTTTATGCCAAAATAAAAATTTCAAAATATTCGAATTTTATACATTTAAGTTTCTCGCATTGTTTTTCGTTTGTAGAACGGTTTTACTTAATGGGCAGCTTAACGCATCAGAAAAATTTCGTGTGTATATGTAGGTAAAAATAAAAATTAAGCTTATGATGTAAAATATTTATGTATGTATATAAATAGGTATGTGCTTATAATTATATTGGGCGGAGAAATAAACCTCGGTTATGGCCGTAAAACCTATGTAAAATGGCTCTCTGGTTCCAAATCTGCAATCCGCGGGGATGCCGTCTAGCTAAGAAGATAACATGTCCTGAAAACTGCCCAAAATCGTACTAATTCCAAACTTAATTTGGCTGTTTTTTTCACAATGATTACATTGTGTTTTAATACAAGCTAGACGCAAATCTCAAAAATGGATTGCAGATTTGGAATCATGGAGCCATTTTACGTATAAATACCTAATTTTAGCAAGAAAATTGTTCATGTAAACTTCTTGAATTTTGCGTCGAAGGCCCACTACTTTGGAAGTAAGTTTTCAATATATACCAATTTTGTTCAAGCATATTTCGTCCTATTTCATGTCCCATGTCAAACATACTTAACCCATACTTAACTGATTACAATTAGTCCTTTTTGGACTAGTTTGGAACTAGACCCAAACTAGAATAGCTGTAATTAGTTTTTTGAAAAAAATTTAGCGCCGAAATTCATAGAATTTTTTACTTATTCTGAAAAAAAATTTTTCATCGAAATAGGACGTCATAAATTTTTCGGTTTTTTTGGGTTTTGGTCCAAAACTCTCTCAACTTCCTCTTGCCACCCCGAAAATTTTTTTGGTTGATGTCTCATAGTTGTTAATATACCACTGTGGCCAATATAAGCACTATCAAAGCATTAATTCTCTCGCTACAGCCCTGGCTGTGTGAATACCCAGAACCATTTGAGATAGACAATCTCTAAAACTGCGTTCGTAGCACACATTCGGTAAAGTACTTTAATAATTCATCAAAATTCGGCATATAAGGCTCTTTTATGGTCTAAGGAAACTAAGATCTGGGACTTCTCAAAAACCAATCCAGTAACGAGGTCTCATGGTCTCGTTTCTGTCCTTTTATCAACTGATGTACTAAAATGTTAAGTACCACTCACAGACGGTCATGCAAAGGGGGTAGAACAGGCTGATCACTTTTTTATCACTTCCACAATTGATGACTTAACCCTTTGAGACACGGCGTCACTTATAAAGGACAAGAGCTTATCAGGTTTAAATGCTATCGGGTTGGGAGCGTGTCTGAAGGGGTTAGTAAGACGTATTGACCCTTTAATGCCCAGTATATAATTGGCGGCAAGCCCTATTAACACTAAATCATTCCAAACGTTCAAATAAGAATTGCTACTATTCCTTTTGTTTCAGTTCGGAACTAATTTATGTAAGAATGCACTTTTAAGTACACATAAAATAATATCTCGCACTAAGGTAATAAAAATACTGATATTAATAGTAATGGCGGTAAGCGTAGCGAGTAGCTGGGGAAAGTTGATGCTTCTTTTATGGAAAAATTGGATGCTAGAGTGGAGTCGTAAGAAGAGATTAGTTTGGGATCTAATTTTGCCGACGGTTAGTATTATTTGGTTAGCAGGTTTGCGTTCACAACTTGACGCAGCACCTGGAGTTCAAAAAATATTTAAGGAGATTGATATAACAAATCTAGCAGAATATCAGTGAGTATCTACGTATTATCATTTGAAAGGATTTAAATCCATTTGGAGTTTTCATTTCGCTTACAGAAACGGGCTCGCGGCCAGTGGCAGTGATGATGTACCTCTTTTCGAGATACTATATTCACCTCAGAATGAATTTTTGGAAAAAATCGTGCGGGAAGCAGTCGAGAATTTAGGGCTTCGTGGCTATAAAGGGTTTGCCGATGGTCAAAGTCTGGACACCGAATTAACCAATTTGAATTATTTTGCTGGCGTCCAATTCCCTGACACTTTTGCCAGCATTAAAAGATATCCAGAAAAACTACCATTCGCTCTACGGTTTCCGCGAGGGAGCCGTACGGCACCAAGCAAAAACCGATCTTCATGGATGACTGAACGACTGTTCCCCGAAATTGCAAAAAGTTATCCGAGGAATCCATTCGATTCCCATGATGGACTTCCGGTTGGCTATGTGAGTGAGGGCTTTATAGCCTTACAGCACGCGATATCAATGTCATATATGAAATTAGCAGGAAATCGAAGTTGGAACCGTACGATCGTTATGCAGCGTTATCCATATCCATCGCATCTAATTGATCCAATATCACATGCGTTTACTTCGAACATTTTTTATTTGGTAGTGTTCGCCTTCATTTCTTTCTGCATGAAAATCATACAGGTTGGAATACTTCTGCTGCAACGCTACAAATAGTGCTACACTAATATGCATCTCTTTATTGAATTTATATTTTGTAGAGCATTGCATATGAAAGAGAAATGCAGCTGAAAGGAGTCATTAGACTCATGGGCGGCATTCCTAATTGGATACATTGGGTCGCATGGTTCGTTTTCTGGATTGTAAAGTTATCTCTATTGTGCTTGCTTATGCTTATCCTTTTAAAGGCAAGCCAGTGTAATTATACGAAAAAAATCTAGCTTGATGATTGCTTTTTCAAATCTACAGATAAAAATGTCAAAATATGTCGCAGTGCTCACTTATTCCAGCTGGACGGCACTGTACGTTTTCCTCTTAGTCTATGCTATCAGTTGTATGTCCTTTTGCTTTATGATAGCTGTCTTCTGCTCAAAGGCAAATAGAGCTTTATTGTTTGGGATTCTATTTTTCATATTAGGGAGTCATCCATACATAATTATGCGCTATAACTACCATAACTATAGTTTAGGGCCCAAATTGGCCTCGTCGTTGATGACTAATAGTGGATTGGGATTTGGGTTAACAGTTATACAAGAATTCGAAGGTGCTTAATCAAATACATATATGTATATGACTCTATTACTTGCGTCGAACTTTTCTGATAAATATGTACATATGTTATAGGAACGGGGGAAGGACTTCAATGGAGTAATTTATTAAAACCCACAAGCATCGATAATAATCTGACATTGGGTGCAGTAATGCTAATGATGATAATTGGATCTGTAATCTATCTGGCTATCTGCTTTTATGTTGAACAGATACGTCCGGGGGAGTTCGGTGCGCCGAAAAAATGGAACTTCATTTTTTGTAGTGAAACTTTGTGCTGTCGAAAAAACACTCGTAATGAAAATCCATTGCACGAGGTGAAATACCGGAAAAATCGGGATGCTTTTCAAACGGAACCACATGACAAACCAATTGGAGTTCAAGTGATAAATTTGAGGAAGAAGTTTGGTGAACATTGGGCTGTGAAGGATGTGTCTATTAATATGTATGAAAATGAAATAACTGTTTTACTCGGTCACAACGGTGCTGGGAAGACGACAATAATATCAATGTTGGCGGGAGTGCTCCCACCGACAAGTGGCACAGCTATAATCAATGGAAGTGATATACGCAACAATATTAATGGAGCGCGTACATCAATAGGAATTTCCACAAAGCATAATGTCCTCTTTGATAATATGAGTGTGGCCAATCACATCGTGTTCTACAGTCGTTTAAAAGGACTTAAGGGTGTAGCAGTTCAGCGCGAAGTCGATAAGTATTTGAACATGATTGATTTGGAAAATGAATCGCAAACTCTCTCGGCGACACTTTCGTATGAAATGAAACGCAAACTTTCGATTTGTTGCGCCTTGTGTGGCGATGCCAAGGTGGTTCTATGTGATGAGCCCAGTTTGGGCATGGATCCTGCTGCGAGACTTCAACTTTGGAATCTATTGCAACGAGAAAAAAATGGTCGCACCATTCTGCTGACTACGAATTCCATGGAAGAAGCTGATGTACTTGGCGACCGAATTGCTATCCTGTGTGCAGGCCAAGTTAAATGTCACGGAACTTCTTTCTTCTTGAAGAAAAAATTTGGTAGCGGTTATAAACTGGTTTGTATAGAATATTCTCGCATAGTAAAAATTTGATACTTATTCGGTTTTTTTTTTCTTTTTCATTTGAGATATGTGCGAAGGATGAGAAGTGTAACGTCGCCGGAGTGACGAAATTGCTTAATAATTACATTCCTGATATAACTCCGGCCAGCGACATTGGTAATGAGCTGACGTACATGTTACCCGAGAATATGTCGGCTTATTTCGAAGCGATGCTCGCTGATTTGGAAAAACAATCCGCTACATTAGGTTTGAGTAGATATGGCATCAGTTTAGCTTCATTGGAAGAAGTTTTCATGAAAATCGGCGCTGAAAGCTCCAGTAAAGATGAACTTAATATGAATTATTGGGATTCCAAAAATTGTAAGTAGGACTCTCTTGAAACGTTGGTTGTACAACTACTGAAGTTTCCTTTTTGCACAGCCGAGGGGATTTTTACTGAAAAGTCACAGAAAATTGGAGGCACAACATTGTTTCGGTATCACTTTGAGGCAATGCTAATTAAAAATATTCTCTATGCATGGCGAAACAAAAAACTTTTTGCTATACAAATGATATTTATCATATCATTTGTTTTTATCGCTTTCATGGAAAAGGACGTGAAGGCATCTGATGCATCACTCACAATAAGCTTAGAATCGTATCCCAATGCGTTTGTGGTGCTTGAAATCGCACAAAATGTCCTTCCAAATTCTTTGGAGTCAATGATAAGCGAAACATATGCTGATATTGTACATTCTTATGGAAAAAACTATAAAATTATGTCAACGGAGGAATTATCTTTTATCGATTACATTCTGGATTTAGGTAGAACAAATCAAAGGCGTGTGAACTCACAATATTTAGCTGGGGCAACCATAAGCACCGGTAAACTGACTGCTTGGCTCAATAATCAGCCGCTACATACAGCGCCACTGACTCTCAATCTGCTGCACAACGCAATGGCAAAGTAAGTCTTATGCTAAGTTAATATGTTATTATGATTTGAGGAAAATTGCTTCAGTGTTTAATGTGCTTTGGCAGACAAAAAGTGAAGCATATTAACCCTGCAGAAAGTGGGACTACTCTCATCCCTCCTAATTTCCATATGCATGGGCTCAACTGACGCATTTAACATTGCGTTGTCCTACACCCAGAGAAATAACAACAGTGAGATCAACTACTTAGAACAGTATTTTCCGTTAAATGCACTGAAAAAGGCAGTCAAATGAACAGTTGAAAAACAGTTACATTTTATGTTCAAATTCGCTTTCGTTCACTTAGACGTATAAGCATTCTGATCAATCTTCCTCAGATGGTTCGATAGCTCAGTGGTTTAACGTGTGGCCCGACAGACGCGATGTTCGGGCTTTTATTCCTGCTGGCGGCGAGAATTTTGATTTTTTTTTTTTAATTACAGTTTTTATTTTTCATAGTGTAGTTGTTTTTGAAGACAAAAATGTTCTAAATTTTTAAGGTTTTATTTTATTTAATTTTTTTTGTAATGGTTCATTTTCAAGTAAAATATTTTGGGAGTGAAACAATTTCTTAAGCACGTTCCCCAAAACTTGAGCAACCATAAACTCAACTGAGCATTTTGACCAACAAATTAAACTTGGTCGTTTAGCGTAATGGTTAAGGCGTTCGCCCAGCGAACTTTTGTACACTCCAAAAAATTTGGGGTAAAATGTAAACCAAAATCGTTTTCATAGAAATCCACACCAAATTAGTTTAAAATGTAAACTATCGCCATTTATAAAAGTTTACACGATGGTTGTATTAAAATGAGGGTAATGTTATAAAACCATTTCATACCTTTGGCGGCTTAAAATTTATACAAGAAATAGTATAAAAGCATTTTATACCACTGGCAGTTTGAAATTTATACAAGAAATATTATTAAAGTATTTTATACCACTGGCGGTTTGAAATTTATACAAGAAATATTATTAAAGTATTTTATACCACTGGCGGTTTGAAATTTATAAAAGAAATAGTATAAAAGATTTTTATACCACTGACGGTTTGAAATTTATACAAGATATATTATTAAAGTATTTTATACCACTGGCGGTTTGAAATTTATAAAAGAAATAGTATAAAAGATTTTTATACCACTGACGGTTTGAAATTTATACAAGAAGTAGTAAAAAGATTTTTATTTTTATATTTATTCAGTTAAATAAAATAAGGCATTTTGTTCGTAATATATTAATATTTATTGAGATGAAAAAAAAGACAATTCAGTATTTCATAAACAAAAACATAAACAAATATTTACAAACGATTTCTTAACATATAGATTTTGTTGTTCTTAAGTGAAATGACTAACTCATATGACTGGAAATGTTTATACTTTACAAAACTAAACACAGACTTTTTTGTTGTTTTCTTTAATTCATATGAGGAATGAAATGCGCAAAAAATACATAAACAAATATTTATATACTATTTCTTAACATATATATTTTATTGTTCTTACGTGAAATGACTAACTCATATGACTGGAAGTGTTTATAATTTGCGAAATTAAACACAGACTTTTTTGTTGTTTTTTTTAATTCATATGAGTTATGAAATGCGCAAAAATTGCAGATTTTATAAACTTCGCAAAAAAAAAAATATATGTTTCTATCAAAAAAATTTTTTTCTATTTTATGGCATTTTTGTGAAACTGAAATTTCTTCGATATCAGGAGCTGTTACTAGGAGTCCACTACAAAAGTACGAAAAATATTCAATCCAATGTACCTTTTTTGCACTGTTAGATAAATTAAGATTCCCATATTCTTTCAAATTTAACTCATTAAGCATAGGAATAAGCTTTCCCATTTCAATTTCCCTTTGAAAGTTGAAGTTCTCCCAAGTATAAGAAAAATGTTGCTGATGTCTGAGCGACAAAGTTTTGCATACATTTTTGTAGTTTTTTAATTTTGGAATTATTTGTTTAAAATACTGGTGCTTAGATTCGTACCTAAGAGTCGAAAATACGCTTACAGGTCCCATACGCTTAATTATTCCGGGATAATGTATTAAAATGTGATGTTTAGGGAGTAAGCGCACTTTATAATCCAAAGTAAGAATCTTTAAATGCTTTTTAGAACGAAGTTCTTTATGAAACGATAGCGACAGGGGACCTAGTCGAGAAAAAGTGAAAAACCGCTATAAAATCCGCGTTACCTAAATTGAAGTTCGCAAAAAAGGGTATAATAACCTTTGCAAAAAGAAAGTTAAGAGTTTTGCCGTATGGGAGCAGCTCATAGTAGATAATTCCCTGCCAATCCCACCAAACACACAGCAAAACCTTCCTGGCCGTCAATCCTGGCTTGGCCACCGTTTCCGCCGGTTTACCGTGTTTCGACCACGACCGTTTTCGCTTGACGTTGTCGTAAGTGACCCACTTTTCATCACCAGTCACCAACCGCTTCAGAAATGGGTCGATTTTGTTGCGGTTCAGCAGCGATTCGCAGATGGAAATTCGGTCTATGAGGTTTTTTGCGTTAACTCGTGTGGCACCCATACATCGAGCTTCTTTGTGTATCCAGCCTTATTCAAATGGTTCCAAACGGTTTTTTGTGCAATCTTTAGCTCTTTTGCAATCGAAACAGTGCTAACATGACGGTCGGACTCGATAATTTCCATGATTTTATCGACATTTTCGACAATTGGCCTTCCAGTGCGTGGTGCATCCTTGACATCGAAGTTACCGGAACGGAATCGACGAAACCAAAATTGCGCATGATTGGCTGTTACAGTATCAGGTCTATAAACGCTATTCACATTTTCAGCCGCCTGGCTTGCGTTTTCTCCTTATCGAAGAAAAAACTGTAAAATGTAGCGAATTTTCTCTTTGCTGATGTCCATCTTTGACAAGCTCTCAAACAAAACTGAATCAATCAATCAAAAAAGTGTCAAAAAAGCTTTTTTAGTAGGAACTGTCAACTTTCTAATGCCCCCTAGCGGAACACGATCGGACTTATACAACGCGAGATGCAGATAAATAACGCCATCTATTGGAAAAATAATGGATTTCTTTTTACTACACCTAATATATTTACGTAAAATGACTTCCTGATGCGGCCGAGATATTATACTTTTTTAGGCGACACTTATTTCCGACGATATCCCGAAAAAACAATTATTTATTAAATTCAGAAACTACACAGACACATACAAGCATAAATGCATTCAAACAAAACAAAACAATATGTGGTGCTGCCAGACTGAACGTTTTCAGAATAACTCCGATTAGTAGGTTTTTGCAAATATATAAGGGCATTTTAGGTAGCTTATAATTTTTTTGCGCTATCAAAGTATACGTCAATTCGTACATAATTAAAACATATTTAAAATCATCGTCTGTACTCCGGGGGCTGCGGGTGTAATAATCGGTGTGAAAATATATCGATACTCTTAAAACATCTTTATGTATGAAAATTCGCATTTTCGAGACTATCTCATTTGCGATGGAAAACCCTTTACACGTATGCTTTTTCAGTTCCAGTATAGTCTGCTTATCTAACTTATCACTTTGAGGGCTCAACGCTGTTAAAGTAAATTGAAAGGAAGTAACGAACTCACTACTTTGAAGAAAGGAAATCAGAGTTGAAATTTCGATGACAGGTTGACAGAAATATAGGAAATGTGTGACTTAAATGCAACCCTGTGAGTCCGATTAATTGTAATAAGCGTATGCGTTCAAGTAGCGAAAGTAAGTCAAAGTACTTATTTGTTTTTATACCCAGCGTAAGCAGGGTATATTAGGGTATCTTGTAACAGCCAGAATAACGCTCCGTAGATATAGACTATTAATATTCTTGATCAGATCAAGAAACCTGAAGCGATTAGACATGTCCGTATATAACAGTTAACATAACGCTGTCCGGATACTCCTCCGTAAGAGCCTTATGGACCATCAAGTCGATAGATTGTGGCACACAGGAAAGATTCGGGGTCGAGTATGACTAACTAAAAATGAAGACATCCGCTTTCTGCCACGCCCACAAATGACATTTAATGCGTTTTCAGTAAAATGCTTCCACTTTTTTTACTAATATCACATTATGCGTTAGTGTTTTCGTAATTGTAACAGTTTTATGCGCCGTATAAGTACGGCTAATAAAGCGTTAGTATCATATTAGTGCTAACGTAAAACCATCGACGATTTCTATGGTGAAAATCCTGTTCATAAAATAAAATGCAGTTTCTATTTTCATAAATTTTGATTTATAAAATTGGCTTAGAATAAAAATATGACAATGGTAAGCCACATCATGTCGATGAATATTATAATCCCTATTTCTCAAATAATAATATTTAGAATACCAAATTTTATAAAGAAATCACAACACACTAACAGCTATGTTAAATCAAACAAATTTTTAAAAATTTTCTCCAAAAAATTATATAATTGTCTCAACAATATTATTTTCAAACACCAAGCGCACAATCACAATAGTTATGTAAAATTTTGGGCAGTTTGGTGTGAATCACTCAGTAACTGGTAGCTTCCCATACAAACTTTTGTGAGTACTCGATTTTTTTTTGAGTACGCAAAAAATGTTGATCGCTAGAATGTGAATGTGTTAGTTGATGCCTCTTTTGACTTATATGTGTTAGTGACTCTTCGTATTCATTTCTTGCTGGGATATATATATATATATATATTCTTGATCAGGATCAAAAATTCGATTTAGACATGTCCGTCCGTCCGTGTACGGATCTCCTCCGAAACGGCCAATGGACCAATCAAGTCGAAATGTGGCACACAGGTATATCGGGGTCCGAGTATGATCCTAACTAAAAATGGAAGACATCTGCTTACTGCCACGCCCACAAATGAATTTAATGTGTTTTCAGTAAAATGCTTGTAACTTGCGAACCACTCAACACATTCCATTGATATTTGGTGTACTGGTAAACTACGAAAAGGGACATATCCTGGGAAAAAATCCGTGAGCCACGCCCACAAATAAGGGCTTATCGTATCTTGTGAAGTAAAAGGCGTAGAAACGTCAAATTCGCAACATAGGTTGACCAAGACGAATGAAAGGTGTAGGAAAAATTTTTATGAGGCCCGCCCACTGCCACGCCCACAAATGGAGATTTTTCGTAACTTCCGAAGTAAAAAGCGTAGAAGCTTCAAATTCGCAACATAGGTTGACCAAGGCGAAGGAAAGGTGTAGGAAAAATTTTGTGGCTCGCCCACTGCCACGCCCACAAATGAAGATTTTTCGTAACTTCCGAGGTTAAAGGCGTAGAAGCTTCAAAATCGCAACATAGGTTGACAAAGGCCAATGAAAGGTGTAGGAACAAAAATTTATGTAGCCCGCCCACTGCCACGCCCACAAATGGAGAATTTTCGTAACTTCCGAAGTAAAAGGCATAGAAGCTTCAAATTCGCAACATAGGTTCACCAAGGCGAATGAAAGGTGTAGGAAAAAATTTTATTTGGCCCGCCCACTGCCACGCCCACAAATGAAGATTTTTCGTAACTTCCGAAGAAAAGGCGTAGAAGCTTCAAATTCGCAACATAGGTTCAGCAAGGCGAATGAAAGGTGTAGGAAAAAAATGTATGTGGCCCGCCCACTGCCACGCCCACAAATGAAGATTTTTTGTAATTTACGAAGTAAAAGGCGTAGAAGCTTCAAATTCGCAACATAGGTTCACCAAGGCGAATGAAAGGTGTAGGGAAATAATTTATGTGGCCCTCCCACTAGCCACGCCCCATAAATAGAGAAGCAAAGCATAGTGCGCTCATAACGTCGGGACGCTGGGTATTTCAAAGTCGGGCTTGACCGACTTTAGCTTTCTTACTTGTTTGTTAATAAAATTAATATTTGGACGGCGTTTTTTAAGAATTCAAGTGTTGTTAAAGACATTCTGATATGTTACTCAAAAATACAGCAAAAAATTTCGGGTAGGTGCGTTTTTCGCGTAAGTGCATAAAATTGTCTGGAAAATAATTGAATGCAGCTAAGCAGAATATACTGTATCGCATTTTCGCTTGTTAAAAACAGTTGAAAACAACAAACAGCCGTCTTGTATACATATATTTTTCGATTAATAAAAACAATTGAGTTTTGCGAAAAACCTTGCTGCGAATTATATTTACTAACATTTATAAATACCATAATGAACTTCGTTCTTATCTGGTGTCCTATGACACAACTCAACTTGTTTATACAATCATCCAGTTTCTCAACGCAAGTGGTTTTTAATGATGTAGCGAACGAAATTTCTAATATTTGCAGACAAGTAGTAATCAGATCAAACTTGGATGGCTCCAATTCATTAAATATGTCACCAAATATGAACGGTAAATGAATAGCTAAGCACCATGTTTGGCATGCCGAAAGGCCTATATTTTCATTACTTATAAAAGATGATGTTGGTAATGATTTCCTATAGAGAAGCGATCATTAATTTCTTCAAAATTTAAGATTTTGACTCAGCAATAAATTTAAAAAACACCTTAATTGCATATGGAACAATGCCTTCAAGTAAGTCATGCATTGGATCGACGGTGCCGTGCTCATAAACATTAAAATGTTGTAATTCATTCAAAAGGCTGTAAAATTTTATACCCTTCGTATCGTTTAAGTCATTACTTTGAAAATTATAATCATAAGAAGTTAATGCTTTTCGAATTTCCATAGAACTTTCATTTTGATTGGATATCATTTTTAGGAATCTCACAAAATCGGCAAAAGTAATTCGCATTAAATCCTCCTGAAAAGCCAAGTAAGGTATTTCCACCCAAATTGTCATGTGTTACGCTTGTTAGAGTTCCTTTAATAATTACATTATTTTCAATGAATATCCCCACGCTTTCTAATATTTTTAAATCATTTACAAGCGGGCGCAAAATCTTATTGTATTCTTTTGAAACAACATCGCTAGTATGAAATAAAGTAACTAAATGTATATTTTGTATTTGCGACAAAAACTTTCGTGGAATATTTCGGACTGTGAAATATACTGCTCCAATTTTATGCAATGTTTTTCTACTACCCAAAGGATTCGTGAGTTCAAAATCATCGTAGAAAAGTTGTATTTGTAAGACATGGCTGTCTTGGAAAAAAGGATTTTGCTTACTTATTTCTGCACAGCAAAAATTGTGCAAAGTTTCTGTGGAACATTTATGATCTTTTTCAAAAAATGCTTTCCGAAAACTTTGGTTTTTAAAAAGAGCTTTTATTGTTTCAAGGATAGAAATATATTGGAAAGTATTTTGAACATAATGTCTGACATATTTTTTCTTTTTAAATGAATATTTTCTCTCCCATATTGACTTTAAAGCAATTTCTTTGGAGTTCACATAGAAAGGAGACTCACGAATATGCGAGTTGCGTTTGTATTTTGATGAAAAGTTGGTTAGCTCATGAAGAGCCTTTTCTTTTAAATATTCAATTTTCTCTACTGGATTAATAGGATTGAACTGAGGTTACGAATTTGATTGTGTGTAGAATGTAGTATTGTTTCTAAAGCAGAGTGTTAAAAAATTTATGTGGACAGTGTAGGAGTAAGAGAAAAACTTCTATTGCTACTTTATATTGAGTTTCCTTGCTTATTTTTATGTTTTTCAAGTTTTTTATACCGTGTTATGAGTTTGGTAGATATTTTATATGTAATGTATTCGAAAATCTGCCAAAATGAGAAATAAAAGTGACAATGCATGATTCAACAAACAATCAGTTGTTGACATTAGTTTCAGCATCGAGTATTGGGTACAAATTTCGTATCCATATAGAAAATTAAATTGTTTATTTCTTTGTTCAATCAGTCCATTTCTATATTGGAGAAAACTTAAGGTTCTTACACATTCACGCGTTGGATGTTAAAAAAAAAGTTGTAATGAATTTTATATTAAAAGGTACCCTTGAAAATGTAAGCTTTTTGAATTATAATAAGGGAGTTTGAAGCTTTACATGAATATAATAAATTAATATCTGCTCCAATTATGATTGGTTACAGTTCATTCGAGGCTTAACTACTTTTATATGCAATGATTTCGACCGCCATGAACTTTAATGTCCATGTTCTTAAAGCACCAAATATTGACTTCAGCGATTATTCATAAATTTAAAAGAATACTACTTTACTTGTATAAAAATAAATAAATTTATGGAAAAATAACAGTATTAATGAAAAACACGCATAATAAAGACCACAAACAATAAGCTTCTTAAATGTTATAAAAAAGAGTACTGTATATAAACATGTTAACAAGTTTTTATGTCACTATATACACCTTCTACACCACAGCAGCGCCTAACATTTCGCTGGTATAGCATGCATCTCATTTACTCATGCAATATGCCTATGTTGAAGCAACTTATATCCAGTGTTGTAATGTACCTAGGTACAAGTACCTAGGTACCGTACCTAGGTACAACTTTCAGTACCTTGTACCTGTACCTAGTTACTTTTTAAAATTGTACCTAGTACCTGTACCTTTGTACCTTTTTCATCGAAAAAGGTACTTAAAAAAGGTACTTTTCTAAGTCGCGATTTCCACAAATAAATATTTATTAGCAAAATTTTTTTGATATTTTGTTTAGAAATTTGTTTAAAAAATTTCAGAATCGGTGTTTTTCGCTCAAAATACGATTTGATGTTTATTTTCGCTTTGAGACGTCGAAAAAAAACGTCCGTGGAAGAATTTGCCTAAAAATATTTTTACGTGGAAACGCGTTCGCAAAGAGTTAATGATTGATTTCCTAAGCTTTTAATATGTAGAGTTTTTGATTTCCAACAAACTGAAGAGAGACCCTAAAAGCCTAGTTTCAAGTTCACATGTGAAAAAAAAAATCGAAATCTTTAAAACGGATTTTCGCCATTATTATTTCAATATTAATACATTTTGAACAAAAACGATTGTCGTAGCGTAAGGAACGCACAAATAACAAATTCTCAGCTCCTACCTTGGCCAATATTGACCGTCAATTCTCACTTTATAGGAAGAGGAAGTGTGGGGAGGTAGAGAAAAATTGAGCGCTCAATTGCACAACATCGCGGTAAAACAATTAATGGAAAAAGGGAATTTTAAATTATATCAATTTTAAATATGGCTCTTAACTAATGATTATATATACTTTTATAATAATAATTGCCTTCTCTTCGTCTCCTGTGGAAAGGCTTTTCAGCACAACGGGTCAAATTTGTACGCCAAGGCGAAACAGGCTTAGTGACGATTTACAGTACTTCCCGCTTAATTGACACACCAAAATTGCTCGACTTTTTATGCAACTAAGGCGGGGATATCAAATACCCGAGTTTTCGGATAATTGCAATATAATTTCAAATAAGGAATATATGGTTAAATACCGTATATTGCATTTAATAGAGTTTAAATACAACTTAAAATGTACATATTTGTTTACTTTTACATATTTTTCTTTGTAGGAATTATCTAACATTCTTCCCCAGGAAGAAGTTTGTAATCTTAGACTGGACCCGATTTTATCAATTGTTTTCAAGACGTCTGTTTTCATTTTTTCAAATTCAATAGAATATTTGTCGACAGGTAGGAAAAAGTCTCTTAAAACATTAATTGCCTTGACTGTTTCGTTTGCATCTGGGACTTATTGCACTCAATCGTAATTAGATATCGAATTTTTCATAGTTGCCAGATAAGCGAGTTTTTTTTCGTACTCTTATAATTGGTAGTTTTTAAAAACCGTGGCAATTAAGAGAGTTTGGCAAATAAGCGTGTGATAAATAAACGGGGAAATTAATGTTACGTTATATGGGGAAAACTCATTTGCAAAAATTTTATTGCAATTATAAGGTTTTGCAATTAAGCGAGTTGCAATTAAGCGGAAGTACTGTATTCGAAACATTGTTGATGTTACGAAAACCGAAAAATAGTTCGATGCACTCAAAAATGACTTTAAAACATGTAAAATAAAATTGTTGTTCATACTTTTTATTCATATTTTATATATTAAATAAAAGAATAAAAAAAATGTTCAATTAAAACTTTAAATCAAAGATTAAAAAAAAAAAAACAGGAACTGCATTTAAAACTTTCTGAAATTCCTTATATGCTTTCCAAGCGTACAACGAAATGAAAACGTTAAAACTAAAATTGTTTCTTAACAAAAAAGCTTATTTAAATTTTATTTTAACAGCGTGCGACACACGTAGATCGAAATAGCACAATTTCAGAAAATATCAGAACAAATTTGACATATGAAATTGAGGCAATTTGAATTTTGTTCTGAAATTGCGTAACTTAGATTACGTTTGTCTGGCGCATATCGAATTTGGCACAAAATTCTGCAGTTTAATTATATAAGTGAATTTTGAAAAGTACCTTTTTTGTACCTGTACCTTGTACCTAGTTACCATTAATTTTGTGTACCTGTACCTGGAACTAGTTCCTTTTTTTTTAAAGGAACTGTACCTGTACCTAGGTACAAAAAAAAAGGAACTGTTACAACACTGCTTATATCTAACACATAGCAGAGATACGGAAGAAGAAGACGGTATGCGTTACGAGTTTGTATGAGTCGCAGTTTTAAACCAAAATAGTTTAACTTTTACACTATTTTGGGGGAAAATGCTTTTATACCCGGATAAAATTTATCCGGTTTTAGTTTAAAGAATGTACAATTTGTATAATTATAAACTAAAAACAGTTTAAATTATACACTATTTTGGTGTAAAATGCTGTCATACCCTTAATTGGAGTAAAACTTATCTGATTTCAGTTTAAAATTCTCGTTTTATAATAAAAATGGTGTAAAAGATAAAATTTTTGGTGTGACACCGATTTATATTTTGCGAAAGTTTAGGTTATAAGCCAATTTTCGTATGAATGAGCGTTATACTATGACATAGCTTACTTAATTTTATACTTTACACCCAAAATTTTAAGAGTGTAGGTCAGCGGTTCGAGGCTCGGCCGAGGCGAGAAGATTTAAGGAGAAGAAAGAAAAAAAAAAGATTTAGATAAAAACAAATATAAATAAACAAAAAAAATAATAAAAAAATAATATAAATAATATTAACAAAATTGTTATAGATAAATAAAAATAATCAAAGCAAAAAATTAAATTTTTTTCGCTGGTGCTGGGCCATTTTCCTTGCAACAGTTGATTTAACCGCGTGACAGTTACTGCAACCATATTCTTATTGACCGTGTTTGTACTGTTGAGTTGACCGCTAATGAGCATAAGTTAACAATTAATGTTGAACTCGGTTATTTTAACCTGCTTTTTCAGTTAATATTACAACCTTTTTCTCTCGGTGTAGGAAAGTAACTAGTCACCGTGTTTGCGCGTGTGGACTCGACCGGGGAGTATATACGTTGGGTCGATTTTTGCTCAATTCGTATTTTTGTAAATTTAATGAAAAAAAATTTTTTTTTAATATTTATTTTGTGTTTTTTTTTTACCTTTTTTTAAATATTGCTTTTTTAAATTTCTTGCCTCGGCCGAACCTCGAACCGCTGATCCATGGGTTGGGAAGTCTGCGTCTTGGCCGTTACGCTAAAAAAGAAAAAATGTGTTGATCAAAACGCTAATTTGAGTTGTTGGTTGCTCGAGTTTTTGTGAAACGCGTGTATAGAAATTTTCACTACAAATATTTTTTAGATGAAAAAATAAATAAGTACATACAGGGTGTCCCGAAAACTTTTGAAAAAAATCAAACCATCGATAGGTCGAGTTAAGAGAAACATTTTTTGTTTTCAGACAAAACTCTCTTAGTGGTACCGTTTATTTTTTTCAGCGAAAGCTTAAGTCTACAGAGTAGCTATACACTGACCAAATTTCAATAAGCTGGGATGTATAGTAAAAAATTTATCCACGAAAACCCTTAAAAATCTCGATTTTTGAAATTTCTGAACCATTTCTTACAATTCTAGATAGGACTACGAAAAAAAGTTATCCGCAGTTTTTCAGAAAATTTACCTGGTTCAAGTGCATGCCAAATTTCAGTATGATATCTTTCATGGCTTGGGAATAAATTACGATTAAACTAAAGTGTGACCGACAGACAGACGGAAATGGCTAGATCGACTCCTCTCGTCACCCTGATCAAGAATATATATATATATATATGTCTATATCTACCGCGACTCCTTCGGTCTGTTACATACTCCGTGCCAAACTTAATACATATACCCTTTTCTTCGGAATCCCTCTCCTGTACATCGTTTCACAATTAACATTCTTTTTTGAAACCCAAATTTCCCATAAAATCGGATTTCTATTAAACTGTTGGACATCTGGTCACGGGAACTGGTTTCCAGCTTATACCCGAGATTTTTATTTGACTGGGCTCCATGTGTACCACCCAGGTCAAAAATTTTTGTGGAAAAAAACCCAAATCTTATTCGTATTGTTGGATAGAACATGCTGACCATGTGTTTTTGATGTTACGTCATTTCCTTGCGCGCACAACTCCTTAGATCTTAGAGGAATCTTATAAATTGCATCCCAGAATCACGCCTTCTAAACGGGCAACGGACGTCAATTGAAATTTTCGCCGAAAAGGAACCACCCTATGCCATTTTGGATGCAATTGGACCGTAAAATGTGGCAGAGCCGTTGGCAAATTTCCGAAATTAGCATTTTCGAATTTCTACTGTTTTTAATCTATACAGACCAAAAACCATATTGATATATTTACCCAGCAGCGAATGGAATGCATCCCGCATCGATGCTTCATCGATATCAAGGTAATGAACATCGATGCCACTTTCGGTTCTTCTCTGTGTAAAACTTGCATTACATTTAACATAGAATGACATTGGCGGTAAGCGAGCGGGGCTCCTATCTGCATTACCTTTCATCAACGCAGTCATTGAACAAAAAACAACATACACTGCATTACTTCAAGCACAATATTTCGCTCTAGGTAATGGGAAACTTTTCATGCGATAAAGTAAAAAAGAGAAATTGTGCCAGCGGAACTCATAGCAATTTTTTAAAGGGCACGTGTACATGATGACTGTTTACGCCTGTTTACGACTAATTACGCCTCGTATGTATGTATGATATCTATATAATATACATAAATATACTGCTGGGATAATATTTATATATATTTCTTTAGAGACTTATAAATCATATGTGTTTTTCTTCCGAAGTAAATGGACTGTAATAGAATAGTACTTGAATTTTACTCGTGTAGAGCAGCAGAGTAAATTCACCCAAGAATTGAAATAATTAAAAACGGAATTAGAAAAAGACAAGTTTTTATCTGGAGAGCGAAGGAGCGCTTTATTACCTTTTCGGTTGAGTGTCAGAACCGAAGTGAAATTTACGTTCGGCTGACTTTCAAAGTTAGGCTTAAATATACTGGAAAGTTCATTGGAATGTAAAAGGACTAGCGATCTTTGTCTTTGAAAGCTTCTCTTTCTATTTCTCTTCATATAAGTTAGAACAAACTATAGGATAAAAAACGGTTGTCTGTCTGTCGGCTTAGACAATATGAAAAATCATCAACATTTTACCCCCCCCCCCTCCCCCCCTACCACCCCTTAAAATCCATTTTCCTGAAATGCTACATATATACATAGCTCCATAATTTTCCTAAACATATGGAAAAAAAATTTTTTTATCATTTGAAAACTGAAGAGTTTTTATATTAAAAAAATTTGATTTATAGTTTTATTCGGACGATTTTGAAAAAATTGAATAACGATCACCTTTTATATATATATTTTATATATTTATATATTTATATATTTATATAATTATATAAATTATATATTTATATATTATATATTTATATATTTATATATATATATATTTTATATATTTATATATATTATATATTATATTATATATATTTATATATTTATAATAATTATATATTAATATATTTATATATTTATATATTTATATATTTATATATTTATATAGTATATATATTTATATATTTATATATTTATATATTTATAATATTTATATATTTATATATATATAATATATTTATATATTTATATATTATATATTTATATATTTTATATATTTTATATATATTTAATAAATTTATATATTTATATATATTTATATATTTATATATATTATATATATTTATATATACATAATACTAATACATATATTACAAATTTTTAAATAAATGAAAGTCTATTTATGCTACTCATCATCTAGATCTAGTTCAATATCAAAATAATGAACGTTTTCAGCATCTATATCACCAGACAGTTCATGACAGTCGTCTTCACTGGATTCAATGGCGTTTTAAACATCCTTAAAACTTCTCTAGGTATTTCCTTTTTGGTGTAACGATTAAGTTTGTTTACGCTTATACTAGACAGGAACGGATCTGAGGCGTCCAAAGCCCTATGAAAAACGTCTGTGTCTTATCTTTAGTAGAAGTTTTATGTCTCTGCTATGCCTAACTTCTGCGCGCCTTGGATTAAATTTTCTCGTAATATTTTCGAATACTGGTTCTTAACTATATTTCCATCGACCAGGCATAGATTACTCACCTGTTTAAAAATATTTTTCATAAATTATAGGCCGAAATAATTTTGTTGCAGTCAAAAACGTGCACGTTAAAATTGGTATCCTGGGGTTTGTTAATTAAACAATAAAAATTACAAAATGTAACGATGAGCAAAGTATCACAATTAGCACAAAAATCGTGAAATAAAAACCCAATTCAATATATTTCATTTTTCGGATATGAAGTGATACAAAATTGATTAGCCTTTTATGGCCAAACGCATGGAGCACAAAATTTTTTATATCGGTACAAAAGTAGCAAATAATTAGCACGTAATTCTGGCATCAAACATTTTCCAGTGTTCAGTCATGGCGGGTGCAGCTTCACGGACCTCGTCCTGCTCGGGCGTGCAAGATAAACTCAATATATTTAGCCGTGGAAGTATTAGGACATACATTGGCATGAACTCAATTCCATGATTTAAAAACATTTTGTATACCGATTGTATCTGAATATTTGTTTATTTCCAAAGATACCGGCATTCATATGATACACTTTCATTATGGCCATTCGCAATAACCATTGCAATGATCTATTCAGTGGCTTTCGCAATAGTGTCAAGTACGGATCTGCTGATATCCATTCTTTGGGCCACATTAAGAGCCCGCACGGTACCCGCCATTACACGCGGTAGCATAACAACCATAGGTAGGAATGGTAACACTCGTCCTTGTGGGTAATTATCTTCATGCTCATTTTTTGGGTTTGACGGAAGATCAACTTGGCTTTCCGCGAGACTACCAAAGAAAATTACCAAAACCAAAAGCTTCATCGAATGAACCTGAAAAATTGAAAGGAAATCAATTGGATTCAAAAATTTTAGCATTAAAGTTAATTTACCATTCTGCCGTTGCTCAACATCTCGTTTGAAAACTTCTATGTGAAAATATATTCGAATTTCACCTCTATATATGTAAATACTAACTGTTTATATCACTTTATGTCACAAGAAAATGTAATTGCTATGAAAACAGCGTAACTAATCGATAGAGCTAACGTTAATTATATATTTATTTCCTCTTGATAAAAAAGCAATTTTAAGCTCTTAAAGCTTTTTAATTTTAAATTTATTAAGAGAATTCGTCTGTGAAATTTGTCGATCGCCAGTGCGTCGTTTGTTAATTTGGCCAAGCCCGACTTTGCTATACCCAGCGACACGACCATATTGGCGCACTATGTTTTGTTTTCTAGTGTCGCGTCCCGATACAAAGTGTGGCAAAAAATAACAAGAGTTGCCACAGAGCCATGAAATTTTACAGATGAATTTCAATGAGTTAATAAAAACAAAAACTTTCAGAAAAATATAGAAATTCATCCACTGCCATGCCCCCTCCCATATAAACTGTAACAAGTTTTGCTTATAAATTGAAATACCTAATTTAAGGCTCAGACAAACGAAATTTGACTGATATGCTTCTAAAACCTAAATAAACAAGTAAGGGTATTTTAGCCAGGCGAGCCTGGCATAATCTTTCGATTATGTCTGCTCCATGTACCAATATCATATGGACAGTTGGTGACAGTGCCGTAGCAATTCTGTTTTGCGTGAGGGGAAAAAATTATTTTTCCAATTTGCGTGGGGGGGAAAAATTATTTTTTCAATTTTATTCATGGGCAAAAACAAAAATGCGTGGGGGGAAAGCCCCCTCTTGCCCCTATGGTTGCTACGGCACTGGTTGGTGACATAGGATACCAGAAATACTTACTGAAAAACAACAACGTCGTCGTTTCACAATTATTTCCGAAAAATTGCAGAGTCTATTTCGAAATCTTCGGAAAGTGGTATCAAAATCATAAAAAACGATGAAGCAACTCAGCATCCAACTGCAGAAGACATTAATTCAACGTTGGAAAAGGCTCTTCAGCTGTGTTGCCGTCGTTTGTATTTTCTGCTCCATTTTGTTTGGGCTTATCAGCATGCAACCCCACTTAAATCCACATTTTTTCTTGAATCTGCCTTTTACGGAAGCAACAACTTCTTTGCTTTTCTCGTCCTCTTACACGCCATTTTTGTAGCTCAATTTTGTAATAGATCTTTAAAACAAACTCAAATAAACGAATCGACGGGTGAAATGGCATACGCCGTACTGGAGTGTATTAAGTTTTGGCTTGAAAACTTCAGATTTAAATCATGAATGTCGAAAATTTTGCTTTGGCCTTGTACTACATGTAGGGCACTATTGGCAAGAGTTTGTACCAGTGAGAGTGCTTAATACTTTTCCATCTATTAGCGTCAAGTGAAAATCATAAAAAACATTTATAACATATTTGCATGTTTTCCAATTATAAGTGGTCAAATTTCGAATTTGCAAATCCAAACCTTCCTTCTCGTTTAAAATAAATTCTTTGGTTTCTTTAGTAATTTGGGTTTTCAAAGGTCTTTAAAACCTAATTGACTGCGGACTTTTGTTTTTCCACGGAATTCTTCCGAATTCATCCTTTAATTGAAGGAGAATTATCGTACTGACAAAAGGCAAAGAGTGTAGAATCTAAAGAGTTCCCATAAGGGTAATATAATGGGTTTTATGGTTTGGCTCTCATGATGTATATATGGGCAATTCCATTTGTTGGTACGTTACACTTTTTTTAATTTTGGGCACATAACTTCTTAAGTTTTTTAAACACGATGTCGAGCTTTTCCAGTACATAAAGATAGGCATGAGTTCTAGAAAATACAATATTTAATTTTGAAAAAAGTCCATGGGGCATCCTGGTAATGCTGATTTAAAGGCGTTGGTACGTTACAAATTTTTCTAGTTGTTTTGAGAGAGCGGCAGATATTGTGAAAACTCTGCTCTCCTACTGAATGTAGTTTTACAAAATTTTTATGAATTATGTAAAAAAGGTTACTTTCGATGATTTGCATTAAAAAACCCAAGAAATATGTGTTGATAAATTTTAAAAAATATTATACGTTACGTTGGTATGTTACATAAAAATTTTTGAAATCGAACTGTCATAGAGATATCAAAGTAAAAAAATTTTTTACAAAAGATTTGACCTAAATCTATAAAATTAACCTTCTGAATAGTATAGAAGCTTTTTATGCCCGACAGACTTTGTGTGCCGGGAATACAATCTTTTTGCATCTGTTTGAAACACCCAGGTGTTTCATCAAATGAGGGTACCTCCTGCTCATCAAGTAAAAAAATGAGCCGTGATCGTTTATCCTTTAAAACTGTGTATGTCCAAAAGAGGGTTGGATCGACGGTGGCTATATCGGGTTTGCACCCGCCTTTGGGAAATTTTGATGGTTTGGATGGTTTGTGCGTATCAGAGACTTCTATCCAACAAATATAAAAAATCAGGTGTGTGATTGGATTCCCGGGAATTCATTTCCCCGGGAAATTGAAATAAATACTCGGGAATTTAAATATGTGCGAAATTTTTTAATTCGAAAATTTTATAGTATAGCCGCTCTTTTGTTTTTGACAATGTCATTTCTTTCAAAATTGCCATACATTCTTCAAAATATTGGAGGAACGAAATTCCCTTTCCCCAAAATTTGGGGAACGGGAATCCAATCACATGCCCGAATAAAACATTTACATACTAATTTTCAAGTTACATAGATCTTAGCACATTTGAAACTGCGACCGGTACCTTGTCAGGCTAACAATCATGAAAGCGTTGGTACGTTACAGCTTTTTAATGCTATTTAAAATTAAAAATAACCCACAAATTTAATTTTTTTAACGGTATTCTTTGAACAATTGCGAATACTTAGAGGACAAAATAAAGAGCATTTATTTCATCGACATGCTTTACTTTGACACTAAATTTGTTGCATTTAGCGTTGGTATGTTACACAAACTTTGCGGCCAAATGCAACACTGTCTGCGTCGCTTAAAATTATACTTTTCGTACTTTTGCCAGCTTAATCTAAAGCTCTTGATTGTTAACCATAATCGGGCTTAGTTATATATCGAAAAATATATACATGTTTTATTTGCTGACCTTGGGTAAATTTTCGACGTTTGACATTTTTCTTCGAATAATTTAAGCTCTTCACAAAACTAGCGTGTCTACTTGCGAAAAAAGGATGCACTATATGAATTAGACAGCAACGTATAGATTACATATCTGTTCAACTATTATTGATATTTTTTTCCAACTTTAATCGAAAAAAATTTTTTTTTTTCTCATCGGTTTCTGTGGAATTGCCCAATGGGCGCCTTTTGGTCCGTTCCGCTGCAGACTTTCGAGTTGGAAGCGGTTTGAAGAGCTAAAATTTGGTTGGATAGCTTTTGGCGCGTGCGTAGAAATAGAATTTGAATGATTTTTTTTCGCCTGCTTTGAATACTGCGGGAAAAGGTATGTGAAGGAGTGTGGAAGTTAGAAAAAACGCCGTTGCACCATATTAATATTTGTGCTTGCCTGGTTTTTTCTACTAACTGAACGTATGTGTTAAGGGTATATATGTATGTATGTTTGTCTTGCTTAGAAGTTTTGACTTCGTTTTGGAATCATTTATTGAACAGGAATTATTTTCTGCGTTCATGTGAACTAATACGCGACAGCGTTTTCAAGCGGATTGCTGAAGCGAAAATGTTTGTAGCGCACTTGCCATAGAAATTAAGAGATGAATGGTCGGGCCTTGTCGAACGCATGTTGATGTACAGGTTTTAACAAAAGAAAATAAGTGAAAGTTTGTAATTAAATTTTCTTTAAAAACACAGTGATATTTATAAATTATTCATATAAAAGTAACCAAAATCTTAAAATAGTTGTTACTAACCATAGTAAATTTTCCGAAACATCTTTTAATCTGGTTTGGCGACAAAGTGTTTGAATTGAAAATTGTCAAATAAACAATATTATATTGTATTGTTTAATATAAAAAACTATTCTTAGAATAATATCTTTTACTCAAAAAATAAAAATTATTTTTAATTTTTTACCCATAAAACTAATTTATTTTCAAACTTTAACTGAGAATTAAATTCCGGTTAAAAAATTATTTTAAAAACAAAAAAAACTATTTCGTTTAAATTTCCCTTTGGTTTCCCCCGCTTTTTGCCGGTTTTGTCCCTTTTCCGCCCCTTGTGGATTTCCAAAGGCGGACCAATCAAGGGAAATTTACAATTTAAGGGATAGAACCTAAAAAAAATTTGGAAATGACTCCAAATAAAAAAAATTTTTCAAAAAATTTTTTTTGGAAAAAATAACTTCCATTAATTTTTGGTTAACCAAAAAGGAATACTAAAAAAATTTTAAAATCCCAGAAAATAACCCAAAATTAATTATGGGAAACTTGTGAATAAAAGGGAGAATTTCAAATTAACAAGGTTCAAAGGCAATGGGTTAAAAATTTTTGTGGCCCGCCCATTCCACGCCCACAAATAAAGACTTTTCGAATTCCGAAGTAAAACGTAAAGCTTTCAAATTCGCAACATATTCACCAAGGCAAATAAAGGTGTACGGAAATAATTTAATGTTGCCCTCCCACTGCCACGCCCACAAATTAGAGAAGCAAAACAATAGTGCGTCATATTGTCGGACGCTGGTATTTCAAATCGGGCTTGACCGACTTTAGCTTTCTTACTTTTTTTTTTACTCAAAAAATAAAACTCTTACATATATTTCCACTTTCATCATGATAAGCCCTGATGCTGTGTAGAGTTAATAGCGTGATATGACTTATAATTTTAAAAGTTTTTAGCCTTAAAAAAAATCGCTATTTTCCGGGTTCACTAATTTTCTTTGAAAAATAAGCGGGACGAAAACCGGACATTTTTGCAAGAGAATTTTTTGTCTTTTACGAAACGAAAAATTTGTGGGAATGCAAAATATGCAAGGCACCATTTCAAGGGAATTATTTATCAATTTTAAAAAGGCACTTGCAAGAAAAACACACGAGCTTTAAAAATATTTGCATAATAAGTACTTTCATTTTGTGAGAAAAACAAAAAACCTTCACAAATAATTTTTATTTTTTGAGTAAAAAATAGAACTTGACAAATAATTTTTATTTTTTGATCAACCAATAAAACTCAGAGAATAACACTCAAATACTAATTTTTAATATATAAATTATTTCATATTGATTTTTAAATTCAAAATTCAAAAATAATAATTAATTTGGGTACCTGATTGAATTACAGGAGATTTCCGATTTAACGAGCTCAATGTTGCCAGCACTTCTCGTTAAATCGAATTTCTCGTTAAATTGAGTACCATCACAAAATCATTTTTTTCTTATTGTAAGAGATTAAAATTATAAATTGGGCTTATAAACAATTTTTTATTTCAAAAGAATTATTAAAACAAAAAAAAAAATATAACAACTCTTCATTTTGGTTCATATTAAACAAATACATAACGTCTATGTTAAAAAAGTAAAAAACTTATGAGATCACGTTTTGTTTAAATTATAAAATACATAGGTAATATGGGGCATTCTTTTATAAACCGAACAAAAAAAGGGGCAAAATTAACCTAGGCCTTTTCAATTGCGCGATATTTTTTACAGCTTCTAGATATGAAATTATTCAACATGTAGTCCAAAATACTTCTCAGAATGCTTTTTTTAAGGAAGACCGTTAGTTTAAAGTTTGCTGAAAACCTGTTTTTTAACAAAAATTCAAAGAAAATTTGATGAATTGAATTGAGAGTTTACTGTCAACGAGTAATGATGATAAGTAAACAACTGCAGTGTTGCCAGTAGAAAAATGTATTTTTGCGTTAAAAAAGGGGGAGGGTTTGAGAAATCTTTTGCTTGATTACATGGCGAGTCTGATTTATACCAGACCTGTAGCAATCCAACTTCTCCCGGGTGGGGCAAAGAATTTTCCAAAATTTTTTCCTTTTAATTTTCGTAGTTCCTTCCACCTAAGACCAAGAATCGTGGTGGGGCAAAGTCCCTCCTAGCCCCAAGGTTGGTACGCGACTGATTTCTACTAACGTATGCTTACGTGGGGGATTAAAAATTGACATCACTGAACAACTGTGCACAATTAAAGCGGTAAGTCCAAAGACTATATAACTATCAAGGTGTCGCACTTCATACAAAAAAATGTCCCTTCGAAAATTTGCCGTGGCTTTTTCAGTGAAGCCACGTGAGAACGTTTTTGAAGAAAAAGCCACTTTCTGAGAGTAAAAATAGCTCCCAGCGAAAGAAATCTAGCAGTCGGAAAAATTCGGATTTTTTACTATTGCATTCGCGAAGCAACAGAAATGATTCAGTATGAAACTGAATTCGAAACCAAGTATTACAGTATGGGAAAGCCTGTCAAAATGCTATTTGGCTCCAAATGGTGTGGTGAAGTTGAGTAAAAATCAGCTGACTGTCAAAAATAAGTCGAAGAATTTGCGATTTTTAAACATGCCGTAACTTTATATTTTGACCCTTTTTAAGTAAAATTGAAGTTGCAAACAACAAAGTAGATATGCTCCTTTATTTTAGAGTACATTTGAGTATCTGCGACCCCCGCAATTCAGTATTCAATATTGCGTTTAAATTGAACGACTTCGTCAGCGATGCACAAATACTCTAAGCGCAAAGCTTTTATCGATACTGAAGCGAGTACTCAAAAGAGTTCTTAAAACATAATAAAACCAAATAAAAAGCAAGATAATTCGACATAAAAGGAATTTATATATTTTTAAAATTCATGTTTCAAAATGAAAAAAGTAAGGGTGTTATAGTAAAGCGAACCAGACTATAGTATACCCTACACAGATAAACAGCTATATATTTTTTAATCGGAGGCTAAAACAAAGCTCAAATTCCTTATTTCACAAAAATGTGTCGCAATCTTGTGAATTTACACAATTCAGATGATTTTTGAGGCAGAGTCTAACGCTGGATGTACCCCTAAAAATCGGCCGATTAAATCAACTTTTGTAGAGGATGTCAACGATTAAAAAAGAAGTATTTATGCCGTCTTTGTTTCAAGCGCCATCTGAATTTTGGGTGTAAAATTCAATTTTCGAATAACGCCTTTTGGCGCGGCCACTTTTCTATATTTGTAATTAACATTTTATGCCCTTAACTAAGTCCAAATAAATAATTCCACTATGTATGTCAAACGATTTTGGTTTTAGGGCAGCATTTATGAATTTTATAAAAAAAAACCCTACAACGAAGGGATACCTTTGAAAATCAGACAGACAGAAAGGCTCATTTCTAAAAGCTAAACGTTCAAATTGTAGTCGGTTACTATTTTCACCATCGATTTGCACTATTGACTCGTTCCATTTGGCACCATCTGTTCTCCATGGATGCCACACTCACGTCTTAATTAAACAAGACCAAAAACTCGGAAATCAGTTTTTTGTAGTACGTGAATTTTTCTATTACTAAAAAGAAAAAATAAATGTTAAAATAAATTCTACAGTTTAAAATGGTACAATCATTCTTTAAAAAATCTTTATAATATCTGATTTTATCTGTTTATAAATTTAAAAAAATCTCTTAAAAAAACTAACCGCTTGTACGTGCCCAATTTCTAGAGACGACAACAATGCCCAAAGAGGCATCGTGGTGGATTGCCTGGTATGCCGTGTGGTTGTTGTTGCCTTTGGTGAATTGCCTATTAGCTTTGTTGAATTGCCTATTAGCTCGTTTCTCATACTGTAATACTTGTTCGAAACAGTGCTGAGCTATGTCCTTTCTCCCATTTTTGTATTTTTTGTTGTTTTTGTTGCGAAGTTATAGATATGTATGTATTTGTGTATGAATCTGTTATGTTAGAAACCGAAAACAAAGAGTATAGATATAGAAGAGGCGGCATTTCGCGTTACGCGCTCTACGCTTTTCACTCATTCGTTTTTCACGCATATCGAAAGAATATGAACTTTTTTCACAACAGAACATGATCAAAACAAAGATGAGAAAGGAAAGAGAATATGCGAAAAATGAATTTGCAACCAAAACCAGTTCTGGCTTTCCTTTCTCTTTCGCTCATTCGCATTTCGCGAATTGCCGTCGCTCACGTTGTGTGTTCATTTTTTTTTGTCGTTTCTATTGAACGGAATATGAGAACGGGAGAGTGTGCGTTCACGTACACTTTACGTTCGCTTACACTTAGCCTACGTTTGTACTTGGACGTTGTGTGCTTCGAACATTTTTGGCTTCTTGAAAATGAAAAAATCATTTTTTCGAGTCTGCTGCTTATGTTGTTTATCTGTTGCTACCCGTGCAACGCAGCGAAGCCGCCGTTCGGTTTTGTAGAGTGCTTTACATCAAGCGATTTACGGAAAAGTGGAGGTCTTGTCGGCTCTTAGATGCTTGTTTGAAAATATATGTTCTTTTGAAAGTTGTTATAAAAGTAATTGGTTAGCTCTGAATTTTATTTTTAACGTGTAGGGCCGTTAAAAAACGTAGTTAAAACAATATTTTTACGCGTTTTTGCCATCAGTCTTTACATTCCCTAGAAAATAATAATATTTTCTGTAATGAAACTTACCCATTATCCATAATTCTCACATGTAAAAACGTAAAGGGCTAACCCATTTTTAACCCTTTTCTAAATAAATTAATTCGGAACCATAAATATATAAATTCCCTCGGCGAACTAGCAAAGAGAATTTATCCTAGCGAAATTTTTAGCGCCTTCTTACTTTTTACTTCTCTCCTACGTTCTCCCCCGTAATTATCATTAAGCAACATATAAGTAGGGTTCTGCATTAAAAGGCAAAACACGGCTCACTGGAATTAAACACATGAGAGTGGTAGAGACGGATGACATTACATCTCCGTCTCTCTTATGAGTTTCTTTCAGTGAGACGTGTTTTGCCTCTTAATGTAGAACCGCACTTAGCAACAACAACTTTCTACCTTTCACAGTGATCAAAATTCAAAATTTTACTCCTAAGTTTTGGAGAAAAGTATTTTCAAGTCTTACAGGCTTTACGCTCAAATAACTAATAAAATCCCATGTCCAATTTTACTTCAAACATAAATTCAAATATATTTCTGTGTGAATTTTAATTGAACATCTTGGAAAATTTGTAAAGTGTAAAAAAAATTATTTTGCCCAAAAAATTATCTGTACGAATTCATATTTTACACATTGTCCTTAACATGCATGACAACGAAAATCCTTCTAACACACACGCACACATATGAAAAGTTGTTATTCTGATTTGTGTCCAAAGGCATGCGAAAGTAATTCGCCAACGCAGGCGTGCATAAAGTCAGCAATAGCGCAGCCGAAGGGGTTAGCCCCTGAAATAAACATAAGGCTCTCTAAAAAGTTTTTACATAGGAATATGTTTTGAAAAATTTGACTTTTATTGAATAAATAAACAAGGCTACCTCATATTTGGTATTGAAATCAAACTCAAGTAAATATGTATTATATGACTTTCATAAGAACTTTTTACGCAGACCCTTGAAAAAAAATTTTAACTCCGTGCCTGAAAGACATTGGTTGTTTACGTTTTCATTTGCCTTCTGTATTTCTTTCCATTTCTTTGCTTTGGTTATTTTCTACTATCGCACGTGGTATATTCTCTCATGATATGCATGAAACTCAGAAAGAGGGAAGTGAGAAAATTGCGAAATGCCGCCTCTTCTATATCTATACTCTTTGCCGAAAATTTGAAAATTTCATTTTGGGCTTCATGCGTATAGGCCGGTATCGAGCAGATACTAATTTATCTTTGTAGAGTTGGCCATATATTTCACGCGCTAAAGTCAGCTGAGTTTTGTTTACATGTGAGCTGTCATTGTCAATGAAAGCGAATAATTTCTTGGATATAAAGTTAAGTGAAATAATTCGCATAAGCTCGGAAACCTGCGCCACACATGTGGTATGTTATGTTTAGGTTATGTTGCTTTCTCTTTGGAAAATAATGGCAATGTTTTACGAACATTGATGCTGATTAATTCTTACCTGATATTCCCAAGCACTCGGCGATCTCGCGCCAAGCTGCAGATACTTCCATGTTGTTGCTGTGTGGTCCGGAAGTTATATCCCACATGCAAGGGAATTCTTTAACTTTATTACAGAGCAGTTGTTTTTGCTCGTAATTGAAAGCTGTTCTCCGTCTTTTTGATACCGATGGTCCAGCTTCAAAAAATTGGTCTTCGCCGCCATCCATGCTTCAGCTTTCAGCATTTTAATTTTTTGGGCGATTCGTGCAACTGATTCAGCCTTTTCGCGGTGGAATAAATGTCAAACACTTTATTTCACTAGCTAAACTAGTCTCCACTTTTCTCCAAAAGTGCGAAAAATTGCAACCCTGATGTCATTTTCACAACACTGATTTCACTCGTGCTGGATATGGGTTTGCTAAATGAGAGCGGAAATCCATTTATCGGGCTTTTTTTTTTTTTTAGCTCACTTTTTTTTGTATGGAGTTTGACAGTTCATGTCTGCTCGATACAGGCCTTATATGAGAAATTTTGAAGTTTCCCTGCAGTAAATGTCCTGGTCACCAGGTACTAGTGACCAACTGTAGCTGTGCCATTATAATCTCCTCTTGATATTTTGTATGAACGTATGTATATGCGAGAGCATAAATTTTTTTTACTGTTATTTTTTAGTCGTTAATATATAAAAAACTAACAGGCTTTGAGAAAAATTTTTTACGCGAACAATTATAAAAAAGGCTTTAAAGTCAAAATTGCAGGAATTTTTAAAAGTCACGTAAATTGTGTTCTTGTCTTTAAGCGTAAAACACTTTTTCTTTTAAATAATATGCTTGGTAGAATATTAAATTTTCCTTTTATTTTTGTCGCCTGCGCGATATTCGAACTCGAGCCTTTGGGCTGATGAGCGCATACACTATCCACTACGCCACGTAGCCCACTTCTACATACTAAGGCAAGTGTACAAGTTATTGTTATTGTAATTGGACCCGTTATCTCTATTTCATAACCAGTTCCAGCGTCAACTGATGTCTTCTCGCATATATGTACGTTCATACAAATTATCAAGAGGAGGTACATGTTGGTCACTAGTACCTGGTGACGAGGATTTTTACTGCAGGGAAACTTCAAAAATTCTCTTATTCGCATGAAGCCCAAAATGAAATGTTCAAATTTTTGGTTTCTAACATAAACAGATGTGGCTCTGGGATAGCGAAGGGGATGCGTGCTATGCTCTTGATCCCAGGGTCCGAGGTTCGATTCCCGGCACGAAGCACTGGTTTTCCAAAAATCGCATGTTAGGGGCACACTACATAAAAAGACATACACACGCACAAACACAATAAAAAACTAATTGTGGTATCACAATGGGCCGATAAACGGCCTAAGTGGCATCCACTTCAACCAACCAACCAACATAAACAGATTCATACACAATACATACATATCTATAACGTCGCAACAAAAACAACAAAAAATACAAAAACAACAAAAAATACAAAAATGGGAAAAAGGACATAGCTCAGCGCTGTTTCGAATTCAGTTTCATACTGAATCATTTCTGTTGCTTCGCGAATGCAATAGTAAAAAATCCGAATTTTTCCGACTGCTAGATTTCTTTCGCTGGGAGCTATTTTTACTCTCAGAAAGTGGCTGTTTCTTCAAAAACGTTCTCACGTGGCTTTATTGAAAAAGCCACGGCAAATTTTCGAAGGGACATTTTTTTGTATGAAGTGCGACATCTTGATAGTTATATAGTCTTTGGTAAGTCCAACAGCGCCTGCGCTTTTTCGATTTCACGCAGGTCACGCAAAATTGAACATTACTTTTCATACATTGACTGCTTGCGGCGGTTGGCGCAGCACACGCGCTTGTAGACTCCTCGCTTAACTATTTCTTGGATTCCTCTTTGTTTCTCTTAATACTTTTTCACTGATTTCTTATGTTGCTCGCTAAACCGAGTACACAAACAAATTTTTGTGCCAATTTGCTCGTTATATAAGATACTCAATGGAACGCATTTAAATGCTCGTTAAATGCGAAACTCGCTAACGCGAATACTCGTTAAATCGGAAATCTCCTGTATTTATTTCAATATTTTAAGTCTGTGATAGCTATTTATATTTACATAGCAGTTCCGCATATTTCCAGTCGGTATTGTAAACGTCGTGCATGCCGACAATTTTCATGTTACTCCTACATAGAAAATCACCCTACATTAACAACAAGCATTTTATGCTCATCAATGAGGATAAAACGCTTCGGCTACATAAGCAATCGAAGCAGAAAACGAATTTTCAATTTTCTGGTCGTCAAAAACTTGCAAGCACTCATCATAAACACAAAAACGGGTTTGTCCTTTCAAATCAATAAGATTGAAGAAACCGAATAACAAATCGAATGAGTAAAAGCGAGAGGTCCGATTTTTTTATTCTTCACTTTCGCTTTTGTGATTTTTTGCGAAAATCCAAAAATTCGCGTTCTTCACGCATTTTTTCAAATCAATGCGTGCGAACAGTTAGGCACTAGAAACTCTATTTGCGGGAAAGAGAGGTTCGATCTTTGTTGACATTTTTTTCAAAAATCTCGTTTGTGTTCCTTCGACTGTTTTGTTTTGGTCGAACTTGATTTTGCTCGGTCGAACTTTACCTATACAGCCCGAATCCAACCAAGGCGCTAATCGTCCATCATAAAAAATTTCCCTCGAAGCGCCATTATGAATATGGGAACTCTTTAGATTCTATACTCTTTGGAGTGAAATTCAAATGACTAATTTAACGAACTTATAAAGCATAAAGTGCTCAATAAGATTTTTTACTCACTCGATTGCATATCCATGTTTGTTTGCACTTTTTACATCAATTTGAATGAACGTTGCTTGGCGTTAGCGCACGGATTGTTTGATGTCATCATATCAATGCCAAAAAAAAAACATAAACGAAAAAATTGTCAATCGTCGAAAAATGCACCATCTTAAACAAATGGTGGAGCAAGACGTTCCGGCTAATCAATTAGCCATGGAATTTGGACTTTTTTAACCGGCATAGCAATGAAAAAATGCTTTTATCCCATTATGTCCTTAAAAAGTTAACAAATCACAAATCCCAAATCAAAATATTGAGATTTTCTAATGTATTCCTCACATTTGATCATACATTTCGGTAAAACTCATTTTCGAGACGAATTTACCCTTGCCCCTTAAAGGATAAAAAGCTACAGGCAAAGAGAAATAAAATGTAGTTTTAAGCCATTGAATTTCTTTTCTGAGGTGCTAAAATCCTGCAGCGAAAATATTTATCAACGATTATCACACATAATCCATAAAAAGCAACTTTGTCGCACTGCCTATGAAATGTTAAAAATCATCTGGGACATCAAACAAGCGCACTATAGGAATTTCTTTTAACTCTGAGTGCCAGTACCCTGCAGTCACAACTGACGGGGCAACGATTGAAAACCTGCAGAATCACCAAACTGGATCGAAAATTATATTTCAGATGCTATGATCTACGAGGATGATTGCACACAAAGTTCAATTTAACGCTAACCGAGCATTCATAAAATCAATTAGCTGCAACCAATCCGAATCAGAATTGCTCCGATAGCCCCCAACGCAGTTGAAACGTTAGCATGTCCGATCATCAATCGCCTATGGATTTCGTGTTCGAATCGCAGGGCAGGCTTGAAGAACAGTTGAAATTGTAAAATTTGGAGGATTATTCTTCAGCTGCTGAAATCTTATGGAAAGATGAGACCGAAAAAGGAAAGTTCTCACAGTTCGTGGAAATTTCTATGCACATTATATTTTCAACCAACTTAAATCAGTGTTTTCGTTCTGACTTTAAGTCACTTAAAAGTAAGATATTATTTAGTTACAAAGTTCTTTATGCAGGAACGGATAGCATTGACTAGGGGACCTAGGACATCGCCACGATAAATAGTGATTGAAGCCAAGAAACGTCGATTAATAATCCTGCTTTTTAAAAACCTAAATTTAATTCTAAAAGGGGTATAATAACCTTTGCAAATACGAGCGAAAAATTTTCAATTTCACACATCATTTACGTAAGACGTGTGACTTATGCATGTTCATGTGGGAATACTCGATGCACTATCTATACTTTTCTCTGAGTGCAGTACACCTGCAGTAAATTGCGGGACAAATTGACCCCTGAAAACCAATGTAATTCATATAGACATGGTCTACGAGGAGGTACCACAGTTCAATTTTCATTGAGCAAGCATAAAATGAATTTGCTGCACGAGAATCAGAAGGCTCCGTAGCGTATGTGGTTAGCATGTCCGATCATCAATCCGAAGGCTCGTGTTTCAGAATCAGGGCAGGCGAGAAAAAGTAGGAAAATTGTAAAATTTGCAGGATTATTATTATGGCATTCTTATGGGTGAGATGAGAGAAAAAAAAGTTTCACAGTTCGTGCGAAAATTATCATGAATGTATATTCAATAACGTTAACATTTCAATTTTTCGTTAAAAAAATTTATTTTAAAATCGAAGTTCGTTTATGAAACGATAGCGACAGGGGACCTAGTCGAGAAAAAGTGTAAAATCGGCTATGAAATATCCGCGATTATCTTAAATTGAAGTTCGCAAAAGAGGGTATAATAACCTTTGCAAAAAGAAAGAAATATACATATATTTACGTAAAATGACTTTCTGATGCGGCCGAGATATTATACTTTTTAGGCGACACTTATTTCCGACGATATCCAAAAAACAATTAATTATTAAATCGGAAACTACACAGACACATACAAGCATAAATGCATTCAAACAAAACAAAACAATATGTGGTGCTGCCAGACTGAACGTTTTCAGAATAACTCCGATTAGTAGGTTTTTGCAAATATATAAGGGCATTTTAGGTAGCTTATAATTTTTTTGCGCTATCAAAGTATACGTCAATTCGTACATAATTAAAACATATTTAAAATCATCGTTTGTACTCCGGGGGCTGCGGATGTAATATCGGTGTGAAATATATCGATATCTTAAAACATCTTTATGTATGAAAATTCGCATTTTCGAGACTATCTCATTTGCGATGGAAAACCCTTTACACGTATGCTTTTTCAGTTCCAGTGTATTCTGCTTATCTAACTTAGCACTTTGAGGGCTCAACGCTGTTAAAGTAAATTGAAAGGAAGTAACGAACTCACTACTTTGAAGAAAGGAAATCAGAGTTGAAATTTCGATGACAGGTTGACAGAAATATAGGAAATGTGTGACTTAAATGCAACCCTGTGAGTCCGATTAATTGTAATAAGCGTATGCGTTTAAGTAGCGAAAGTAAGTCAAAGTACTTATTTGTTTTTATACCCAGCGTAAGCAGGGTATATTAGGGTATCTTGTAACAGCCAGAATAACGCTCCGTAGATATAGACATATATATATATATTCTTGATCAGGATCAAAAATTGAATCGATTTAGACATGTCCGTCTGTCCGTCCGTCCGTGTCCGGATCTCCTCCGAAACGGCTGGACCAATCAAGTCGAAATGTGGCACACAGGTATATCGGGGTCCAGTATGATCCTAACTAAAAATGGAAGACATCGCTCACTGCCACGCCACAAATGAATTTAATGTGTTTTCAGTAAAATGCTTGTTACTTGCGAACCACTCAAACATATTCCATTGATATTTGGGTTGTACTGTTAAACTACGAAAAGGGACATATCCTGGAAAAAAATGGACGCCGCCCTCCGTGAGCCACGCCCACAAATAAGGGCTTATCGTAACTTGTGAAGTAAAAGGCGTAGAAGCTTCAAATTCGCAACATAGGTTGACCAAGACGAATGAAAGGTGTAGGAAAAATTTTATGAGGCCCGCCCACTGCCACGCCCACAAATGGAGATTTTTCGTAACTTCCGAAGTAAAAAGCGTAGAAGCTTCAAATTCGCAACATAGGTTGACCAAGGCGAATGAAAGGTGTAGGAAAAAAGTTATGTGACCCGCCCACTGCCACGCCCACAAATGAAGATTTTTGGTAACTTCCGAAGTAAAAGGCGTAGAAGCTTCAAATTCGCAACATAGGTTGACCAAGGTGAATGAAAGGAGTAGGAAAAAGTTTTATGTGCCCCGCCCACTGCCACGCCCACAAATGAAGATTTATCGTAACTTCCGAAGTAAAAGACGTAGAAGCTTCGAATTCGCAACATAGGTTCACCAGGGCGAATGAAAGGTGTAGGAAAAAATTTTATGCGGCCCGCCCACTGCCACGCCCACAAATGAAGATTTTTCGTAACTTCCGAAGTAAAAGGCGTAGAAGCTTCGAATGCGCAACATAGGTTCACCAAGGCGAATGAAAGGTGCAGGGAAATAATTTATGTGGCCGTCCCACTGCCACGCCCATAAATAGAGAAGCAAAACATAGTGCGCTCATAACGTCGGGACGCTGGGTATTTCAAAGTCGGGCTTGACCGGCTTTAGCTTTCTTACTTGTTTGTTAATAAAATTAATATTATATTTGGACGGCGTTCTTTTAAGAATTCAAGTGTTGTTAAAGACATTCTGATATGTTACTCAAAAATACAGCAAAAAATGTCGGGTAGGTGCGTTTTTCGCGTAAGTGCATAAAATTGTCTGGAAAATAATTGAATGCAGCTAAGCAGAATATACTGTATCGCATTTTCGCTTGTTAAAAACAGTTGAAAACAACAAACAGCCGTCTTGTATACATATACCTTGCTGCGAATTATATTTACTAACATTTATAAATACCATAATGAACTTCGTTCTTATCTGGTGTCCTATGACACAATTCAACTTGTTTAAAGCCTGTTAGACTACTATAATAATATCCACTTAAAAAAAAAAAAAAAAAATTGGCACCCGCCCGAGCGAGATTCGAACACTGGTCTCCAGGTCGCTAGGCCAGACTCTTCACACTGAGCCATCCGAGCCCTGTGCGCGACGCTTTCCATTTACGTACTATAGCTAATGAGCTGCCTCTACAGCATCACCAGTTCAATCAACTGGTGCCCGCTCGAACATATGCTCATACAAAGTGTCCATAGGAGAATACATTGGCACGGGTACAGTTGGTCACAAGTGACGGCGACGGAGGAACCTAGTGACAGATTAAATCAGTCACTAGTGATAATTACTGCAGGGTAGTTACCCACTCGAGATTTTTCAAGTAAATAGTTCACTCTGTGGGAATATCACGAATTTTTTATGCTGTCAATTAACTAAACAATCTATTGTACGATTGCGATTGTATTGCAGATAGTATGCCTCGCCACTAATTTTCAAACAGCGCCCTCACATTGTGTATCAAATATCAATTTTGTATGCAGGAATTTTTCTTTGTTAGTAATTTTGAAAAAAAAAAATTGATGCTGCCGGTTCAAGAAATAGGAGAAAGGTAAAAAAAACTGCTAAACTCCTCCCCTAACGCAGCAATCTGTACAACTAGTCTAGTTTGGGTCTAGTTCCAAACTGGTCCAAAAAGGACTAGTTGTAATCAGTTTTTTGAAAAAGTTTAAGTGCCAAAAATTCTTAGAATTTTTTACTTATTCTATATATAAATTTTCATCGAAATTGGACGTCGCCAGCGGTTTCAAAAAAACATGTTCGACGATTTTTGCCTAATTTAAATGCTCCTTGTCAACGGCTCGTTTATGTGACCACTGCACTTAGCATTATGTTTAAAGAATAATATGGAAACAGTAGAAGTAAGTGCTAGGTGTCAAAGACAATTTCCTCTCTTTAATTAGAAAACTTTAAGTCTTCGAAATATAGGAAATGTTGCCGTCTGAACACAGCTCAATCCGGTTGTTTCTTTTATCATGCCTTACATAAATTTAGTCCTTTCAAACTTATCACAGTAGTTTCAAGTTATTTTACACTACTAATAGGTATTATGTTTTTGGATTTGAACTTCTAATTTTTGCCAAAAACTCTCTTTAATGTTGAGAGTGGACGAGTATGGAGGCATCTGAAGCACTCTGGGATCATTTTATAGTAACCATTTCGTGACGATTCCAGCAATATGCTCAGGTTCATTATCTTAGTAGATTAAATTTCCTCGTAATATTTTCGAATACTGGTTCTTAACTAATGATACCAACTGTTCTGATTTAGGCAGGACAAGTTCTGATTTGCAGAAGCCAGTTCTGATTTAGTTTTAAGAAAAATCAGAACTCTGATTTTCCGGAATGTGTTCTGATTTGTTCTGATTTTCCATTGATATCTAAATATGGGAATCCGCATGTCCACCAACATTCATTTAAATGAACATTCACCCATTATTTCTTTTTTAAATTTAATATCGAATAATCGATAGCATATACATACATATGTATATCGAAGCACATTGCAACACTATAAGACATACAATGACATCCCTATTCGCTAATTCATTTTCTTCTTCGTTTTCTTCGCTTGAACAAACGCAATATTACATGATCAATCGAAATATGATTTTAAAGCAAGCAAAGAAGTAACGGCAGCCACTGCAAGTGATAACAGCACAAGCACTTCAGCAAGCCACCACTGCACTAAGGGCTAGAAAGTCATTTTTTTTGGCAAAAAGTCTAGAAAAGGAGAAAGAGCATCGAATTTTAGCACAAAGGTGCAGAGAACAACTCTCAGATCGATGTTAAAATTAAATTTTTATTGGAAGACTTTTAAGGGTACCTCCAGTACTAGGGTGTGTTCGGGACAACACATAAAAGCGTCCAAAATCCGCAATTCCTAATTTTTTTCAATGAAAATCGGTGTGTGAGTTCGTTTTGTTTGGGAATTAATAGACAACATTCTGAAGCTTCATTTCTGTATAGGTTTTATGGACTGCCGAGGACTGATTCATATTTTTTGTTCTCACAGAACATAAGGAAAATTCCAAAATTTATTTAAAAAAAGCTTCAAGTGTTTAGCTTAACTTGTTTCATATACTAAAAAAAAAACCCACACAAAAGAGTGATGAGGTTTTTTTGTACATACCCTGAATGCTACTATCCATATTTAAAATAATTTAGTTTCGAAGAAATTGATTAAAAAATTTGAACAGACAATCTCACTTAATTTCAATTATTTGGAACGCCAAGCCGCACGTTGTTTGCTTTGTGAACTTTGACAGGCTGTCAAATTAAAAGGGTTACCAATAGAAAAAAATGAAGTCGTTTTTATAATGGTCAGAGTATTTTCTTACTATATGCATACTAATTTTTTCCAAATTACTACACAAAAGTTTCGACTTTTTGTCAAAAAAAGCGGCCAGCTGGCACATATGTTAGTGCACTGGAGAAAGTCTTATATCGGTGAGCATAAATGATTCAGAATAAGATGAGTAGCCAGTATCGGGGATATAAAAGTTTTAATTGTTATGGAAATGTATTTTTTTTATGTTCAGCAGAATCCTGAGCTTTAGGTTTTATTGTTGTTTTAATTAAAGTGCTCTCAAAAATAAGGTTAATTTGGTTTGATTTCCCTAATGTTTTAATAACTGGCCTCTATTTTTTGTTAAGATTTGCCTAGAGGTGTAAAAATGTACTAAAATGTACATTCAGATTTTAAAATGTAGTCTGATTTTTGTTCTGATTTATGTTCTGATTTTTCTAGCCCATGTTCTGAATAGTTCTGCCTTTTGAATTCGATTTGTGGCCGAAGTTCTGCTTTTTCTTCCCAAACAATTGGTATCATTATTCTTAACTATATTTCCATCGACCAGGCATAGATTACTCACCTGTTTAAAAATATTTTTCATAAATTATAGGCCGAAATAGTTTTGTTGCAGTCAAAAACGTGCACGTTAAAATTGGTATCCTGGGGTTTGTTAATTAAACAATAAAAATTACAAAATGTAACGATGAGCAAAGTATCACAATTAGCACAAAAATCGTGAAATAAAAACCAATTCAATATATTTCATTTTTCGGATATGAAGTGGTACAAAATTGATTAGCCTTTTATGGCCAAACGCATGGAGCACAAAATTTTTTATATCGGTACAAAAGTAGCAAATAATTAGCACGTAATTCTGGCATCAAACATTTTCCAGTGTTCAGTCATGGCGGGTGCAGCTTCACGGACCTCGTCCTGCGGGCGTGCAAGATAAACTCAAATATTTTAGCCGTGGAAGTATTAGGACATACATTGGCATGAACTCAATTCCATGATTTAAAAACATTTTGTATACCGATTGTATCTGAATATTTGTTTATTTCCAAAGATACCGGCATTCATATGATACACTTTCATTATGGCCATTCGCAATAACCATTGCAATGAATCTATTCAGTGGCTTTCGCAATAGTGTCAAGTACGGATCTGCTGATATCCATTCTTTGGGCCACATTAAGAGCCCGCATGGTACCCGCCATTACACGCGGTAGCATAACAACCATAGGTAGGAATGGTAACACTCGTCCTTGTGGGTAATTATCTTCATGCTCATTTTTTGGGTTTGACGGAAGATCAACTTGGCTTTCCGCGAGACTACCAAAGAAAATTACCAAAACCAAAAGCTTCATCGAATGAACCTGAAAAATTGAAAGGAAATCAATTGGATTCAAAAATTTTAGCATTAAAGTTAATTTACCATTCTGCCGTTGCTCAACATCTCGTTTGAAAACTTCTATGTGAAAATATATTCGAATTTCACCTCTATATATGTAAATACTAACTGTTTATCACTTATGTCACAAGAAAATGTAATTGCTATGAAAACAGCGTAACTAATCGATAGAGCTAACGTTAATTAGATATTTATTTCCTCTTGATAAAAAAGCAATTTTAAGCTCTTAAAGCTTTTTAATTTTAAATTTATTAAGAGAATTCGTCTGTGAAATTTGTCGATCGCCAGTGCGTCGTTTGTTAATTTGGCCAAGCCCGACTTTGCTATACCCAGCGACACGACCATATTGGCGCACTATGTTTTGTATTTCTAGTGTCGCGTCCCGATACAAAGTGTGGCAAAAAATAACAAGAGTTGCCACAGAGCCATGAAATTTTACAGATGAATTTCAATGAGTTAAATAAAAAAACTTTCAGAAAAATATAGAAATTCATCCACTGCCATGCCCCCTCCCATATAAACTGTAACAAGTTTTGCTTATAAATTGAATACCTAATTTAAGGCTCAGACAAACGAAATTTGACTGATATGCTTCTAAAACCTAAATAAACAAGTAAGGGTATTTTAGCCAGGCGAGCCTGGCATAATCTTTCGATTATGTCTGCTCCATGTACCAATATCATATGGACAGTTGGTGACAGTGCCGTAGCAATTCTGTTTTGCGTGAGTGGAAAAAATTATTTTTCCAATTTGCGTGGGGGGGCAAAATTATTTTTTCAATTTTATTCATGGGCAAAAACAAAAATGCGTGGGGGGAAATCCCCCTCTTGCCCCTATGGTTGCTACGGCACTGGTTGGTGACATAGGATACCAGAAATACTTACTGAAAAACAACAACGTCGTCGTTTCACAATATTTCCGAAAAATTGCAGAGTCTATTTCGAAATCTTCGGAAAGTGGTATCAAAATCATAAGAAAACGATGAAGCAACTCAGCATCCAACTGCAGAAGACATTAATTCAACGTTGGAAAAGGCTCTTCAGGCTGTGTTGCCGTCGTTTGTATTTCCTGCTCCATTTTGTTTGGGCTTATCAGCATGCAACCCCACTTAAATCCACATTTTTTCTTGAATCTGCCTTTTACGGGAAGCAACAACTTCTTTGCTTTTCTCGTCTCTTACACGCCATTTTTGTAGCTCAATTTTGTAATAGATCTTTAAAACAAACTCAAATAAACGAATCGACGGGTGAAATGGGCATACGCCGTACTGGAGTGTATTAAGTTTTGGCTTGAAAACTTCAGATTTTAAATCATGAATGTCGAAAATTTGCTTTGGCCTTGTACTACATGTAGGGCACTATTGGCAAGAGTTTGTACCAGTGAGAGTGCTTAATACTTTTCCATCTATTAGCGTCAAGTGAAAATCATAAAAAACATTTATAACATATTTGCATGTTTTCCAATTATAAGTGGTCAAATTTCGAATTTGCAAATCCAAACCTTCCTTCTCGTTTAAAATAAATTCTTTGGTTTCTTTAGTAATTTGGGTTTTCAAAGGTCTTTAAAACCTAATTGACTGCGGACTTTTGTTTTTCCACGGAATTCTTCCGAATTCATCCTTTAATTGAAGGAGAATTATCGTACTGACAAAAGGCAAAGAGTGTAGAATCTAAAGAGTTCCCATAAGGGTAATATAATGGGTTTTATGGTTTGGCTCTCATGATGTATATATGGGCAATTCCATTTGTTGGTACGTTACACTTTTTTTAATTTTGGGCACATAACTTCTTAAGTTTTTTAAACACGATGTCGAGCTTTTCCAGTACATAAAGATAGGCATGAGTTCTAGAAAATACAATATTTAATTTTGAAAAAAGTCCATGGGGCATCCTGGTAATGCTGATTTAAAGGCGTTGGTACGTTACAAATTTTTCTAGTTGTTTTGAGAGAGCGGCAGATATTGTGAAAACTCTGCTCTCCTACTGAATGTAGTTTTACAAAATTTTTATGAATTATGTAAAAAAGGTTACTTTCGATGATTTGCATTAAAAAACCCAAGAAATATGTGTTGATAAATTTTAAAAAATATTATACGTTACGTTGGTATGTTACATAAAAATTTTTGAAATCGAACTGTCATAGAGATATCAAAGTAAAAAAATTTTTTACAAAAGATTTGACCTAAATCTATAAAATTAACCTTCTGAATAGTATAGAAGCTTTTTATGCCCGACAGACTTTGTGTGCCGGGAATACAATCTTTTTGCATCTGTTTGAAACACCCAGGTGTTTCATCAAATGAGGGTACCTCCTGCTCATCAAGTAAAAAAATGAGCCGTGATCGTTTATCCTTTAAAACTGTGTATGTCCAAAAGAGGGTTGGATCGACGGTGGCTATATCGGGTTTGCACCCGCCTTTGGGAAATTTTGATGGTTTGGATGGTTTGTGCGTATCAGAGACTTCTATCCAACAAATATAAAAAATCAGGTGTGTGATTGGATTCCCGGGAATTCATTTCCCCGGGAAATTGAAATAAATACTCGGGAATTTAAATATGTGCGAAATTTTTTAATTCGAAAATTTTATAGTATAGCCGCTCTTTTGTTTTTGACAATGTCATTTCTTTCAAAATTGCCATACATTCTTCAAAATATTGGAGGAACGAAATTCCCTTTCCCAAAATTTGGGGAAAGGGAATCCAATCACATGCCCGAATAAAACATTTACATACTAATTTTCAAGTTACATAGATCTTAGCACATTTGAAACTGCGACCGGTACCTTGTCAGGCTAACAATCATGAAAGCGTTGGTACGTTACAGCTTTTTAATGCTATTTAAAATTAAAAATAACCCACAAATTTAATTTTTTTAACGGTATTCTTTGAACAATTGCGAATACTTAGAGGACAAAATAAAGAGCATTTATTTCATCGACATGCTTTACTTTGACACTAAATTTGTTGCATTTAGCGTTGGTATGTTACACAAACTTTGCGGCCAAATGCAACACTGTCTGCGTCGCTTAAAATTATACTTTTCGTACTTTTGCCAGCTTAATCTAAAGCTCTTGATTGTTAACCATAATCGGGCTTAGTTATATATCGAAAAATATATACATGTTTTATTTGCTGACCTTGGGTAAATTTTCGACGTTTGACATTTTTCTTCGAATAATTTAAGCTCTTCACAAAACTAGCGTGTCTACTTGCGAAAAAAGGATGCACTATATGAATTAGACAGCAACGTATAGATTACATATCTGTTCAACTATTATTGATATTTTTTTCCAACTTTAATCGAAAAAATTTTTTTTTTCTTCTCATCGGTTTCTGTGGAATTGCCCATATGGGCGCCTTTTGGTCAAACATGTTCCGCTGCAGACTTTCGAGTTGGAAGCGGTTTGAAGAGCTAAAATTTGGTTGGATAGCTTTTGGCGCGTGCGTAGAAATAGAATTATGAATGATTTTTTTCGCCTGCTTTGAATACTGCGGGAAAAGGTATGTGAAGGAGTGTGGAAGTTAGAAAAAACGCCGTTGCACCATATATTTGTGCTTGCCTGGTTTTTTTCTACTAGACTGAACGTATGTGTTAAGGGTATATATGTATGTATGTTTGTCTTGCTTAGAAGTTTTGACTTCGTTTTGGAATCATTTATTGAACAGGAATTATTTTCTGCGTTCATGTGAACTAATACGCGACAGCGTTTCAAGCGGATTGCTGAAGCGAAAATGTTTGTAGCGCACTTGCCATAGAAATTAAGAGATGAATGGTCGGGCCTTGTCGAACGCATGTTGATGTACAGGTTTAACAAAAGAAAATAAGTGAAAGTTTGTAATTAAATTTTCTTTAAATTACACAGTGATATTTATAAATTATTCATATAAAAGTAACAAAATCTTAAAATAGTTGTTACTAACCATAGTAAATTTTCCGAAACATCTTTTAATCATGGTTTGGCGACAAAGTGTTTGAATTGAAAATTGTCAAATAAACAATATTTATATTGTATTGTATTATATATAAAAACTATTCTTAGAATAATATCTTTTACTCAAAAAATAAAAATTAGTTTTTAATTTTTTTTTACTCAGAAAAATAAAACTCTTACATATATTTCCACTTTCATCATGATAAGCCCTGATGCTGTGTAGAGTTAATAGCGTAATATGACTTATAATTTTAAAAGTACAGTTGGTCACTAGTGACGGCGACGGAGGAACTAGTGACAGATTAAATCAGTCACTAGTGATAATTACTGCAGGGTAGTTACCCACTCGAGATTTTTCAAGTAAATAGTTCACTCTGTGGGAATATCACGAATTTTTTATGCTGTCAATTAACTAAACAATCTATTGTACGATTGCGATTGTATTGCAGATAGTATGCCTCGCCACTAATTTTCAAACAGCGCCCTCACATTGTGTATCAAATATCAATTTTGTATGCAGGAATTTTTCTTTGTTAGTAATTTTGAAAAAAAAAAAAAATTGATGCTGCCGGTTCAAGAAATAGGAGAAAGGTAAAAAAAACTGCTTAACTCCTCCCCTAACGCAGCAATCTGTACAACTAGTCTAGTTTGGGTCTAGTTCCAAACTGGTCCAAAAAGGACTAGTTGTAATCAGTTTTTTGAAAAAGTTTAAGTGCCAAAATTCTTAGAATTTTTTACTTATTCTATATATAAATTTTCATCGAAATTGGACGTCGCCAGCGGTTTCAAAAAAACATGTTCGACGATTTTTGCCTAATTTAAATGCTCCTTGTCAACGGCTCGTTTATGTGACCACTGCACTTAGCATTATGTTTAAAGAATAATATGGAAACAGTAGAAGTAAGTGCTAGGTGTCAAAGACAATTTCCTCTCTTTAATTAGAAAACTTTAAGTCTTCGAAATATAGGAAATGTTGCCGTCTGAACACAGCTCAATCCGGTTGTTTCTTTTATCATGCCTTACATAAATTTAGTCCTTTCAAACTTATCACAGTAGTTTCAAGTTATTTTACACTACTAATAGGTATTATGTTTTTGGATTTGAACTTCTAATTTTTGCCAAAAACTCTCTTTAATGTTGAGAGTGGACGAGTATGGAGGCATCTGAAGCACTCTGGGATCATTTTATAGTAACCATTTCGTGACGATTCCAGCAATATGCTCAGGTTCATTATCTTAGTAGATTAAATTTCCTCGTAATATTTTCGAATACTGGTTCTTAACTAATGATACCAACTGTTCTGATTTAGGCAGGACAAGTTCTGATTTGCAGAAGCCAGTTCTGATTTAGTTTTAAGAAAAATCAGAACTCTGATTTTCCGGAATGTGTTCTGATTTGTTCTGATTTTCCATTGATATCTAAATATGGGAATCCGCATGTCCACCAACATTCATTTAAATGAACATTCACCCATTATTTCTTTTTTAAATTTAATATCGAATAATCGATAGCATATACATACATATGTATATCGAAGCACATTGCAACACTATAAGACATACAATGACATCCCTATTCGCTAATTCATTTTCTTCTTCGTTTTCTTCGCTTGAACAAACGCAATATTACATGATCAATCGAAATATGATTTTAAAGCAAGCAAAGAAGTAACGGCAGCCACTGCAAGTGCTAACAGCACAAGCACTTCAGCAAGCCACCACTGCACTAAGGGCTAGAAAGTCATTTTTTTTTGGCAAAAAGTCTAGAAAAGGAGAAAGAGCATCGAATTTTAGCACAAAGGTGCAGAGAACAACTCTCAATCGATGTTAAAATTAAATTTTTATTGGAAGACTTTTAAGGGTACCTCCAGTACTAGGGTGTGTTCGGGACAACACATAAAAGCGTCCAAAATCCGCAATTCCTAATTTTTTTCAATGAAAATCGGTGTGTGAGTTCGTTTTGTTTGGGAATTAATAGACAACATTCTGAAGCTTCATTTCTGTATAGGTTTTATGGACTGCCGAGGACTGATTCATATTTTTTGTTCTCACAGAACATAAGGAAAATTCCAAAATTTATTTAAAAAAAGCTTCAAGTGTTTAGCTTAACTTGTTTCATATACTAAAAAAAAAACCCACACAAAAGAGTGATGAGGTTTTTTTGTACATACCCTGAATGCTACTATCCATATTTAAAATAATTTAGTTTCGAAGAAATTGATTAAAAAATTTGAACAGACAATCTCACTTAATTTCAATTATTTGGAACGCCAAGCCGCACGTTGTTTGCTTTGTGAACTTTGACAGGCTGTCAAATTAAAAGGGTTACCAATAGAAAAAAATGAAGTCGTTTTTATAATGGTCAGAGTATTTTCTTACTATATGCATACTAATTTTTTCCAAATTACTACACAAAAGTTTCGACTTTTTGTCAAAAAAAGCGGCCAGCTGGCACATATGTTAGTGCACTGGAGAAAGTCTTATATCGTTGAGCATAAATGATTCAGAATAAGATGAGTAGCCAGTATCGGGGATATAAAAGTTTTAATTGTTATGGAAATGTATTTCTTTTATGTTCAGCAGAATCCTGAGCTTTAGGTTTTATTGTTGTTTTAATAAAAGTGCTCTCAAAAATAAGGTTAATTTGGTTTGATTTCCCTAATGTTTTAATAACTGGCCTCTATTTTTTGTTAAGATTTGCCTAGAGGTGTAAAAATGTACTAAAATGTACATTCAGATTTTAAAATGTAGTCTGATTTTTGTTCTGATTTATGTTCTGATTTTTCTAGCCCATGTTCTGAATAGTTCTGCCTTTTGAATTCGATTTGTGGCCGAAGTTCTGCTTTTTCTTCCCAAACAATTGGTATCATTATTCTTAACTATATTTTCATCGACCAGGCATAGATTACTCACCTGTTTAAAAATATTTTTCATAAATTATAGGCCGAAATAATTTTGTTGCAGTCAAAAACGTGCACGTTAAAATTGGTATCCTGGGGTTTGTTAATTAAACAATAAAAATTACAAAATGTAACGATGAGCAAAGTATCACAATTAGCACAAAAATCGTGAAATAAAAACCAATTCAATATATTTCATTTTTCGGATATGAAGTGATACAAAATTGATTAGCCTTTTATGGCCAAACGCATGGAGCACAAAATTTTTTATATCGGTACAAAAGTAGCAAATAATTAGCACGTAATTCTGGCATCAAACATTTTCCAGTGTTCAGTCATGGCGGGTGCAGCTTCACGGACCTCGTCCTGCGGGCGTGCAAGATAAACTCAAATATTTTAGCCGTGGAAGTATTAGGACATACATTGGCATGAACTCAATTCCATGATTTAAAAACATTTTGTATACCGATTGTATCTGAATATTTGTTTATTTCCAAAGATACCGGCATTCATATGATACACTTTCATTATGGCCATTCGCAATAACCATTGCAATGAATCTATTCAGTGGCTTTCGCAATAGTGTCAAGTACGGATCTGCTGATATCCATTCTTTGGGCCACATTAAGAGCCCGCACGGTACCCGCCATTACACGCGGTAGCATAACAACCATAGGTAGGAATGGTAACACTCGTCCTTGTGGGTAATTATCTTCATGCTCATTTTTTGGGTTTGACGGAAGATCAACTTGGCTTTCCGCGAGACTACCAAAGAAAATTACCAAAACCAAAAGCTTCATCGAATGAACCTGAAAAATTGAAAGGAAATCAATTGGATTCAAAAATTTTAGCATTAAAGTTAATTTACCATTCTGCCGTTGCTCAACATCTCGTTTGAAAACTTCTATGTGAAAATATATTCGAATTTCACCTCTATATATGTAAATACTAACTGTTTATCACTTATGTCACAAGAAAATGTAATTGCTATGAAAACAGCGTAACTAATCGATAGAGCTAACGTTAATTATATATTTATTTCCTCTTGATAAAAAAGCAATTTTAAGCTCTTAAAGCTTTTTAATTTTAAATTTATTAAGAGAATTCGTCTGTGAAATTTGTCGATCGCCAGTGCGTCGTTTGTTAATTTGGCCAAGCCCGACTTTGCTATACCTAGCGACACGACCATATTGGCGCACTATGTTTTGTATTTCTAGTGTCGCGTCCCGATACAAAGTGTGGCAAAAAATAACAAGAGTTGCCACAGAGCCATGAAATTTTACAGATGAATTTCAATGAGTTAAATAAAAAAACTTTCAGAAAAATATAGAAATTCATCCACTGCCATGCCCCCTCCCATATAAACTGTAACAAGTTTTGCTTATAAATTGAATACCTAATTTAAGGCTCAGACAAACGAAATTTGACTGATATGCTTCTAAAACCTAAATAAACAAGTAAGGGTATTTTAGCCAGGCGAGCCTGGCAATAGAATACCCGTAACAGACTCACATGTTTAAATAATTTTTAAGCCTCGCCCAAAAAACCGGACCATTAAGAAAGAATATTTTAGAGGTTTTTAAAGCCACAGGTGGCTCCATATACCAAATTTGGTTCAGTTTCTTTATTCAAATCGCCCCTTTGCCACGCCCAAATTTCTAAATTTGTTGGAATTCTAATTGGAGGCTTAATTATACGCTCATATTCCAAATTGTATTGAAGTATTTCGGAAAAGTCTGATTTTGGGTCAGTTTTGGGATATTTGTGACAGACCCTAGTACTGGAGGTTACCCTTAATGACTTATTTCGTTGCATGCTTGGACTTTTAAGTCGAGCGGACTTGATTTTTGGAGTTCGAAAACATGTTTATATATATATATATATATATATATATATATATATATATATTAGGCCGGGTCGATTTTTTGGATAAAAAATCGTACCCCCGGAAATGAAACTTCAGACAATTCTAAGCATTTTTTTCCCAAGAAACCATGGGTATAAAATGAAACGTAGATCCGCGCTGAACGATGGGAAGTTTTAACCATACATACATATGTTACACTGTGCTAGTTTTTAGGACAAAAAAATTTGTTCATCGTGCAAACCGGCGCAGTCGGGTCCGGCTCGATCCCCCGAGTACAACAGTACCAAGCACTAGTCTAGGTTATCTCGAGTTTGGGAAATATTCAACATATTTTGCCAACATTTCACTGTTAATTTTTCAGTTATATTTTTTCAATTTTAAAGGCTTTGGACGCTCTTTTGAAGTTGGTTAACTAAGCCAGACGAAACATAAGTATCATTTTACAAATTTTTTTGTCCTAAAAACTAGCACAGTGTAACATATGTATGTATGGTAAAAACTTCCCACCGTTCAGCGCGGATCTACGTTTCATTTTATACCCATGGTTTCTTGGGAAAAAATGCTTAGAATTGTCTGAAGTTTCATTTCCGGGGGTACGATTTCTTAGTTTTTTTTTACCCATACAAATCGACCCGGCCTAATATATATATATATATTTTGTATGGTCTATCTCGACTGGTTCTGTGTGTTACACACAACCACACAAACGCAATTAACCGTCGACACAGAGTGTGTCGGGTATGAACATGTCCTAATCTAATCTCCTGGAGCCGCTGATTATTTCCATACCAATTTCTAATGGGATATCTCGACTTTTATTCAAAAAATCCGAAATCTTGGGAATATGATTTTTGATTTTTTTTTTAAATCACATTTTTTCTATTCATAAATTTTTTTATGCAATTCGACATCATAATGAGCCTATTATGATGTCGATATTAAAAGCATATTATGACACTAGTTCTGAGAAAGTATAAAAAACTGTTTATACCAAGGTGTATTTAACAAGGTGTGTACAGTTTTTTAGTAATAAAAAATTTTTTTATTAATTTAATTTAGGGACGTTTACCTCTCTATGCGTCGACACGAGCTTCTTTACCCAGGAGATCAACAGAACGATTGGATCTGTGATTGTGCGCCTGGTAATTTTAATAGTTTATTTCTAATAATTCAATATTTTGAAACTCAAGTTTCTCAACAGCCGCACTGTATCATCCTGACACAGAATCTGGCCTGAAATGGGGAAAAAATGAAATAAAAAAAATATTTATTTTATAATTAAAATGTATTTGCACTTCCACGCCACCCAAGGGGTATGCAAATGGCGCGTTATAATTTTTTAAAGGTGTTGGTTCCCCAGTAGGCCTATTTTCACCTTTACAAATAATAAAAGAATAATTAGAAAATAATTAGTAATTATTAATTACAAATAATTAAAATTAAGGTGCTTGTTATGGTAGGCAATATTAATAACTTTATAATAAATAATATGAAAGATTACAAAAATTATATAAAAAACACTTCTAATTTAGATTGAAGACAAGAACATCTTCACTAATTTGCTTTAACTTATCGAACTCATTTATAAAATTATTTCTGAAAATTTGAACTACCTCGGACATAACATTCGTAGAGTTAAATGAAAACATACCTTTGAAATGTTCTATATGTGTCTGCGAGATATTGGATCCCAACAAACCAAAGTGTAAATAATAGACAACAAATTATTTGAAAAAACTTTTTGTAAGCATAATATATAAGTGATTTATAAAAACTTACAAAAATCCTTATGAAAACCGTTTTGTAACTCTAAAATCCACACATTTAAAAATCGCATACAAATATCTCTAAAATAAATCTTTTATAAACATTAAATATAAACTATTTACAATTGCTTATAAAATGCTTGCTTTGCTAGCATTAATAAGCTTTTCAAAACTTGTCTTGCTGATATAAAAAAATCACCGCTATGTGAATCAGTCGCTCAGCTGTTTTCGCCGCGTTCGGTTGCGATTTTGAACGCTTCAGAGAATTAAATTGGTAAAACAAGTAAAACACCAATAAGAAGACACAGAATTTGTCACTTTTTCTCGAGAGTCGATCCGTGTTGCTGCTGAGTCGGTTCCAGGGACCTCCGCTCGTAAAAAGTCAATTCAGGAGTTCAAATTTAACATTTCTTTTTCCTCAAAGATAAGTATATTTCGTGTTTGTATATACATATACACATAAATAGTTAACAAAAAACTCTTTGTAGAGAAAGAGACGGCTGGTTGCTGCAGCTGAGACAGCTGTCAGCTGATCATCAATATTGAGTGATGCCAATCGATCGCTCACCTCAAAAGCTTACTCAAAAGCTTACTGAAAAGCTTATCGTTGACACAAACCATGGCATAAATCAAGTTCCACAACAACCCAGCAAACAAATCCTCAGTGACAACGAAACTGTCGATCAGTCCGCAGGAAATAACCATTTCGCAGTGGCGAAAAGCCATTTCCAGAGGCCACGTTCTTTCTCCTCCAGCGAAATCAATTTGAACTCTCTAAAGAAAAACTGCTCCGTGAACCCTGTTCAAACTGTTATATCGGATGCAGCTCCAATTTCTTCTCGCATGCCTTGTGCTTCAATAAAAAGCTCAACTAATTCAGGTAAAGCAGCTGTAGATGCAATTAATAATGAAAATAATATGGGAAAAAAACAAAATGAACAGCAAGCGGTGCTAATTGGCATGCATCGGTACGTTAATATAACGAAAAGAAAAAGAAGCCCGGCGGGAAAAGGTGATGCTAGGGCTAAACTCAATAAAATTGATACCATATCAACTCCTACTAAAATCTTGTTAGGTAACCGATTTGCTCCACTAGCTGAAAACTCCGATGAAGCTTCATCCGAAAATCAGCCAAAGAAAGAACTTAAACCGCCACCAATCTATTTACGTGAGCGTAGCTCTAACGCACTTGTTGCCATTTTAGCTCAACTTTTAGGCAAAAACAACTTTCATATTGTCCCGTTGACAAAAGGAAATATCCATGAAACTAAAATTCAAACAAATACGGAAGAAAATTACCGCAAAGTAGTTAAACACTTAGAGAGTCGAAATAATAACTTTTACACCTACCAATTAAAGAGCAGCAAAGGAATTGCTGTAGTGATAAAAGGCATAGAAGCAGACGTTGATACCAACGATATTAAAAACGCCCTTGGCGAAAAGGGTTTCCATGCTAGGGCAGTAATAAATATTATTAATAGAGCTAAAGTTCCGCAGCCAATGTTTAAAGTTGATCTTTTACCAGACAACCTGAAGCTTAAAAAAAATGAAAATCATCCTATTTATAATTTGATATATTTATTAAATCGAAAAATTACTGTTGAAGAGCCACACAAAAGAAATGGGCCTGTCCAATGTGCTAACTGCCAAGAGTTTGGACACACTAAAACATATTGCACATTACGCACTGTGTGCGTTATATGTGGAGAGCTTCATCATAGCTCCGTTTGCAATAAAAAACTGCAGAACGATCGCAGCTTAGTTAAATGCAGTAATTGCCAAGGAAACCATACCGCAAATTACAGGGGCTGCCTGGTCTACCAAGACTTGAAGCAGCGTATTAACATTCGAAAAGAATCGGCGCGAAATCCTTCAAAAAATATTCTTGTGTCTGCTTTAGCAGCTCCTCGAAACTTTGCTTCTAATCCAGTTATGTCAGGAGTTTCATATGCAAGTGCATTAAAGTCCGCGAATACAGTAATACAACCTACAAATTCGGCTAGCAATTTAGAAATTATGATTTCCACACTAACACAAAGCTTGTCCCAATTTATGCAATCAATGCAAAGCTCAATAGACAGGATTGTGCAAATGCAAACACAATTAATGACAGCTCTTTTGGCAAAAATATGAGTATCTTAAAAATATGTGCATGGAACGCAAACGGGTTAACCAAGCACAAGCTAGAATTACAAAATTTTCTTAACCGCGAAGAAGTTGACGTAATGCTTCTTTCCGAAACCCACCTAACAAATAAGAACTTCTTTTCAATTCCTGGGTATATATTTTACAAAACAAACCATCCGGATGGTAAGGCACATGGAGGCACCGGTATCCTTATCCGAAATAGAATACGGCACTTTTTCTCAGGTTCCTACGACAAAGAATTTATTCAGGCCACAACTAGTGTTGAAACAAAATGAGTAAATACTACTTGATATCGAATACTTCAAGTTGATACTGGGTATATTTTGTACTCAATACTTGCCATCAAGTATTTTCGCTGTATCGATACTTCAATGTCAGTATTTACTCATAATATCTTTCCTTGTATACACCCTAGTCCATAGTGTCAATCTGCTGTCAATTTCGATTTAAAGACAACTGATTACGCTTATTGTGAAAAAAATAAATTAAAAATTTCCTTTTAAAAAGTATTTTAACTTGTTTATATTAATAAAATAATAATATCTCACGTTTTCTTTTCGATTTTTTAAACTTGTTTAATCTTGTTGTCATTGGCGCGGCGAATGATAAAAATAGCTACTCTTCACACGGCGCGATGCGTTATAGTTTCAGTATTTTTTTTAACGATGGAAACAGCAGTAAAGGGCCAAAGAACCTATTTATAGCAAAAAAATTATTCAATACTTCAGGCAGAAAAGGGTTAATAAACCCTTGGACACGAAAAAATATTTTTTTTTCGCTTATTTTATATATTATGATAGAGGGTTAAAATCGAATTAAAAATTTTTTCGTCGAAAATTAGTGTTGAAACAAAATGAGTAAATACTACTTGATATCGAATACTTTAAGTCGATACTGAGTATATTTTGTACTCAATACTTACCACCAAGTATTTTCGCGGTATCGATACTTTAATGTCGGTATTTACTCATAATATTTTACCTTGTATTAGTGATATAATTTGGGGGGTTTTTCCCTTTTTGAGGGACTTTTTCGATTTCATTTTGAAATGGATTTTTCGTATGCATTTTCCGAGGAAGCGAAAGGGATTTTTATAAATTATCTAAAGGTTAAACCTGCGCCAAATTATTGGCAGCACTGACAAGAAACAATAATTCAAACTCCCACTCTAAAAACCTCTTTTCGCACCCTAGAAAAATCAGAAGTACTTCAAATTTACTATACCAACAGGTATATCATATAATTATATATTAAAATCTGACCACCCTACAAAAAATTCCTAGCGACGCCCATGGTTATGATGTGTAAATACCAAGAATCATAAAAATTTGTTTAATCTTGAGCGAGTACTACCCAGTATCGATACTTTTGGTTCGATATTTTAGTGGTATCGATACTTTATCTCGATACATTAAATGAGTACTGGTATCGATACTTTCATGGTATCGTTTCAACACTAGCCACAACAATATGCGTGCAATATAAAAGTAAAAATTTGGCTATATCGGCAGTCTACTGCCCACCTCGATTCAGTGTCAGCGAAAGAATGTTCTTAGATTTCTTTAAAACATTAGGAGACAAGTTTCTTGCAGCAGGAGACTACAACGCGAAACATACGTTTTGGGGTTCCCGTATTTGCAATCCAAAGGGACAACAATTGTACAGGGCAGTTGTTGACAAAAATAATAGACTGGACTTTGCTTCTTCTAAACAGCCTACTTACTGGCCGACAGACCCAAATAAAATCCCTGACCTTTTAGATTTCGGAATCACAAAGGGCATCAAAAGGGAATATATCTCAACACGCTCATTGTCCGATCTATCGTCAGATCATTCACCCATAGTTTTCCTTCTACATGAACTTCAAAGACAAGTTCAGGTTTCTTCCAGACTAACAAATTCAAGAACCAATTGATTAAAGTATAAAAAATATATAAGTTCACATATTCATACAAATTATAAGATTGAAAACAATGACCACATTGATGATGCCGTTACAGTACTCAATTATATTTTAACTTCGGCAGCAGAGAGCTCTACTCCTATCAGTAGCAATAGGGAAAGCAAAAATCCATCAAATGCCGAAATTGAAAATCTAGTCGCTGAAAAAAGAAGATGTAGACGCAAATGGCAACATTCCCGATCGCCATCATCAAAACATAAACTAAAAGAAGCTGAAAAGAAGCTTAGAGCTGCTTTAGTTAGAGAAAAACAAATTCAACAACATAATTTTGTTCAAAACCTTTCTCCGAAAGGCACATATCAAACAGCCTTCTGGTCATCAAGTCGTCTCAAGACCCCCGTAGAGGGTGAATCCCCTATTAGAAATCCAGATGGCAGTTGGGCGCGTAACGACGAAGAGAAAGCTTCTGCATTTGCATTGCACCTTAGCAAAGTTTTCCAACCAAATCCGGGTACTTCAGGGTACATAATCCGAACTCATCCCGAAAACACTCAAAGAATTTTCATTACTATTACTCCAAGAGACATTTGCAATGTCATAAAAAATGAATTAGTATGCAAAAAAGCCCCTGGGTTTGATTTTATTACCCCAGTAATGCTCAAAAATTTACCTTTGGTAGCGGTGACTTTTTTAACAGTCCTTTTTAATGCTATAATAAAGCGCGGATATTTTCCAAATGTATGGAAAAGGTCGGTTATAAAAATGGTGCGTAAGCCAGGAAAAGATCCTACTCAGGTTTCATCTTATCGACCTATTAGCCTTCTCCCTTGTCTTTCTAAATTATTTGAAAAATTACTGATATCCAAATTAACACCATTTCTCCAAGAGCAAAGTATTATTCCCCCACATCAGTTTGGGTTTAGAAAAAAACACAGCACTATCGAACAAGTTAATCGTATTACTAATGAAATAAGAAATGCATACGAACATCGCGAATACTGCTCAGCTGTTTTCTTAGACGTCCAACAAGCTTTCGACAAAGTATGGCATGACGGGCTTAAATACAAAATTAGACGCTTACTTCCTCAAAATGTTCACGATGTCTTCGAATCTTACCTTGATAATAGAAAGTTCCAAGTAAAACAAAATTCGTTTACAACCAAAGATTTTGAAATAAACGCAGGAGTACCGCAAGGTAGTGTAGCCGGGCCTTTTCTTTATCTCATATTTACTGCAGATATTCCTATCGACAATCAGGTCGTAATATCAACGTTTGCTGATGACACAGCTATCTTAAGTAGACATAAAAATGTAGTAATATCAGCTTCCAAGCTTCAAACTCATCTTAATAAAATTCAAAACTGGCTGGCTTTGTGGCGTATTAAAATAAATGAGTTAAAATGCCATCATGTCACATTTACGCTCAACCGAAAAGTCTGTCCAGACCTATTTCTGAACAATATCCGAATTCCCCAAAAGGAGGAGGTAACATACCTTGGCATTCACCTAGATAAAAGATTGACTTGGCGAAAGCACATTGAGACCAAAAGAACTCAAATTAAACTTAAGGCTAACAGCCTGCACTGGCTCATAAACTATCGCTCTCCCCTCAAACTGGAATACAAAATTCTTTTATACAATCAGATCATAAAACCAATTTGGACCTACGGCTTACAACTCTATGGTAATGCAAGTGCTTCAAATATAGATATCCTGCAAAGAGCACAATCTAAAATACTAAGGTCCATCTTAGGAGCGCCTTGGTTTATTACAAATGAAAATATTCATAGAGAGCTCAACATAGAAATGGTTAAATCAGAGTTCACCAAAATTAAACAGAAATATTTCCAAAAATTGCAAAGTCACGTGAATCCTCTTGCAGTAAGACTCGCAAATACGACCACAGTTTCGAGATTAAAAAGAAAAGATCGACCAGCAGTGTGAAAGGGCTCCAGCCGACAATTCAGCACGTGTGAATTAAAAGTGCAGTCCTTGCACAAAAAGCATCGGTGCTTTTTCTATCTAATATATATCGCGTTTTCCTCTGCTCATGCGTATTCCTTACGCACGCCATCGCCGGAGCTTATCCTAGCTAATCTGCCGCGTATTACTCGTTAAGATCGTGGCGTATTCCTTACGCATTCCATTCATCCATACTTTTTCTCACTCAAGCGTATTCCTTACGCACACCATCGCAGAAGCTTATCCTAGCTAATCCACCGCGTATTATCCGTTAAGATCGTGGCGTATTCCTTACGCATTCCGCCATTTCATACGTTTTCCTCATTTAATAACAATCGATAAAAGCATAATTGGCTCAACCTTCAGCAGATTTATGCCCAGCTTTTCCTAACCGAGGCCATCGAACAAATTATATTACGTATTATAAGTGTATGATCCAAATATGCTTAATGATACGTAATTATGTAAAATAGAATTAAGATTGTAAAACTTATTGTTAGACTCTTTTATCCAAGGAGTGATACAATAAATAAGAATACTGTTTTAAAAAAAAAAAAAAAAATGTGAATCAAATTCTTAAGAATTTTTGACAAACCGCGAGTATTGGAGTCTTTTGCTCTTGCGCTTGTTTAGTTTATGTGGAAATTTCAAGTGACAAGCATCGCGTGCGCATAAAAGGTTATAAAATTAAAAATTATAAAATTATTAAAATTTAGGTTAGGCTGTTTGACTAGAATAAGGTCCTTTTTACATTTTACTTAAAATGTTTGTTTTATAAAAATTTAATAAATGCTTGCTAAAGAAAAATTTGTTTGTTTTTTTTTGGAGAAAAGAATTTGTGCAAGCTTGGAAAACGTTTAATAGCTCACTTACAAAACATTTTCTTGTAAAAAGGAAGTGTTCGTTTTTACAAGTTATTTTCAACCGTATATAAAGAACCTTTAGAAAGCATTACAAAACATTTAAAAATATAGTTTTCAAAGGGAAAATATAAGCTTACTAAATGTCTTTTGCAAGCACTACAAAACTTTAAAATAAACGTTTTGTAAACAAAATGATAAGCTTATAAAAAGGGGTGCCGTTTCGGTGGTTTCTCGCTTATACTGATATGTCTTTAAAACGAACTTCAAAGGTTTTGGAAACTTATTGTAAGCCTAGGCTTGAGTTGACAAGCTTTAAAAAAGCTTATTTTTAGCGAAATTATTTGTTGGGATAGAATTAAATAATCATTGGTATTATTAATAAAAAAATCATCTATATAATTGACGATATGTTGAAGGGAAACATGTTGGAAAGTAGAAGCAACTTTGCAGGGGGCGGAACAAGCAATATTTGATTCAACATTTTTTTTGTTGGGCCGGTCTGCTCTTATAATTATATTAGATAACAAATTATTTGCGCGATTTGAAGGAAGTTTTAGTTTATTTACGCTAGCAAAAATAGGAATACGTATATTATTATTAATTTTGAGCATAAAGTTACCTGTCGAATTAATTATATCGCAATATCTCGTGGCATTTGCTGCATCTAAAGATAGTCCTATTATTTACATTAAAATTGAAATGAATGGCTCGTGCTGCAGGGGTCAAAATAAATAAATGCTCTATGTTGTTGAAGGCTACTAATTCCATATGCAGGAGATACCTCGCGTTACTGCAAACGGATTTTAAAATTGCTACATTAAATATATAAAAATTAAAAGCGACATTAAATTGGTCTATTATAATAATGAAATGTTCTTTATAAATACGCGATTTGACTAACGGACGATGACATTGTTTATTAATTTCAAAATGCACTTTTTCAAGTTCATTCTGAAATTGTTTTGTCAGCATAATCATCATCATTATGATTCATGTTACATGAATCAGATTCTGAATCGAAATCATAAAACTGGTCAAGTTCCAGTACAGTGGGGTCTCGTTATAAGTCGTTTCTCGTTCCTAAAAAATCGACGTATACCGAATCGACTTATAACGAATCAGTTTTCTTCATATGATTGTATGAAATAATTTCTAATTGGTTCCTCAAAGCTCAAAAATTTATACGCAAATTACGCGCTCTGTTGGAAACATTTGGGGGCATGTTTCGCACACAAATGTTTTGCATTTGTGTTTACCGAAGTTCCGCTTGGAAAAGGACTTCATGCACTTTGTGCAAATTTTTTCGGAAAGTGGTTTAAAATTTTATCAAATTATTAAAAGAAAATTAAAATATAAATTTTTATTTATGAATTAATTTATTTATTAATGAAATTTGTATTTATTTATTAATTAACAAAAGTTAAGACGACTTATTTCTCGAGTCGGTTATAAATAAATCAGTGTGAAACAAAAAGACAAGGAGATATGCAACTGTTCTAACCTCACGGCAACGGCAACAACTACCATCTCGAACAAAAACAACATAGAATCGGCATTGTCAAACGAAACGGGAATGTCAAAATCGGCTTAGTTATAATTGAACAAAAATTTGAAAAATGTAAACAAACAAATTTTGAGAAGTATTTTTTTGAAATTCGAGTTTCAGAATTAAAAGTAACGTCAATGAAAAATCGAAGCAAACACTAAAGTTTCGAAATATTTTATTTGTCAAAAACGAATAAGAACAAGCATGAATATCTATTGCATACACTTTTTAAATACACATTGTGTTTATACCAGGGACCGTAACTTTTATGTTGATATCCTCAAAAGGGCACAATGAAAAAGTTATATCAAGCCTTTTACTGAAAAAAGGCAAAATAAAACTTTTTATTTTGCCTTTTATTTTTTTTGGTAGTAAAAAAAGTTAAAATCTGACTTTTATTTTAAAAGTCAAATATAAAGGGCAATTAATGTTTTATATTTTTTTCGAACAAATATAAAAGGCAAGTTCGGATTTTAATTTTTTCAAACGAATGAAACGGGCAAACTGTGCCTTTTTCATTTTTCGAACAAATATAAAAGGCAAATTCTGACTTATTTTTTTGAACAAAAATAAAAGGCAAATCGTAATTGCTAAAAGACCAAAAGTCCGATCATAAAAATTTCGGTGACAATCGAATCTACAGATCAACCTCTATTAGATGGTACCAAATCGGGGTATTTGTATGTTCATTTTCATATGGACATAAGCTAATATCTTTAGTGTTTTTATAGCTCATTTCGCAATTCTCTTAAGGCCCAAAATTGGGTTTGGCCTTATGTCCGAAAACAAGAAGGACATAACGCCACAATTTGCTCGGACATAAGACCAAAATTATTTGGGCGTAATGTCCGTCAGAGAAACGGTAATAGCACCACAAAAAATTTCTATAGCGTCACGCATTTAAAAATGAAAAATAATTTTTAGGTATTTGTTAATCTTTCTTAATTTTTTATTTGTATTGAGGGGCCGGCTTAGCGGTTATTTTAAAAAATCACGCGGAAAAAAAGGGATTGGAACCCTTGGACAGGGCCAAAAGTAAGGAAAAATTGAAATCCTTTTGCGTTTAAAGTTGCACAAGGACTTAAAGCCTTGTGCTAAACAGTTACAGTTGCAGTTACCTCCATGGGCGTTATGGCACGGCAACTGTAGTTTTTTAGCAGAAAACTTTTGGCCCTGTCCAAGGGGTCCAATCCCTTTTTTCCGCGTGGTTACTGGAAATGTAACTGTTTATATGGAATAAAAAATAGAAAATAATATAAAAATAATAAAAAAAATTTTTTTTTTTAATTTATAAAAACATAAAAAAATTTTTTTTTTCTTCAAACGGACTTAAAGCCCGTGGGGTTTCTGTCTTTCTTATTTTCGGACATAAGGCCAAACCCAATTTTAGGCCTTAAGTCCACCATTACTGCGGATTTAAGGCCCGTGGGCCTTAAGTCCATGGGCGTTATGTCACGGCACCGATTGAAGCTAGCGAGCGGAGAAATAAAGTAGCGATTCGAAAATGAGTAGGACTCAACACACATCGAACTTTCAAAACGTTTTGAAAACCGGTCTATGGATGTGATCTGAGTTAAAGCAGTTTTAATCAAACGGCCATAAGTGGCCGTATAAACGAGGTCCCAACTAACAAAATAGGTCGAAAATAAGTCGATTCGACTGCGTTTAAGGGCACACTATTTGTTTGACCTGACCTAAATAAAGCAAAATTACGTCCATTCGACGTTGATTCGTCGAAAGTGGGGAATAGAATGGAAGTCGATTGGCAGTAATAATAGGGCATAATAAGGCATTTAGTTGTTAAAGTTAGGGAGTTAAGAATGCAGTTCGACCAAAAATAAGTATAAAAGAAGTCAAAAGGACGTCGAAATTTCGAAATTTTCACCTAAACTGGGCTTATGAATTAAATGAATTCAAGTAGAGAAAAAGAGAAAGATATAGGTATAATAATTTCTTACTTATTAATATGTATTTACACATAGTGCAATGAATGAAAGAATGAAAATTCTAGCAACTACTTATGTTATTTGAAAAAAAGAATAAATAAAATATGGGTTTTATGGAAAAATATTTTCGATTCACAAAACCAAATTATATATGCCAGCTAAGATTTATGGTGAAAGTATTTCTTGCAATTCTGAATTTTTCACGGGCCATTTCAATTATGAAAAATAAAAGAAAATTTTATTTTAAAAAATTTTTTTTTCATACTGAAACTGATTGAGAAGAAGAATTTGCAAACTGAAATACGAAACAAGATGGCAGAACGTAAACATGGACCACAAAGTCGAATATCCTTGTTTTCTTAACCAAATAGGTCAAATTCCATAAGGTATTCCAACTTATTGAGGCATTCTAGAGACATTTCGACCTAATTCGGCGTTTTGCCTTTAAATCGCCTTGAAAGTAAATATTCCGCCAAAATACTCGACATCAAGTAATACTTGCTCGACATTTCACAATCACGTGCGTGCAATGTACATTTAGCGCAAATAGAAAGAGATATGGCGTGACGTCATGAAGGAGTTTTTCATGACGTGGTTGTTGTCTTGCATGTGAATCAAGGGAACTTTTGTGTTTTATTTTTATATTTGAAGAGCTTAGGAACAAAAGGTGACATTTACACTTTTTATTTTTTTGAGTAAATTGAGAAATTATATATTAAAAAGTAACTTTTTGCCCCAGAAGCAGCTTTTCAAGCTCATTTTTCTTCGAAGCAAGTAACTTTTTAAACTAATCTTACCGGATGATGATAAAAGTCAACCTTTTGAGTCGTATAAAAATGAAAAACCCAAAAATTCCAAACACGTAAATGTCACCTTTTGTTCCTAAGTTCCTCATTTAACTAACGATTTAATTAAAAAATCCTATTTTTTTGTTGTATTTTACGCCGAGATTTAACTAAATCGAGTTTTGGTCCCGGTCAACAAACTGGGCATATATTTATGTTTGAATTAATGCATAAAAAACTCAAAACTTTTTACTTTGGAAAATAATAAATGTATTCTCTTACAGACAGACAGACAGACAGACAGACAGACAGACGGACAAATGAACAGACGGAGGGGCATACTTAAATATAAGCTTAATATAAAAAGGGCGTAACATGCATTTTCAGTATTTCACAGGAAAAAAAAATAACTGAATAAAAGAGGAAGATTTGTAGTTTTGACTTTTTAATGTAGTTATTATAAGAAAGTCTAAGTAATTGAATACTGTAAAATTGTTTAACCATTTTATATTTCCCATAAAACTGTTTTCGGTTTAAAATGTAATCCTTCAAAATATTTGTGCATTTCAAGTTGAATTTTTAGTCGAAATGAATTCAGATTCTAGAGCATGCCTGTATATGACATGACCATCTACGAAATTCATCTATATTAAGGTAACGATTTGTCTTTTTTACTCTATAGAAAAATATTAAAAACATTACCTACTATTTTCAAAAAAGAAAAACATTAAGGGGTCTCATGCAAAACATTTACACCGTGTAAACTGAGTTAAGTAAGTAAAAAAGTCAAAATTTCATACAAAATTTGACAGTTTTATTAACTTTTCTCAGTTTACACGGTGTAGCTGCGTTCCATGAGGACCCTTATTGTAATTTTAAATATTTGAAATAAAACACAAATTTACTGCATTTGTACATAAAAATAAACATAAATAAAACACAAAAATTGGCTTGAGTTACACTCAAAACAACATCAGCGTCATATGAGAAGTTCTGACGTGACGTCATTTGCGCAGTGAGAGCTGAGAGCATCATGCTCTTTGGCGCTACGTTAGATCAAAAACATTCACGCTCTTATGAATTGGGCAAATATAGGGCAGAACAGGGCATATGATTTTTTTAGTTTGACTTATATCGTCCTAATCGACAATTTGACTTTAAGGTCGAAAAATCAAGACTACTCGACTTATACGTTGAAGTATCCAATAAAATAAGTCAATTTTTGCCTTAATATAGCCTTTAAAGTAAAACGGACTTGATACTTGAATTTAAGGTAAAAATTTGGTTTATATGCCTTAAAAACTTCAGATAATTTCGAAATCAAAGTCAAGTCACTTCTAAGGCATTAAGGAGGGCATTTTTAACATTTTTTCAACCAAAAATTTTATTAAAAGTTGAAATGACTTTGAAGGCATCGCAAAGGTAGAATTTAACTAATTTCTACCTTGAAAAAAAGACTTTAAAGACAGGTAATTTATAAGGCAAAAAAAACGGTCAAAAATAGGGAAAATTCAACCAAACTAGGTCGAATGGACTTAATGCTGGTCAGATTTCCCTATCCTGCTTGTTGGGGTAGTAGATCAATGATTTTTCCGTTTTTACGTATTTATATCAAATATTTTTTTAAATGCGCACTGCTCGATTTTGATTCCCCCTGTGGGGGATTTGAACCGGGAAATTCCTATTTTCTAGCCATGAGCTGTTTAGTTACCGAAACCGTGTCTAACAATTATAGTTTGTGGTGGTTTAATGTTCTTAATGACCATTTGGTTATAAAATAAAAAAAATAATACTTACATATCGATAGCTTCGGATAGAAAGGGCGTAACTCATTATTTTGCTACTTTACAGGAGAAGGAAAAAACTTCATAAAATCGCAAAGGTTAGATATTTAAAAAAAGTTTAAACGCAAAGTCAATTAAATACTACGCACGAAATTTGTTTTAGGCTTGAATTTTTATTTTTTCTGTGTTTCGAGCAGTTTTCTGAGTTAGGGCTTTTTGATATCAATTTTCGTTCAAAACACGTGAGTTAGGTCTTTGTACGAAAAGTTTAAAATATAAATAAAATTATAAGATGCGATCCAGCATTTAAAAAGAAATTATATAAACTTAGAAAAATATTCATATTATTTACATGAAAATAAAAAAACTTGAAAAATATTTACATTTTATGAGGTAAATTATCATAAAAATGGTGGCATTCTACAGGCAACAGCTTTTTTAAGTCTTGCAAATGGTCCCATTTTTTTTTTAGAAATTTCAATTTTATTTTCATGTAGAGGACCAGGATTTATACTCTGCATAACAGCCTTAGACCTCTGGGGTAATGCCACATAATCTTCTCTTATATTTGTTTTGAAATAAATTAAGCCTGAAGGGTCATACCCCAAGGCTCGCAGCATACTGACGGTGTGATCACCAGTGCTTCTTCCTAAAATTTAAGTTTCAAATATGTTGTTAGCATAAAGTTTTGTTGCAAGTAAAAATACATATTTTACCAGGCCGAATCGATATGTATTGCTTAGGAATTCTTTCAAAATCCAAAAAAAAGTCATAATGCAACTGATTGGCTTGCAGAGGTGATGGATTTTTGCGTGCCTCCCTAATAAGTTCCACAAACTGAGATGGTAAGTTTATTTGTTTATTTTTTATTTTTCTTTCGATTAATGAGTGGGTTGCATCACATTCCATTTGCGTGTGTCCACTTATTAGATACTTTTGCTCAACTGTCAAATTCGTTTCCTTACAAAAGGACAACAAGGCATTACACAATAATACATTTCGGTTTTGATAAAAACAGCCATCCGAGTAAATGATGATGTGATGAATTTCTGGGAATCTATCGTGAAAGTTTTTCAAGTGTTTAATAATGCATGTAACAAAAACCGAAGCAACAAGATTTCCATCTGTTTCATCCCAAACATAGTTATCGGATTCGTGCGTCACAACATTGTAGATTGTGAAATTATGAACCTGCAATTTCATTTTGTAATATGCGGCGTTGGCATTTAGTTGAGGGACCAACTTGACTCCTTGCATATCCATACAAAGCACTGCACATAGCCCGGATTGGGCATTTTTTGTGTCGTTAGATTTTTCTTCTCGCATCCTTTCTACTTCTTCTCTATGTTTTTCGTAATTTTCAACAGACGTGGCATTATTTTTATGTGCTACGCAAATATTGCATTCATCCTTTTTAGGCTTAAAAATTGAAACATTCGACTTCTTTAGTATTTCTGCGAAAGTTGTATATGAAAGCTTCATATTTCCGTTTTCTTTGTTGCTTGTTGACTCACATTCATTGACATAGAGCATGTAAATGTCTTTATAAGACGAAAACCTTGCTTCGAAATACAGTTTGTTAGTATTTTTTCTGCAATAATGAGACTTCATCTTTGGCAAATTAGCAAGCCATTTGTGTAGAAAGGCGCGTCTTCTTTGGTTGTGCTGGCCAGACTCAGAAGATCGTTTTGATTTGATGCGGAGACTTAACGATTTGTCGGGACTATTTTGGACACCATGCTTTCCACTCTTACTGAGCCAAATTCGAACCATTTTTTCCTTTAATCCCAATGTCGAAAAGAACATCTGGCGGCAGACTTGCAATCGCTTAGAACCGTGTTTCAAAAAATATTTAAATGACTGCATCCGTCTCGAGTTTTCTGAAAGAACTTGCTTTCTCTCGATGCAGTCTACAAGACCCGTAACATAAAGTTGTTTTTGCTCCCAAGACATTTCCCAAAACAAATTAAAAATAAGCTTTCTCGTGAACTCCTCAAACACTGAGCAATATCTCAACACACTTTTCTTGCAATAATTCGATGTACAAGTCTCTCCTTGTTGTCTTGGATGTTTTTGGCCTTTTTTTGCACTAAAATACTCTTGACCTTTCATTCTTTTTTCCCTATTAGATTTTGCAAAACTTCCTCTCTTTCGAGCACCATTCACAAGATCGCGATCCATGTCAAAACGTTTAATAAGTAGGTATTCCAACTAGAAACGTACACAATAAGAAGCGAACACGTACTAACTTCCAATGAAATTAAAATTAACTCTCTCGCGTCCTGCCGTTCAATAACGGAAAATACCTAGTGAAAACAAAATATTTGGAAAAATTGGTGTTGAGTGAATTCGAGGAAATGCCCAAGCGCGAAGGCACGCAAAAGAGCAAAAAGAGGTACTTAAAAAAATCCATTAGAACGGCTGATCAGCGTAATTCAGTGTAAGCCACATTTAGATTTCCCTAGCACGCATGCAAGGAAGACTAAATTCTGCCGACGCATAAGTCGCACACGCATAGCGTTACGAATTCCTGCGAACAACGGTCGGCTGCGTCCGTGTTTGGACAAAACAAACTTCGTCAATGCAAATCAGTGGAACTTACAACGAAGTCGACAACGAATGCACACGCACAGTTATGAATGTTCATATATAGGTCTCGCCATCACTGGCGTAGTTGAGCGTCTTTTTGTGAGTTAGGGCTTTTTTCTTTCGCAAAAATGTTCGCTATGAGTTAGGGCTTTTTTAAAAGTAACTATAACTTCGGTATTTTCAATCAAAGGTCGTCAATTTTTTTGGAGGGGGTGTATTTGAGAGTCGACCATCAGAAAATGCAAAAATCTCGTTTTAAGAAAAAAATGAGTTACGCCCTTTCTATCCGAAGCTATCGATATATGCGTAAGGTCGTACTTTAAAATCATCGTATGATTTGTCGAGGGGAGTAGGGGGTGCAGAAAAATCTCACTAAACCTCACTTTAGTGGGGGAGGGGTCCAATATGTGCAATAATGAGTAAATATGTTGACATAATTAATGGACGTCCCCTAACTATCCTTTGGTGGTTCAATGATCAGAATGCGAACTTACAGCAGATAATAAAAATTTTTTTTGTACTTCGCAATCAAAGCACAAACCGTTAAAAATTCGTCAAGCTCTCTCTCTCCGTAGATCTCCTTTCAACTAGACATTGTCTGGTTAAAATAGATCTAGTCCCGCTGCAGTCACATTTCATACAACAAATTGCCGTTATTTTAACTAGTGACATTAGGACCATACCCCGGGGTATAGTGACTTTGTTGACATTGACTCCAAACTTTCTGCAAGGACTGAAAAGAACATGGCTGGGGCATTTGCGTTTTCCATGGTTTTGTTTTGCCTCTTTACTCTTGTGAAAACTATTTCTAGATGAGCCGCTCGCCGTCTGTGGGCAACGATAAACGAGCGTAAAAAAAAAATTAATCTAGCGAACATTTTCGCTGTGTGTTCCTAGCTTTTAAGAGAAAAGAAGCGCTGAAAAATTTTTATTTTTTTATTTTTAGAGTTCTAATTGGTCCTGGGTCCGAAATAATCGTTTCTAATCATCCATTTCCATATACGGCTAAACAATTATTTAGCCGGCTGCGCAGTCCTAACGTTGGATTTTTCATGGCTTTAAATATCGCTACAGCTATGGCATTTGTGATCGCGATGTATGCTCCATTCAGTATCAAAGAGGAAGCTTCCAAATTCAAACGGCTTCAGTATATTAGCGGAGTTCGAGTTTGGACATTTTGGCTTATTCGCTTTTTATGGGACATGTGCACGTTTATCTTTTTAGCGGTACTAGCATTAGTGATTATCGGATTTTTCAAAGTGCCAGGACTAACAACATTCACTGAATTATGTAAGTGTGGCTCAAGAACTTGTCCAACTTCTCGTCCTCATTCATTTTGGACTCTCATTGCAGTGCGTTATTTCGCTGTACTAATCGTTTTCGGTTGGGCTGCTCTGGCGGTAACATATTTCATAGCATCTGTGTTTTCGGACCCCGGGATAGGCTTTTCGACAATTGCTTTACTCTATTTAGTTCCAGGTTTGGTGTTCAAATTGAAAACAAAATTTTGCAATACATAGTCATAGATGCTTTGTTTTTCTAATCTGCCAGTATATTGGATGATCATATTTGGTGGTGTTCTACTGAGAATTCCTACATCAGAAGCAATTTTCTGGTTTCTTCGAGTTAGTCCACATTTTTCGTTGGCTACGGCCTTTTATAACTTATATAAAAATTCAGCTTCGCGATCGATTTGTGGTAAAAAATTTGTTCGCACGATTCCGGACGATTTGAGATGCGAAATGGAAGAACATTGTTGCAGTTAGTATCTGAAGATAAATAACTGTGTTGTTAAATTAAAAAAAAAAAAAAAAAAAAAAAAAAATCCTTCCAAATTTGTAGAAACCATACCGTACTTTGACTGGGAAGCTCCTGGAGTCCTACCGGATATAATATATATGCTAGTTGTTGGCGCAATTTGTATGTTGTTAAAGTATCTTCCCAACATCGAGGCATGCAAGCCGCATGAAGAGCCAGCAATATGCAAGTAATTGCAATTTATAATAAAATTTTTATGATTTGTTTAAATCGCTACTGACTAATCTTTTTCAAAAAGACCCAGAGAACCGCCTCAAAATTTGGAGTTGGATACCGATGTGCTTGATGAGAAGTATCGTTGTAACGCAATGACCGAAGCTGAGATTGAATCCACGAATTTAGTTTTAAATCGTGTTACAAAGTATTACCTTAAGTTTCTAGCAGTAAATCAGATATCCTTATCTGTGCAGAAGTATGTCTATTTGAATTCAAAATTTCTATGTGTAGCTTTATTTTATATTACATTGTACTAATTATAAATTTTCTTTTCTTTAAAAGAGCCGAGTGCTTTGGTCTGTTGGGTGTAAACGGTGCTGGTAAGACATCAGCCATCAAAATGATGACCGGCGATGAAACCATTTCATATGGATTAGCATATTTTAAGGGAATGAATATTCCAACCAATATACCTAAAATTTTTAAAGAGATTGGGTATTGTCTACAATTTGGTGGTCTCCTTGATGAATTGAGCGGACGCGAAACTATTCGAATTTTTTGTCTGCTAAGAGGCATCCCAAGGCATCGCATCAGACGAGTCACAAAAGAACTAGCAACATCCTTTGGTTTTGAAAAATATTTGGACAAACTAGCAAAATCGTATAGTGCGGGGAATAAGCGTAAATTGAGCAACGCGATAGCGGTGATTGGCAGTCCTTCTGTTATATATTTGGATGAACCAACTACGGGTATTGATCCAGAGGCGCGTCGGCAATTATGGAATGTAGTCGGTTGGATGCGTGATGCTGGGAAGTCGATTGTATTGGCATCGCATAGCATGGAAGAGTGCGAGGCGTTGTGTACACGTGTAGCGATAATGGTTAATGGTGAATTCCAGTGCATTGGTTCAGTGCAACATTTGAAAAACAAGTACTCGAAGGGTTTGGTAATAAAACTTAAAGTTCACGAAGGCGAGAACTTACAGGGGGAAAGGCAGTGAGTGATTTTGTTGGAGCTCTAGATAAATATGTATGTATTTAATCAATACCTACTTACTTCTGTGAAAGGTCAAACCTCAAGAGCGATAAGAGAAAGACTGATAAGGATCAGAACGATATGGATGAGTACGGTATGGATGAGAACGGTATGGATGAGAACGATAAGGAAGAGAATAATAATAAGGAGGAGAATAATAAGGAGGAGAAAACTAAATATGAAAACGGTTGGAGACAGACCGACCAAAGAGAGAGTCTTGAAGACCAATTTAGAGCAAATGTAAGAAGAATCAAACAAGCTTTGGAGGAAAAATTTTCGGATGCCGTTTTGCGGTAAGTTTTTCAAGAGAGCTTTCGACAAAATATTCAATTGATCACAATAAATTGGCATATTATTTTTGTACAGAGAAGAATGTCAAGGTATGCTAACATATTATATCCCATTCGATGGTATCAGATGGTCGGAAATCTTTGGCATTATCGAACGAAACCGGCAGGAATTGAACATTGAAGATTATTCGATTAGTCAAACGTCGCTGGAAGAAATTTTCATGCAATTTACCAGTCAGCAACGCGAAATTCATCATTATTCTAACTAAGCTCGGTCTTTACAGTTGGTAGTATTTTCGACACTTAAACATTTTATGTGTACCTATGCATACCTGCATATGTACGTATGTATGTACCACAAAATAAAAAGCTCAACTGGCCCACTAACGGAGATTGTTCCTAGCTTCCGAAATAAACGGTGTATCAGGTTCAAATTCAAAACGTAGGTTGACCAAGGCGAATGAAAAGTGTGGGAAAAAATTGTGGAATTTGGGCGCGACCCTTTTGATGGGGGTTAGCGGTTGGGGTGGTTTGTTTTCAAATTTTTTTTTGTTTTTTTTTAGTTTGTTTTTAATTTAAAAGATATTTGGAAAGAAACGTCGATGCCAAATTTCATTAATCTAGGGAAACTCCTTCTATCATATACAAAGAAATGTATGCAGGTCAAGTACTCCATCCGTACGCATGATTTGTTTTTCTACCATTTTCCTCATTTTTGTACTGAATATTAGTACTGAGAGCATCTATGGATATGCACTTACGTTTTTTAGTGTGCTGGAGACTCAAACGGAAGCATACTTGCCGACGAAGTTCTCGAAAAAAATTCTAGCCTTCGAGAAAAAATGATGCCCGAGAAATGCGGATTTCAGTACAAAAATTCGCCTGATTCACCAGGCGAGTAGGAAAATTAGGAGGTGGATGCCAAAATTTCAAATAGCGATATCTCGGAAGCTACTAGGATTTTTGGAATTTTAAAAATTTTGGTTTTTCGTTATTTTTTTTAAGATTTTTAAAAAATATTATTTTAGTGGGAAAGCCGTTACATTAAAAAAATTTTTTTTATTTTTTAATCTTGACATGCTACATAATAAAATTTTCTACGGGGTTTTTGCAAATTTTTCTTTCCTTAATGGTTCCTTAGATCCTAAAGAAAACTCCTAAGGAGGAAATTCCTGCAAGAACCTTTATTTTCCCCCTATTTGAAGCACCTTTGCTATTTTCCGTAGCCGTGGAAATATTTAAAATTTATTCATTGCAAAGTGTGCTTGAGGCTCAAACGGAAGCATACTTACCGACGAAGTTCTCGAACAAAAATTCTAGCCTTCGAGAAAAAATGATGCCCGAGAAATTTGGTTTTCAGTGCAAAAATTCGTCTGATTCACCAGGCGAACAGGAAAAACAGAAGGTGGATGCCAAAATTTCAAATGCTTATATCTCGGAAACTACTGGGAATTTTGGGGTTTTGAAAATTTTGGTTTTTTTGCTACTTTTTGAAGTTTTTTTGGAATTTTCATTTTGGCGGGAAAATAAAGCCGTTATATGTTTTTGAATATAGTTTCTTTTTCGGGTTTAACTGTCTCAAAATGACATTTCCTGCAGGGTTTTTGAGAATTTTTTTTTCTTAAATGGTTCCTTAGGTCCTAAAGAAAATTCCGTGGAGAAAAATCCTGAAAACCCTTATGATTTCTACCTATTTGAAGGACCTTTGCTATTTTCCTTACCCATGAAATATTTAAAATTTATTCATTGCAAAGTGTGCTGGAGCTCAAACGGAAGCATACTTACCGACGAAGTTCTCGAAAAAAATTCTAGCCTTCGAGAAAAAATGATGCCCGAGAAATTTGGTTTTCAGTGCAAAAATTCGTCTGATTCACCAGGCGATCAGGAAAAACAGAAGGTGGATGCCAAAATTTCAAATGCTTATATCTCGGAAACTACTGGGAATTTTGGGGTTTTGAAAATTTTGGTTTTTTTGTTATTTTTTGAAGTTTTTTTGGAAAATTTCATTTTGGCGGGAAAATAAAGCCGTTATATGTTTTTGAATAAATTTTCTTTTTTCGGGTTTAACTTGTCTCAAAATGACATTTCCTGCAGGGTTTTTGAGAATTTTTTTTTCTTAAATGGTTCCTTAGGTCCTAAAGAAAATTCCTAGGAGAAAATCCTGAAAACCCTATGATTTCTACCCCTATTTGAAGGACCTTTTTTCTGCCTGAATTTTAAATTTATCATTGAAATTTAAGCTCAAGAAAGTCTTACCGCAATCGAAAAAATTCAGCTTCGAAAAAAATTGCCCGAGAAAATTTGGTTTTCGAAAAATTGTTATTCACAGCGACGGATAACACGAAGGGAACCAAAATTTAAATGCTAATTCGAAACTACTGGGAATTTTTGGGGTTTTGAAAATTTTGGTTTTTTTTGTATTTTTGAAGTTTTTTTGGAATTTTCATTTTGGCGGGAAAATAAAGCCGTTATATGTTTTTGAATAAGTTTCTTTTTCGGGTTTAACTGTCTCAAAATGACATTTCCTGCAGGGTTTTGAGATTTTTTTTTCTTAAATGGTTCCTTAGGTCCTAAAGAAAATTCCCGTGGAGAAAAGTCCTAGAAAACCCTATGATTTCTACCTATTTGAAGGACCTTTGCTATTTTCCTTACCCATGAAAATATTTAAAATTTTTTCATTGCAAAGTGTGCTGGACGCTCAAAAGAAAGCATACTTACCGACGAAGTTCTCGAAAAAAAATTCTAGCCTTCGAGAAAAAATGATGCCCGAGAAATTTGGTTTTCAGTGCAAAAATTCGTCTGATTCACCAGGCGAACAGGAAAAACAGAAGGTGGATGCCAAAATTTCAAATGCTTATATCTCGGAAACTACTGGGAATTTTGGGGTTTTGAAAATTTTGGTTTTTTTGTTATTTTTTGAAGTTTTTTTGGATTTTTCATTTTGGCGGGAAAATAAAGCCGTTATATGTTTTTGAATAAAGTTTCTTTTTCGGGTTTAACTGTCTCAAAATGACATTTCCTGCAGGGTTTTTGAGCATTTTTTTTTTCTTAAATGGTTCCTTAGGTCCTAAAGAAAATTCCTGTGGAGAAAAATCTTGGAAAACCCTATGATTTCTACCTATTTGAAGGACCTTTGCTATTTTCCTTACCCATGAAAATATTTAAAATTTTTTCATTGCAAAGTGTGCTGGACGCTCAAAAGAAAGCATACTTACCGACGAAGTTCTCGAAAAAAAATTCTAGCCTTCGAGAAAAAATGATGCCCGAGAAATTTGGTTTTCAGTGCAAAAATTCGTCTGATTCACCAGGCGAACAGGAAAAACAGAAGGTGGATGCCAAAATTTCAAATGCTTATATCTCGGAAAATACTGGGAATTTTGGGGTTTTGAAAATTTTGGTTTTTTTTTTATTTTTTGAAGTTTTTTTTGGAATTTTCATTTTGGCGGGAAAATAAAGCCGTTATATGTTTTTGAATAAAGTTTCTTTTTCGGGTTTAACTGTCTCAAAATGACATTTCCTGCAGGGTTTTTGAGCATTTTTTTTTTCTTAAATGGTTCATTAGGTCCTAAAGAAAATTCCTGTGGAGAAAAATCCTGGAAAACCTTATGATTTCTACCTATTTGAAGGACCTTTGCTATTTTCCTTACCCATGAAAATATTTAAAATTTTTTCATTGCAAAGTGTGCTGGACGCTCAAAAGAAAGCATACTTACCGACGAAGTTCTCGAAAAAAATTCTAGCCTTCGAGAAAAAGTGATGCCCGAGAAATTTGCTTTTCAGTGCAAAAATTCGTCTGATTCACCAGGCGAACAGGAAAAACAGAAGGTGGATGCCAAAATTTCAAATGCTTATATCTCAGAAACTACTGGGAATTTTGGGGTTTTGAAAATTTTGGTTTTTTTTGTTATTTTTTGAAGTTTTTTTGGAATTTTCATTTTGGCGGGAAAATAAAGCCGTTATATGTTTTTGAATAAAGTTTTTTTTCGGGTTTAACTGTCTCAAAATGACATTCCTGCAGGGTTTTTGAGCATTTTTTTTCTTAAATGGTTCATTAGGTCCTAAAGAAAATCCTGTGGAGAAAAATCCTGGAAACCTATGATTTCTACCTATTTGAAGGACCTTTGCTATTTTCCTTACCATGAAAAATTTAAAATTTTTTCATTGCAAAGTGTGCTGGACGCTCAAAAGAAAGCATACTTACCGACGAAGTTCTCGAAAAATTCTAGCCTTCGAGAAAAGTGATGCCCAGAAATTGTTTTCAGTGCAAAAATTCGTCTGATTCACCAGGCGAACAGAAAAAACAGAAGGTGGATGCCAAAATTTCAAATGCTTATATCTCGGAAACTACTGGGAATTTTGGGGTTTTGAAAATTTTGGTTTTTTTTTTATTTTTTGAAGTTTTTTTGGAATTTTCATTTTGGCGGGAAAATAAAGCCGTTATATGTTTTTGAATATAGTTTCTTTTTCGGGTTTAACTGTCTCAAAATGACATTTCCTGCAGGGTTTTTGAGATTTTTTTTTCTTAAATGGTTCTTAGGTCCTAAAGAAAATTCCTGTGGAGAAAAATCTGGAAAACCCTATGATTTCTACCTATTTGAAGGACCTTTGCTATTTTCCTTACCCATGAAAATATTTAAAATTTTTTCATTGCAAAGTGTGCTGGACGCTCAAAAGAAAGCATACTTACCGACGAAGTTCTCGAAAAAAATTCTAGCCTTCGAGAAAAAGTGATGCCCGAGAAATTTGGTTTTCAGTGCAAAAATTCGTCTGATTCACCAGGCGAACAGGAAAAACAGAAGGTGGATGCCAAAATTTCAAATGCTTATATCTCGGAAACTACTGGGAATTTTGGGGTTTTGAAAATTTTGGTTTTTTTTTTTATTTTTTTGAAGTTTTTTTGGAATTTTCATTTTGGCGGGAAAATACAGCCGTTATATGTTTTTGAATAAAGTTTCTTTTTCGGGTTTAACTGTCTCAAAATGACATTTCCTGCAGGGTTTTTGAGCATTTTTTTTTTCTTAAATGGTTCATTAGGTCCTAAAGAAAATTCCTGTGGAGAAAAATCCTGGAAAACCCTATGATTTCTACCTATTTGAAGGACCTTTGCTATTTTCCTTACCCATGAAAATATTTAAAATTTTTTCATTGCAAAGTGTGCTGGACGCTCAAAAGAAAGCATACTTACCGACGAAGTTCTCGAAAAAAATTCTAGCCTTCGAGAAAAAGTGATGCCCGAGAAATTTGGTTTTCAGTGCAAAAATTCGTCTGATTCACCAGGCGAACAGGAAAAACAGAAGGTGGATGCCAAAATTTCAAATGCTTATATCTCGGAAACTACTGGGAATTTTGGGGTTTTGAAAATTTTGGTTTTTTTTTTATTTTTTGAAGTTTTTTTGGAATTTTCATTTTGGCGGGAAAATAAAGCCGTTATATGTTTTTGAATAAAGTTTCTTTTTCGGGTTTAACTGTCTCAAAATGACATTTCCTGCAGGGTTTTTGAGCATTTTTTTTTTCTTAAATGGTTCATTAGGTCCTAAAGAAAATTCCTGTGGAGAAAAATCCTGGAAAACCCTATGATTTCTACCTATTTGAAGGACCTTTGCTATTTTCCTTACCCATGAAAATATTTAAAATTTTTTCATTGCAAAGTGTGCTGGACGCTCAAAAGAAAGCATACTTACCGACGAAGTTCTCGAAAAAAAATTCTAGCCTTCGAGAAAAAATGATGCCCGAGAAATTTGGTTTTCAGTGCAAAAATTCGTCTGATTCACCAGGCGAACAGGAAAAACAGAAGGTGGATGCCAAAATTTCAAATGCTTATATCTCGGAAACTACTGGGAATTTTGGGGTTTTGAAAATTTTGGTTTTTTTTTATTTTTTGAAGTTTTTTTGGAATTTTCATTTTGGCGGGAAAATAAAGCCGTTATATGTTTTTGAATAAAGTTTCTTTTTCGGGTTTAACTGTCTCAAAATGACATTTCCTGCAGGGTTTTTGAGCAATTTTTTTTTTCTTAAATGGTTCATTAGGTCCTAAAGAAAATTCCTGTGGAGAAAAATCCTGGAAAACCCTATGATTTCTACCTATTTGAAGGACCTTTGCTATTTTCCTTACCCATGAAAATATTTAAAATTTTTTCATTGCAAAGTGTGCTGGACGCTCAAAAGAAAGCATACTTACCGACGAAGTTCTCGAAAAAAATTCTAGCCTTCGAGAAAAAGTGATGCCCGAGAAATTTGGTTTTCAGTGCAAAAATTCGTCTGATTCACCAGGCGAACAGAAAAAACAGAAGGTGGATGCCAAAATTTCAAATGCTTATATCTCGGAAACTACTGGGAATTTTGGGGTTTTGAAAATTTTGGTTTTTTTTTATTTTTTGAAGTTTTTTTGGAATTTTCATTTTGGCGGGAAAATAAAGCCGTTAATGTTTTTGATAAGTTTCTTTTTCGGGTTTAACTGTCTCAAAATGACATTTCCTGCAGGGTTTTTGAGATTTTTTTTCTTAAATGTTCTTAGGTCCTAAAAAAATTCCTGTGGAGAAAATCTGGAAAACCTATGATTTCTACCTATTTGAAGGACCTTTGCTATTTTCCTTACCCATGAAAATATTTAAAATTTTTTCATTGCAAAGTGTGCTGGACGCTCAAAAGAAAGCATACTTACCGACGAAGTTCTCGAAAAAAATTCTAGCCTTCGAGAAAAAGATGCCCGAGAAATTTGTTTTCAGTGCAAAATTCGTCTGATTCACCAGGCGAACAGGAAAACAGAAGGTGGATGCCAAATTTCAATGCTTATATCTCGAAACTACTGGGAATTTTGGGGTTTTGAAAATTTTGGTTTTTTTTTATTTTTGAATTTTTTTGGAATTTTTTTTTTTTTTTTTTTTTTTTTTTTTTTTTTTTTTTTTTTTTTTTTTTTTTTTTTTTTTTTTTTTTTTTTTTTTTTTTTTTTTTTTTTTTTTATTTGGAAAATAGGGGGTTTTTTTTTGGGTTTTTGTTTTTTTTT